>OY735271.1:6351432-6865004 GCA_963457715.1 Argyresthia albistria | reverse complement strand
TTCACCAAACGGATAACACAAATGGACAATTATTCGAGAGTACCCAACGAGTTGGGAACTAATTCACTGCGCTGCTATCAACTACACAAAAGCTGGGCCTAGCAGAGTTCCTTGCGGTACCCCCGAGCCGGCAAGCTACGAGTCGCAGTCACGCGACAGTTGGGAACGAATAAAGCTCAACTGCACACCCACCATTGTTTTATTGTGCAGACTGCAATGCGGGGACGGCCACGTGGCTCTCATTAGTGCACAAAGTGAAGTTTGTTCGGCGTTTTGCTGGGCTATGCTCGGATTAGCAATTCATACGATGTTTTGCATTCACATCCTGGAATAAAGTTATCTTATGAGCGGATGTTGCTTTGCCTGCTCGGTTTTGTTTGTTGCAATGTGGTAAGCAGACTCTTTGATTAAGGGAAACGACAAGATAAGCGATATTCATAAGCTGAGTTCTCTCTAGTTGGACAAGTTATGATGACATCTGTATCCTGTCGGTGCCATATGTCCGGCCATTGTTTGACGCCGTTTTGCATAAAATTAACATCGAAACAGGCCGCGTCATGGAACGATAGACGAATACGTTTTGTAATCATGACCGGAATAATTTTGATAGGTAACCTTGTGTAACAGACACAATGTCAACAAGAAACTTAATAAAGGACGTAGGTAATTGGGAGAATCATGACATAACATAGCGTCACGCCTTTTTTTCATACGGGGTCGCACAGGCACAATTGGAAAAATCAAAGCTGTTAAAAAGTGTGCTTAAAGATAGGAGATAGTAAGTTTAATAAAGCACCAAGATAATAATAGAACCCTACTAAAGAGGATCAAAGATTTTGCAATGCAAACTGCTCTCTCCACTTACAAAGAATAATTTAATAAGAGAGTAATTGCTAGCATGTTTGATATGGACACTCGGGGAATGTTAATATCAGTGAACACCTCTTCAGTTTTTCGATATCTCTACCCATGGAACTAGACACGGCGGGTCAGTTCGACCGCAGCTAGAGGTATCGTGTTTAATCAAACAACATACAGTTTGTCTATAAAGTCGTGAAATTAAATAATGACAACATAATGTGACATATTAGGGCATCACTGCGCATTTTGATTGACAAGCCAAATATGTCATTAAATAAAACACGCAGTAGACTGCAAATGTTGCCATCATTTAACGCCACGACTTTATAGACAAACTGTAAGAGGAACGCTAGTCACTCTCGTTAGCAAATAGTTTTGAATAGATCTAGTCCAATCTCGCATCTCGGACAGTAAAAGGCGGTATGTATAATCGACAATGGATCCATAATATATTTGGTGTCGAAGACCAAACGATGTAGACAAAGCTAACAAAAGCTGCCTTACGTGTTTAGAAACCATCGTAATAGATGGTGCAATGAACCTAACTAAAGCTGATATGAACATGAACACTATCGTGTTTGCAATTTTTAACAACATCGTGACAGAGTGTTGTTACTCTCAGTACAACTTGAGTATTGAATGCCAGGACTTTCACATAGTTTCCGAGTAGCACAGCACTTAGCCTATGCTCTCAGAAGATAAGTGGCTGCAATCTAAACTAACCTAATTTGACGGCAGTGTTACTGTATTCGACGTCCGCTGGCAACTGATATCAGTCTAACAGTCTAATAGCACACTTCAAGTATACTAGTTGACCATATAATTTTGTAATTTATGATACTTGCTCGATAAACCTTTACTGAGAGCAGAAGTTTAAACACGATATGCACTAGTAGATGCTCCAGGCTAGACTGGTTTGTCTGTGCTGTGTGGGATGGTATCGAGCAGTCATCGACCAATGCTGTGTACATATGATAGTACTAAAATCTCTCTGATTCATCCGGTGACTCACTATGGAGAGAAAACTTGCGTGGGGTAGGTTAAGCCAATAAGTATCTCAGATAAGTGTCTACTAAGGATAAACCTGTTTGTAAGTTTAAATGCTCCGAAAGTGAAGGATATTAAAGAGGCAATAAAAAATGGTGCTAGATGTACTTCAAGCATTGGAAATTATATTTATATTTAAAAGTAAACCCTCTCAATTGTAAAGATTTATGGACTGCTCGGGTAAAACAGGTGCTTAGAGGTTCAATTCTTTTGCCGTTTATGGGGAAACATTATGGGCCCAACACCCTCCTTTATGCCTTAACTGCTAGGATTATAGAACGTTTAAAGTGGGCCCATAAAAAAAGCGTTCCTTACTACCTGAAGAAAATAAATTACTTAACAGGATAATGCTTTTATATCCCGGAATGTTTTGTACGTGTCGCGTATGGACTTATGGGAATTTATTGGGTCATTCGTCAGAAGCCAATTCTCTGGGGAGTTCCTTGTGGCTAGGGTGCATAATACATTATACAACTATGAAGTTCTTGTTGTTTATGATTGGAGTCAATTTATTAAGTTTTTTTGCGCATTGGTGCATTGGGGAGCGAAATGGCTGCCTTGGTGTACTTACGTTCAGGCCCCTAATTCTACAAACGAATCGCATGGCTATACTGGTTTGTAAGTAGCCGGCCCTGCAAGTCTCGGCGCCTTCGCCAAGCCTAAAACGGGATTATGTGCTCTCGCTATAGCAATTACCATGCAAGTCGTTTTTAGAATCCAAGGCCAGCTATACGCCGATGCGACGTAAGCAGTACAACTTATTGTTCCTTTGAATTGAGATTGGAATATTCGGGGACTTTCGTGGATCAAAAAGACTTGTACGGATGCTGATTAATTGTCTTCAGGCCATCGAACTGTACTGAAAGCGACCGAAACCCTTGTTAATAATAAAAATCGTACCGCAACGATAACCGCTAATCAAAAAAGGACAAAAGTTCAAGCATTCATCGACGACGACACAATCGTTCGTCGCTGGAATGTGGTGCGGGAGCAGAACAAACTGGACTCATGGCAGAAGCGGTATGGTCGCTAATAGGTTGTGCAGACTTCCCTTGTGGTTCTCCAATGTGAAATGTATCTTGAGGTGTGGGTGTGAAGGTATCGTTTTGCTTGGGCGGTTTCTTATGAATAGACGAGTGGTTTGCTGAGCACGCACGTGCGTGTCGCCTTTGCGGGGGGCGCGCAGTGTTGCGGGGCGGGGAGGGGGGCGGTGGCGCCGCCTGGCGGGAGAGGGAACAAGTTTATGATGACGCGATATATTGTCTTGCCCAGTCAGTGTGGGATTTATGGTTGCTTTTGTTTTGTTTTTTCTGTATACCGCATGCCGATTAGTTAGCTTTGGTCGGGGGCGGTGTACTGTTTTGACATGTAATCAGATCCATGACCGCAGCGGGATGCTTTGCGAGTGAGCAGTCAATGTATCTAAATGTTAGAATTATTACGGAGATCGTGCTATATTACAAAATAAACAATATGACAGATGCAGAATATTACAAAGTAAATAAAATGATAGATGGGACGATGATTGCAGGAAGAAGCCTCTGCTGTGCAAATACAGCCTTGAATCACAGCAGACACTTCAACATCTAACCGCCATTGATCCATCCTAGACGGGGATGGATCTCAATCATGAACAACGAGCAGATGAATGCTGACTCGACCAACCTTTGCTGTTGAGGGAAACGCAAACATTGGTTTTGTAATAAAAATATTTGTCGAGACTCTCGACAAAGCGCTCTGTAAATACGGAAGCGCTTTTTTGCAATATAGCGCTGGGAAGCGTGCTGAGCGCATTGTCATGCTGTTTAAAACCCGGGGGATTAAACATTGAAGCTAATCACTCGAAGGGGAGTATTCAATCCGCTCTGCCTCTGTATTAGCTCATTTGTTCCAAGAAACAACATTTGTAAAATAGTTTTAAAAAATAACATATATTATGTAATAAGAGGAAGCCATTTTCACATGGCCTTTATTCAAGGACTCAAGTTTGCACAGTTCTTTACTCAACTCTATTCTTGGATCATTACGCTTCAGTAGGCACTGTAAACTTTTATTTTGCACGTGGGCTTACGGACTTTTCTCTCTGTTAGAGCTTTTGCCCTTGTTACTATTATACTTTTTCATATTCCTGTCCTGTCCCATTTTTCTCGCGCTTTTATTTTCTCCGCATGCAATAAAACGTCACATTCATTCTCATTTGCAGTGACTCGCATTTAGAACCCTTTCTCATTTGAAAAGGCACCGATGAATGGCTCAGAGTCAATGGGTCGTAAGAAATGGGCCAGTGACGTGGAGTAGGCGGTAGGCAAGTGAAACACACCGCTCGCCCAGGCTATCAAGATCTGCTGGGATGCGCTCGATCAACCCCTTTCCCGTTCTCAATCCTTCACCCGGAGGGGGTGGGGAAGGTCTTCGGGTCTGGTGGATGATGGTTACATACACAGTCTGACTGCCGGTAATGAGCCAGGTGGTACGAGCACAATGCATCACCGTAACAATGGAATGGTCTAAGGGTAGCACCCCTAAGGCTTAAAACCAAACGTGTATTTGTTATGTGTATTTATGCTTTTTTTATTTGGACGCAAATTCGCTATAGCTTCTTGCGCAGGAAAGGGAACTCACACTGAAGGAGTTAAGTATATTTAGAGGCCTATAAATAAATACTCAAGGAGTGTGCAGCTCTACTCTTGAACTTGATTTGGAGGTCGACGAACTGAGGTTTGTACGCTAATTGTGGTATTCAACACAGTACTGAGTGGTTTTAACAGTCTTACATTTGTTTGGGCAATGAGCCTATTGTGTTCTTGTTTGGACTTGCTGTTTTCAACTTACTCCTTATCTGGGGCGTGAATCGCTACTGTCTTTTTTAACACGCTTCTATTTGTAGAGTTTTTTTTATTCAAGTAATGTTTGTGTGGGTTTTATTTTATTTTGTCAACTACGTTCTTATTCGGTCTAGTCGTGTGAAGGTACTTTACTTATTGTCTCTTCGTTGTCAGAGTAAGAGAGATTAACTCTTCATTCCGAGGCTTAAGGACTTACAGCATGATACAGAATAATATTACATTAGCTGACTTTACATGCGACATGCATTGTATTTCCTTAGACTTAAGTATTAATACATAACATTGTATGTTTAAGGCTCTGATATTTTAAAAGAGGTACGGGGGAGTTTCTTGCTCTTCTTTGCTCCATCCCTAAGCCCAGAACTTCCGAACGGGCGGTAGTATACAAAAATATTAATATTATATTGACGTTAACTAAGTAATATCTATGATTTTATGGTCAATAAAAATTTTGAACTTGAACTTAAACTTGCAAAGGAATGTTGATATTATAACGCTATTGTGATGAAACTCAAGCTTTTCGCTGGCTTTATAAACATAAAATTTAAAAATTTACATACAGGCACATACATTGCTTCTGGCCCCACACTAAGATACCCTATGTCGTGGAAACCAGAAACAGCGACATCACAAACATGTAAACATCCATGACCTGGGTTTTTTTAGTCCCCGTGTGTCTTTACTATAGGTACATATTTAAAATTGCTTCATCGAAATTATCCTCTCTCTCTCCGGAAAAGATAGCACGTAGATATTATCCTAGAACAGAAAATCTCGCTAAATTTTTTGTGCATAGAACGACAAGTTTGTAAGTTCTTTGACATCACAAAAGTTGTATAACAGTTTCATAATTATAACCGTCATATGTATAATATCCACTCAAGTAAAAAGTTCGTTGTCACGGCATTAAAAACTTTTATCAATTAGCCACTACCTTGTGGCGGAGAACTGTGTGCCTTCAGACTTAAAATATTCATTAGACTTTTCAGGATATTCCGTAACGACCTACGTACGGCGCGATCGATACGAGGTTTAGATTGTTACAAATAATTCAAGCAATCCAAGCGGCAGGCAGTGTTGGAAATAGAGACGCCTTTTCGCCTGGATCGATAAGCGATTGCATCTTTTAGACGGGGTGAAACTTTATCGGGTGAAGTTACTCTAATGTTTTAGATAGATGAATCAGGGCTTGTTTAGGCAAAGTGGTGGATCTGGCTACCATGGAGAGGCACTAGTAGAAGAAGAATGTAGAGGTCACCTCTTGTAAAATATGGTGTTTTGTGGAATGAAACAGCAAAGATGTCAAGTATCCATATTTATTTATTTATTTATTTTAGGTCTGCCAACAGACAATACATGTTTTCTTAATATAATTGTTAACAATTTACAATTTAGATGTTTGTCTACTTAAATTTGTAATGTATTGTATATGTTGCAGTCAGAACTCTTAATCAGTCAAAACTAGTTTTGACCGTAAAAACTAGACAAAAGTACTTTTGACTGAGCGGGTTGGTTAAAAGTACTTTTGACTAGTCATGAGTAGTTTTGACTGCTAATTTGTGCTCAAAAGTAGTTTTGACTGGTTACAAAACCGAATTGGTTGCTTTAGGTCACTTTCTGTGCCAACACTAAAGATAGGCTGTGTTAGGTCACAACTTTATGGACCACCCGGAGCCGAGCGAAGCGGAGCGGAGCGAGGCGACCCCATGTAGTTTCACAAAACCGAATTTGTTTTCTTATTACCCTACCAAAGCTGAAATGCGTCTTGTTGCGAAATAAATTTAGTCAAAAGTGCTATTGACCAGAGGCTGCAGTCAAAAGCAGTTTTAACCGATTTTATTAGTTAAAAGTACTTTTGACTGATTAAGAGTTCTGCATCATATATAATGTTACAGGCACACAACCTACACACACGGGACATACCTGACATAAGTAACACTCATGCTGTTTTTTTGGTTATTTTTCTTTCTTTTTCTTCTTTTTGATTTCCTATGTTGTTTATATAATGAAATCCTTAATTGGCCACATTTAAAGATCACTTTTAAGATTACATGTAGGCTGTGGATTTTTATTGATGTAATAAAATAAAATATTATCGAAAGATATTTTGGAACTTTGAAATTTGACGTAAGTAAATATTTTCTGTCAAAGCCTTTATTTGATAAATCCTCGCCTTTAAATTGTGTATAAAATTTAATTTATGATCTAGTCAAATTGCTCAGTAACAGTTGATAAAGCGACGAACTTTGTAGACACTATTATTAAACCAAAGTTTGGACATTCAACATCTATTTCACGCTCTCAAAAGTCATGAAAATATCGAATTAAGGCGCGCGAATAATTTCAAACCTACTTAAATTCCCAGGGGTGTCAATAAACTTCAATTGCTGACGGCGATAATAAATAATATAATATGTTGGGTATAATATTTTATGCTTAAAGTAATTAATGGAGCTGTTACATTGAGTAGAACCCCTGGGAGAGAGTGGTAAAACTTGGTCATACTTCCTTCTTGGGTCACACTCCACGGTTCGTTAGTTCCGTTCCGTTGGTGTCATAAGATTAGTTTCTTGCTAGTTTTGCTTTCTGTACTTTCAGTTTTGGTCCTGTAATCTTTGGAGTTTTGGCTGTTAAGTTGTTTTTATCGGTTGGCTCTTAACCTCTAGTGTGTGAGATTCCCGCGGCTCTTAATTCATAATAAGGTTCACGTTTGATTTTATTTGGTTCGAACTTAATGATGTTATGAACAAATATTACAGACGGATTCAACGATGTGATAATTTGTTTTTGGCAACAGTTACTTTAATAACTCTTCATAATTTATTTCGTACAAGTTTTTTAATAATAAAATTGTCTAGCGTATTGACTTGTCTTGGAGTTAGCAAGTTGATTTTCTATTCTCATACATTATTTCTCAAACTAAGACTTAAAGTTTCCTACATCATAGGTTTCTGAATTTACATTATTCATATGTATATTTGCTACTACCCATAATATGTGCGTAGGTGCATTGACATCATTATTCATTACACAAAAAGCAAAACTTGCATAATCCAAAAGTATTTTTCTTGTAATCAAAGCTCCAGAGCAATAACAATAAGACTTAAGTAGTTGTATTGCAGCCACAAAATGGCTTATCTTAAGTAAGATGATATGGGCCATTCAAATAATAGACTCTTTGTGGAGTCTCACTCGCTATACTTTAATACTCTTCGTGTGTGGTGCGATTATGATATGATTTTAAAATATATTTGTCATTTTCAACGCTATCAACATCACGTCTGGTTAATTCTTATTTAAAAAAAGTTCAAAAAGTTCTATGTGAAAAATTCATTTAAAAATACAAGATTATTTATCTATCGGAAGTTCGTAAAACATGCTGTAAATCTACTTTGTTTGGTATATTTGTTGTACTTACCTTGAAATATATCATAATCTTTTGAACCTTGATGGATCCACAGGTATCGCAGCGGTTGCGCATCCGCCTACCAATTACCATACGAGAATCCCGGCTGGAAAAAAATAAAAATCGGTTAAGTGCGGGTCGGTATCGCACACGAAGGGTACCGTACCATCGTACAACAAATCAAAAGCACTCAAAGCAATAAAAAAATAAACAAAAAGAAAATTTAAAAAGTTTATGCCTTTACGAGATTTGAACCGACGACCTCCGGATTGAGAGTCAACATCATACCTACCACAACCATGTGGGTTGACGCGAAATATGCTATCATATTTAGATGTGTAGTATATGTGTCTATGACATGGTTGCTATGACAATAAATAAACAGTTTCAGTCAAGATCTCCATTTTGAAATGCGTAAGTGTATCTAAACACGTCTCTTGTATCGGGGCCCCCTTTAATTTGCAATATCTCTCGTATTTCAGTATTTGTGGTTGGTGTGGCAACAGATATACACATTCTGTGAAAATTTCAGCTTTCTAGCTATTACGGTTCGTGCAGACGGACCCGGTGACAGACAGGACGGACGGACGGACGGACGGACAGACGGACAGCGAAGTCTCAGTAATAGGGTCCCGTTTGGCACCCTTCGGGTACGGTACCCTAAAAACCAGGTCTTGGATGTTTACCTATTTGTGATGTCGCTGTTTATGGTTCCCACGACACAGGGTATCCTAGTGTGGGGCCAGAAGCAATGTATGTGCCTGTATTGTAAATGTTAAATGTATGTGACTATACCAAAGATAAATGCAGATTCAATCTGTGGCAAACCACATGCAATTGACTTCTGGTAGTTGAGGCTCTTGTGGTGTAGAATAGTGGACCCAAGAACCACAATCGCATTGTGGCGTTCGATTCGATTGCTACCTGTACAATTGATTATCGTGTACGTAGGTACAGAGAGTATCAGATAATATAATGAGCACGCAAACTACTCAAATAGATCATACACACAGACCTCTTAGATAACAAAACTAATAAAACTAGAAAATTCTACGCAGCGAAAATGTCAAAATGATGTCTAATGATTCATGTTAACACAGATGTTTGTTGAGAGAATAGTCGCTTTGACTGTGTAGATAAATCTGGTTGTTTATGATGTGTATGTGTAGATCTTGTTGAGTTTCTTGCGTACTTAAGCACATATGTAAATCTGATGCTGACTGTACTTTTATGCTTACTCCTAGCATCTATACTTACTTTACTTTATACTTTATTGCACAGAAAACATAATACAGACACTTAATATTAGAAAAAACATGTACATACATGTAACGTAACTATGTAAAATTACCCTTATATAAGGATATATTTACATAGGAAGTCCTTATACTCACTAGAGATATACAACCCCAAAGTGTAGTAACTCTTTATTAATCTGTGGTATAGCGTAGATGGAACGGCGTATATATGCTACGTCATTTTCATTCATCAGTATTTTCTTACTAAATGACGTAACTAGTACCGATTTCCCGCCACTCATATAACTTTACTAGCAGTAATGGTACAAACGGTATAAGTTCTGCCAATTGAGTTATTAGCTTTTATTACTACACAACGTACAGAGCGTATCGTAAAAACAACGAGTAGGTTATACATATAATATTTTTATGTTTTATGTGTGGAAGGCTTCCACTGGAAGCCAATGGACGAATTCTCATGATCTTTCGACACTCAGTTGAATCTCATTCCCAAATCAAGTCCGATTTTTAGCAGCTCTACTTTATTAGATTTTTAAGTTTTAGATTTAAAACCGTTTTTAGTTTTAAAATGTATCCTGTCCATCCTGGGTTTGCTGGAAGAAATCTCTTTTTAGAGATAAGCTTGCCTTTGTTCATGCCTTTTCTGTATTGTTTGTGTTTTTTTTTTCTGATATGTGCAATAAATATATACGAAAATATGAAATACGAAATTCTGAAATGAATGTTGTCCTGAATGGTTCTATATTACAATTGCAACACCATCATCACGCTTTGTGACCATGGACGAAACCTGGATCCATCACTTTGATCCCGAAACGAAACAACAGTCTACCCCTCGTAAGTGTTAGAAAAAACGGAATAAATTTCTTCAATCCAAGATTATAAGCTCGGTGTAACTTTTGATTTCGTGATACATATCCAATATCAATTCCAATTTTCTATTTAATTTAATTAAGTAGTAAGTTAAGTTAGGATGTATTTTGTAAATAATTAAAGTTAATTACCTATAAATTTGGATTCGTATATTTCGTATTTCGTATATATTTATTGCACATAAAAGACAAAAAAACAGAAAATACAGAGAAGTAATTTACAAAGGTAAGCTTATCTCTAAAGAGAGATCTCTTCCAGCAAACCCAGGATGGACAGAGAAAAATAAAATACAGAACAGGTAGGCCTATGTGCTCAGTTAAGAGAAAAATAAAACATAAATAAATCATAATATTACTAATCAACTGAATATACTACATAAAGAAGTACATGAATATTACATAAAATAATGTGTTATTGACAACTTTGTTTGTAAACAATGAAGAAGACGAAATGAGACAAAAATGTGTGACTACGCAGACGAAGTCGCGGGTATAAGCTAGTTACTGAATATAATAAATAAATACCTAAGTACCTACATGAATACATAATATTAATCATATATATCTTAACATAAATAAACCCTAATTCGGTTCCAATTCGGTTTGGTGTCATTTTTAGGGTTCCGTACCCGAAGGGTGCCAAACGGGACCCTATTACTGAGACTTCGCTGTCCGTCCGTCCGTCCGTCCGTCCGTCCGTCTGTCACCGGGTCCGCCTGCACGAACCGTAATAGCTAGAAAGCTGAAATTTTCACAGAATGTGTATATCTGTTGCCGCACCCACCACAAATACTGAAATACGAGAGATATTACAAATTGAAAGTGGTCTCGGTACAAGAGACGTCTTCACAACACGCTTGAAAAGTTTATACCAAGGCCATTTTGTTTTGGTAGGTAAGCCTTCTTTTAATGAAACTAAATTTAAATGATATGGCAATGTCGTCCCCGGACTTCTACAAAGACTTTAAATATTAATTGATGAATTACGACGTCTCTATTTATTATGTAGAACTTTTAGAAAATAATTATAAAATTAATAGTTTTTAATTACTTTTGTTTTCATACAAATCTCAGAGCACAGAAATTATTTTTTTCCTTTTGGCCACTTCAAGTTTGGCTGCCAGTGATGTTTTAATTAAATACTCTTTGGTGCGTTGAAATGATGTTTTGCAGTCTGCATGACATTGACATAATGAGTGAGTGAACCTCATTGTACGGAAATTGTAGATGGGTGTCTCACGTTTTCCAGTAGGAGTAGGTTGTAGACAGTGCTGCTTACGGCGGCGTTTAGTAGGTACTAAAGGCCCTAAAAGCGCGGCAAGCTTTGAATCAATTCAAATGTTATTATTCAACTAGCTACAAAGTTATTCTGACATAAGATGATAATTTGAACAAAACTTTTTGGGTATTTCATGAAAAATACAGTTACAGATCACACATATACAGGGTGGAACAAACGAATGGGCCCTGGAGGGAAAGTACCTTAAAATCTCAAGATATCCGTCCGTCCGTCTGTCTGTCACCAGGCCGTATCTCATGAACCGTGGTAGCTAGACAGTTGATATTTTCACAGATGACGTATTTCTGTTCCCGCTATAACAACAAATACTAAAAACAAAATAAATTTAATATAAAGGGGGCTCCCATACAATTAACGTGTTTTTTTGCGGTTTTTTTAACCGACTTCCCAAAGGAGGAGGTTTACAATTCGTCCGGATGTTTGTTTTTTTTTATTTATTTTTTTATGTATGTGCCTCGATAGCGCCTAAACGGATGGACCGATTTGGAAAATTAGACCGATTAGACCTATAGTGATTTTTGTGTTTTTCATAATAACTCGTGCAAATGCACATGGTAAGCATAATATTGTGATGCGGAACTGCTGATGAAGACCACATATGGCCACCAGATCTGCTCAATACTAGGTACAAATACAATGCGTGGCTGACGGGCAGGCAACGCATAGCCTAAACCGATGGACCTAGAGCCATGAAACTTTGTACAGGGGTTCCTTAGTAGCGTGGGGTAGCACTGATATGGGATTTGACAAAATTAATTCCCCTGGGGGGGGGGGGGGGGGATAAGGGGTTACAGTTTGTATTAAACTCAATCTAATCAAATAGGGTTTGTGGAAGTCGGTTTTTTCTAAAGTTTACTTTTTGTTCCAATTATATAGATAATGGTACGGAACCCTTCGTGCGCGAGTCTGACTCGCACTTGGCCGGTTTTATTTTTATCTATATATCGTAGCCATATAACGTAGCTGTCAAATTTCGCTTTAATAGTCTTCACCTAAGCTACCGCAGTGTTTGCCCTAAAAGATTTCATCGTTTTATGATATTTCACGTTTGGCCATATATTTTTATATGATATGGCCAATTCGTAATTGGCTACGACATACGAGTATACAAGAACCCGATTTCACTGTTTATATCATGATCATGATCAGAGTAGATCGACTGAGCTTAGTAGAATTTTGAGGGTGGTAGGACTGGTAGGTCCACCTCTGCGGGGGACTGTCGGGAGATCTCCTGCTGTGCGATTATAGCCTCTACTGCTAAGTAATAGCACATTTTCCCTTTAAAAGTTTATATAGTACAGATACTTATGATTGTTGAGAAAGCGAGATGCATGCCAGGATCGTAGCAAGTTAAGGTCTTTAATCTCTGCCTACCCCTCTTGCAGAAAAAAGTCGTTAGCATTGTATTTATGTATCATCATCTAATCCTGTCATCCTTCAGTAGTGGTATCTCAGTACAGCCCCCCTAGACAAAGTTAAACGCTAACGCTAGCGAAACGAAACGATCACTTTTTGTGGATGCTATTTGACATTTGGCTTCGCTAAGGTGACTTTACGTAGCGATTCCAACGGTCAAATCGCATGCATAAAAAGTTATCGTTTCGTTTCGCTATCCTTAGCGTTTAACATTGTATACAGGCACAGATTTCCTTTTGTATGTATGTATAGCACAGTAGAAAACGGAATTCGGTAGGCTGGCCTACATACAAAAAATTAGTATCAATATGTGTTTATGAGTATTTAAAGAGAGAATTTAACACGAGTTAATTTCTCTAACTATTTTACACGAATTAATCTACGGGACCGATCGAAACCAGCACTAGTTCTCGGGCGGCAAGTCACAAATTGCGCTGTGGCTAGCACCAAAAACTCATTCCCGTGAATGATCGTCGCAAAGAGGGGTCAAAAGTTCGTTTACTCGTAGTGCTGGTAAAAAACTGAACAGCAGATGCTCGGCACATGGCAGGCGAATAACTGTGGAAAAAGGTTTAATAAAACTACAGTTAGACGGCGACGCATTTCTTTCTGTGGCGATGTTTTTTGCAGTTGGTAGTAGTGTGTGGTTAGGAATTATGAGATGTTGGTGAAGGATTAGAGAGGGATAGGGCGTGAAGGAGTGTTGTTAAGGTTATTAATTCGCAATAATTATGGGAGCGTGATGGATGTATCAGCAGCGGATTATAGCGAGGTCAAAATCAGTCAGTCAGACCGAGTAAACTTGCTACTGCTGTGCCAAAATGCATTTAAATACGTATTATGCAGATAAATACTATGATGGGCTAACTAGACTAGACTGGCTAGACTAGACTGACTAGACTAGACTGGCTAGACTAGACTGGCTAGACTAGACTGGCTAGACTAGGCACAACTGTGCCTCTGTCACCTTGTGTGGGAAAAGGCATGCTGCTAAGTTTTGTACGTCTACGCCCTACCTCTATATTCCGCAAACAACGTCCGCCTTTTGTAAAACTTATGGTCATAGAGCTTACTGTCAATGGAATAGAGTCTATTCAATGGACCAAATCGGGTCTAGAAACACTCACATAATAAAAATACATAAAATATTTATGATTTGTCTGTAACCATCGCATCACGGTTACAAAGGGCTTATCGCGACTTCATAAAACAGGCCGAAATCACATCAATAATATGCTCCCGATTGATCACAAATGTTTACACAACACCTCGCCTGTACTCTGGGACGAAACTGTCTACTTGATAAATTGAGGAAACAGGACCCGAAAGGAAGGAAGCGATGAAAACTCCGCGAATTGTTTTAAAACAGTTCCTTTTATAATGGATGCCCTGTTTCCTGCGCGACTCGTTCGTCAAATTCGAAAAGTGTGGGTTAGATAAGGGCGGAGTGAACAAAGTTGGCGGAGAGTTTCTTTTTTGTTTGTAAATACATTTTTTGGGACGAAGAAACAATGGTCGTTGGAACAGAACCCTGATTTTGGTTAGACGAGTGAAAGCTTTAGGCTAGAAATAATACCTATTGAATTTGAAAACTGAGCTTGACGAGCTAACCAAGAATTAGTTACAAGGTTTAGGTAGGTACCTCAAGCAAAACAAGACCAACAAGCCTTTTAGATGTTATCAATACAACTTCAAGTCAACAGAGAATCTTCAAAGCACTTCTCCATAGCCAAGTCACTAGGCTCCGTTTACTAGCAACCTTGTTAGAACTGGAGCCGGCTGAAACAATTCGCTTGCGTCGAATTTCCTGGCTATTCTTAATTGCTGGCTTCCTGTAGAAATGAGTTGGTGCATTGTTTCACGTCCATTTAGGGATAACATTCAGTAGAAGAGGGACTGATCTCAGATTACTAACGGGAATGGAAACTTTAGTCATGACGCAAAATATTGTTGTTTAGATGAATATGAAAAGACAAGGCCGTTCAAAGAGAGCAAAGGGAAATGAAGAGTTTGGTTTCGATGTCACATTGGAGAACATTTCAAATTATTTTCCCGTGTCACCTTAAATAGGCACATACGTTCACACAGTGCCTATGAGTGCTCTATGGTAATATTTAGGCATTAGTTGAAATTCGAATACATCTATTAGCTCGGGAACCCATTTGCGCCAATTTTGTAGTGTAGGATTTTATCTGGACTGAAGGTTGACGTCCTAACTTAATTATTTAGCGAAACAATAAGAGAAGCCAAAACCACCCAACCTAAGGGTCAGTCAACCGCAACGCAAACTGATTAGTCATTTACGAGGGTCAACCACTACCTAGTTACGAAGGCAGATTCTAAAATGAACCTATGTATCATGTATTTGTCCAGCCTGACCTCTGTTAGAAATAAGTAAAGAAAACTCTCAGGAAAAAGAAACAAATGTACCTGGAATTATAATAAATGTTGAGAAGAGATTATCTGAAATATCAGCTGCGTACCTACATGCAAAAATTATTAGAGAAGAACACACACATTCAAAATGCATAGCAAAGATTGAAATCTCTACACTTAAAAAGTGCTTCTGACTTTTTTGAACAATTTGAGGTCTTGACCTTAGCTTTACGATGGTGGTTCGCTTGTTTCTGATCGCGACAATAATTGTACTCCCATAATACTAACTTATTAATCGATACAACACTAACCCCTGCGAATCATAGTCAATGGCATTGTTTAAGGCAATGGTTTAAATTCATCTGAGTCGTACTCAGCGGAAAACGAGAGAGCTTTGAGCTATTTGTGTCATACTGATTACTGATGTGTTGGTCAACATCTGCATCCTTTTAAAATGTTGAGTTGAGTGCTTTCATTGCGTTTAAAGCATGCTATGTTCATGTCCAACGAAACACTGAGAGATAATAAATAAATTGAATTAAAAGTGATTTACATATCACTTCATTGCTTTCGCTAATGTATTATGAAATTTATTGGCTCGTTTTATAATTCCTCTTTGTTTTATAGGTATAGCAAAACAAATGAGATGTATGCAATCAAATCAGTCGACGAATGATTAACTATCTGCTGAACCGAGTGATGGTATGTAATGTACCTAAACACAATGTCCATTATATGCTTCACGCTTGAAATATCCGAACCCTCATTCATCGACCTAAGTCCTCGCTACTATCCTGCGAACGTCGTGTACACTGCCCGAGAAGGAAAATTACGTTTACATCACTTCACAGAGCCCAGCATCCCTTCAGATACTAAACTCACAAAAGCCTCCTGAAACGTTTTCGTAGGAACACTCCTAATAGTCAGCGAAAAAATGTACAATGGCCAAAGGCGAACAATACCTCCCTTACAAGGCACCATCTTCGGCCCTTCGAAAATAACGAATGAATTGGAGAAAACTGATCTCCCCCTTTTCCCTATTGACGTTTGCTACCACCACTCAAACAGGATCTCTTTCGAGTGTCAAATCATCCAGATGGAGATATCGCTATTACTAATTGGAAATGTAAAAATATTTCTACCAGGAATTTTCCCCATTGTCTCGACTACAGAGATATCTAACAAAACTTTACCGGGAATATTGTCAAGTATGACAAAATTCCTGGAAATGCCGCGTCCATTAATCGAAACGGACTCCGGGAGGTCTAACTCTAGTGGACTCGTTACACTCTCGGTTTTAAGGGAAGGGGGTATTCAGAAATTTAATTTCCGTCGACAGATCGAACGATTTCGACTCGAATGTGCCGCCCGACGGACCTAATTGGATCAACGCGGTCGTAGACAATAGACCGGCACAAACGTTATTATTATATAACAAGCTTTCTGTTCACTACGATGATATTTCAACTAAAAAAAATCAGCTGTTTGTTTACGGATTTATCGAGAGATCTTTTATTTTCGGAACAATCCAGTAGGTCTATCCACAATCAGCATAAGTGCGAACTATTTGCGGTGTAAACAGAAACACAAAGCCATCAATCTGACGGAGCCTTTTGGCGGTAGTTTCAGGAAGCAATGAATCGCGAGAAAAGATTAAGACCGAGGGGCTGCCTCTGAATCCAATCAACGGTTCAATTTACACAAATGTTCTCTAACATTGTCCCGCGTAATGTGTGAATGTCTCTCCTAATCTGAACCAATCGATTATAGTGTCGGGCTAATAAAGCCTGTCAAAGGATAAAAGATTACGCCTGATCGGAGGTCCTCGACCTACACTTCAACATGTGTGGAGGACTCCAAGTTCTTATTACGCACACTTTCATCTGCTCCTCATGTGATTCCTACCAACCAGTCTGTGTAAACATTCGAATTTTGTTTTTCTTTTATGGGAGAGGATCTCAAACAACTTTATTGATGTGGTTTATGAGTGCCACATAAAAAGAGGAGACTATTATTTGAAATACATCTACTTACGGTGGCATTAAACACCAAAAAATAACTGTACCCACTTTTTTCTTGCTGTTTTGATAACTTTATCATCATATTCTAATCACGGTAAAGCATAATTGAGCAGTTTCCGCAAGGAATAAGTTCCTTTCCGTTCTGTAACATGCATTTGTTGTACAAAAACAAGGGCCAACCTTCAGTGGCTTTTAAGAGCTTTCAGTGACGGACTTTTCACTGGGCAGCACTTCTAGCTGCAGTCGATAAACATCTACATCCAGGCTTTCACGTGCACACTCTTTGATAAAAATAAGACGCCTCTCGTCGCGCATCGCAGCTGGCTCTGTTTCTTTGAGACCGCGAATTGCAATATAAATTGGACCACGTGATTGGCATGTGGGGCGCCGAAAAATGTTTACAAAACACGAATTCTAGTCACGAAGGCTGTGGCGAGATTGGTCCGACATAGACCGCTCGTTTACCGAGGCCGATATCTTTTGGCAAATTGATCGTAGATACAAAGGAGTGGTTCGAGGAAACCTTTTCCTGTCAGCAATACCGTCAGGGTAGAGCATACAATGCACAAGGCCTTTAGTGATGCGGCGATTGTTCGAGACCCCGGCGTGTTTGAAGCCTTCGTAACAAATAGCGCGGAGGCCGCTCACACAGGATTTCATTCGTAAGGAAAAAGGAGTTTTCGCGAATTCGACAAAGTTTAATTTCCGCACTGGAAGAATTTTTGGTATCCCAAAGGGAACTTTTTAATTGAGTCGTCATTTCCTGGGAGTTCTTTTTTGCAATCTTGTGGGTTTTCTTTTTCGAGTACCTCGAGCTATTGTTTGTTGGCTTCAAGGCAAGTGACTTGTAGAAAAGGAAGTGTAAATAAGTGGGTGGTGTGAAACGCCTCTTGAGTTATGTCGCGCAAGGTTCATCGATTTGCCTTTCCCCGAAGAAATTGTTTTCTGATAGATGTTCAGTTTGTTGCTATCGGTTAACTGAAACTCTTCTAAAAGGCCAATGCAACTTTTGCCATACATAGCTGGCATGTTTTTTTGTCTCTCTTTATTTCTCGTATTGTCCTCTAACATAATAATATAACGTTAGGTCTAGGTTTCATAAGCGAAAGATAAAAGTAAAACATGCCAATAGTTGCATTGGCCTTTCAAGGATGAGTGTAATTAATCGGTTGGGTTGGACCTATCTGCGTCGGCCGGTTGAGATGGCACTCAGGGAATACTTGGTATAAGTGTGTTTGTTGCCCCTCCTCCCATTGCTCTCGGATTGCCTGTCCTCGCAGTGTGATGTTTCATTCAACATCAATTCAATTCAATACATTTCAATTTCTTTATTTCGGACTTCTAGGTCCATAATACATAACAGTACAGTAGGTAACATACAAAGAACACAAACATAAAAACAAAACTAGCCTTACTTGGAAACTAGATCCGACCCCCAGGCACTGGGCCCTTCCAGTTCTTATTCGAGGCCATGTGTAAATATTCCATGTGTCTACGGATCGGACAGTCCAACCTTTCAGCAGTGATCGTCAGGATGGAGTTGGCGCTGCCGCGCACACGGTACAGCAGGAAAGCCGCCCGCAACCGTCTAATGGCGTAGAAGTCTGAGGTACGCGCCTCGGCAAACATCCCTGATGCACTACAATGCCGCGGCAGCCCCAGCAGCATCCTGAACCCATTGTTGTACTGGACGCGAAGGGCGCCGTTCGACCTCTGCGTATAGCTTCAACATCCCACTGCGATCTTTGAGGACGATTGACGGTTTGAAAGTTTAAAATACTTGTTGCTACACTCTTTTTGCATTCGTCTGATAACGGTGCATCATTAAAGAAAACATGGGGCCCTTCTGTGCCACATTCTACAAACCACGCTGTCCTTTCGGTGAATCGTTCGAAGAAGGGTGATTCGACAAACCGTGGAGCATTCGTTTGTAGTCACGTTCGTGGATGCTGCTCCGAGCTTCACGCCTCGGCGCCTTCGCTGTAGCGTCTGCAGACAGGGTCCCCGATAGGATGTTTATTACGTAGTTGTAGGGAAAATGTTGTGAATAAACTTTCATACCTCTATAGCTGTGATTGGCTAATCTCTGTGTTTAATGTCTATGTCACCCCGCATAGGAAAGGGCCTGTATTGCCACTGTTTATGTGTTTGTTGATTTGGTTGAGTGAATTTTCCTCTGTCCCTGGTAATATAATTTATCTAAGGATACTACTTAATCCCTGCATGTTTCGTTGGTGCCAAACGAACATTAAGTTGTAAGTTTCGCATCCCGTTCAAGCGCTAACATAAAAATAACAAACAGGGAAATGACGATACTCTGATGTGGTAACCCTCCCTGGTTGCATGCGGGCAGCCTGAGACACGTCGTCGTGTGTCTCGGAAATAATATCGTGTTTGAGTATTCCACACTTGACTGGATCATGCCTTAGATGAAATACTTTTGAAACTTATTAGGTTTTACACAAGCATCTTCTGACTTGTTTACATGTTTGTGACATGGCTGTTTCTGGTTCCCGATACACAGGCTATCTTAGTGTGGGGCCAGAATCCAGAAGCTATGTATGAATGTATGTGCCTCTATGTAATGTTATGTTATTTCTTGTTTGTTTTAATTTAAGGGGTTGCTCTGGCTCTTTTGTACCCATAGTTAGTAATTCATGACTTATCGTGATAGGGTGCTAACCGTTGCGTGACAGAGGGCTAACTATTGACTGAAGCTATTAATCATGAATGATATTCTGTCTATTTCTGTTATTTTATTTACAATATTTAATGAAATACCATGTGGCGCAACGCGTTCCTATTTTTAACACTATCCTATGATTTCCTGCACTCGTCATTTCGTTGTTTAGTTGATAACAATAGTCGTCGAGCCAATACACCTTCCTACCCTGTTACCTACACTGTGACCAGAGTTGATGTGGTTCTGTGGTCTCTGTGGACCGAGCTGAAAGGGTCGCAAACTATGAATTTACGTCAGCAAATTGCACTGGGACGGGCTGTAACTTGAGTCATAGTATGAAATATGAAAATTGTTCTTTACTTTCCTTCGTTTTACTTTTACTGTATTTTTTAAAACTAATTAGATTCTGTTGATTCTGTCTAACCCTAGATTTATTAGTAAGTTTAGTATCGATAAGACTAAGAATTTGTGTGCCCGTCGTCGCAGTACTAAATTTATTACATTCTTGAAATTGTTCTTTTATATTTTGGGTTCCGAACCTTAAAAAAGTATCCCTACCAGAATCGTTTAGTTAGTTAGAGACGATAATCGTCCAACGATTCATTTATAGTCATGACATAGTGGGCAACGCGCTCTTATGGAAATCCGGAAACTGCAAAGTAGATCCCTCACAAAACTCGGTGCTTGAATCCGATTCGCACTTGGCCTTTTGTTGCGTTTGACAGTCATAAAACATAAATAAGACCAATAAGCTATTATATTTAAGGCGAGGTATGAATAATTACAAACCAAGGTCAACGAAGATTGCGGAAGTGAGAAGCGAATATAACTCAGGAATAGGAACAAGTGGAATGGCAATATTGTGCGCTCGCAGCTAATCTGAATCAACGTAACGCCAAAACGAAAAAAATAACATAAAAATATTTTATTTCAGGGAATTACATTTCATATTTCAAATCGCTAGTAACATATCATACATATCATATTTACTAGTACTATATAGGAAAAATTATTGGGAAAAAAGGGTTGATGATTTATTTTCTATCGAGAAAATTTTATCCTAACACGTTTTCCAACATGAAAACCCTAGATTATTATGGGTAGTATTTAAACGAGCGGCAAAAAAAGTCTAACCTAACCTAACCAAAAAACTAACTGAGCGACTAAATTACTAACTGAGCGACAAGTCGCTGGGCGACTTGTCGCTCAGTCAGTAATTTATTCGCTCAGTTATTTTTTTAGTGGATCGTTTTATTATATTCCGATTATTATTAGTCAAATTACATATTCCAGAAATTGATTACGATTTGCCGAGTATTTCCTGAAATACACATGAAAAAAGCACCCCTAATTTATTTGTGAGGCGCCTTAAACAATGACTTGGTACGTGAATACTGAATATAAATCAACTTTTACCTCACTTTAATTTTCAAAGATGGCTGCTGCATTTCCTGGCCTTTTCTCGCTCTAGCGAAATGAGCGGGAGGACTAATTTGTATATTAATGTTGTAATGTTGGGTAGGTAGGATAGGTGGCGCCATCTGGTAGCTCTACATCTAGGTTATGAATAAAATGGTCATCAATTTTGAATGAAAGTGTGCAAGGGTCATTCAATTACAAATTGAATGATGATTAATTAACCCTCGTAACTAAACTACCCTATCCGTGTCTCATTATTGAATCCTTTGTTGAAGACAGACTTTCAATGTAATACTGTCTTACCATTCGAAGTTTTTAATTTTAAAGTGTAAAGCAATCTCCCGATATGAGAAGCTATAAATCTCTATTCAAAGACTATTCGCTTTTGATGCTAGCAGATTCTTTCAAAGTGCCAGCGACACCCGGTGTTTGTCCTTGATTCAGTGGCAATCGATGTGTACATCGACCTTGTGAAATATCAAACAAAATCTTTTGTGAATGTTGCAGACTTACTCAAATTCTTATTGAATTTTTACTATATCTTTTTAAACTATGAGTACATGTACAATGCCTGCTACGCTACGCTACCTAGTCAATGCTAGATGGTCCGATGACAAAGCTAGGATAGTAGGGAAACGAACATGTAACACCTTCATCAAACATGTAATATATTGCAATAATCAAATTGAATTGAATTGAATTGAACGGGACCGAGTTGAATGGCGTGTACGACTGTACGTACATGAGGAGTCTATTAGATACTACAGTGGGTTACACGGACACGCTGATGATGATAACGAGCAGTCAAATCAATCAATCAACTAACTAAACATTCTTCCTTGCCCTAAAATATGATGATGATGATGATGATTGAAGTAGAAAATACTTTTAACTATCTACTAAATTCAGTAACAATCTACTAAAATAAAATGAAACTTTGCCTATTATTATTATTTTAGGCATATCTAATTAAATTCAGGCCTTCTGTCTGCTAATTTGGGACCTGTTCACAATTCAAGACATATTTCGTGCGGCTCCAAGACGTTTGGGATTACTTGGAATAATACTCCTGTCAGAAATGGAATAATATTTGCTGGCTGGTTAGATCGGTACAATAATATCATATGGCATAGATTAAATTACGTTTTGAATTGGCCTAGCTGATGTAATAGGTTATATAGGTATATCTATTGTCTAGTCTAGCTAAGTCAATACTCTGTTAAACATTAGTTAAAGGCCTGATTAAATAAAGATAGTAGCCACTAGAAGGAAATTCTCCGTTTTTGACATTGGCTCAAATCAATGATATTCAGTCTAGGAGTAAAGGTACTTTTTAAGCTTCTGATCCATAAATAACCGGCCAAGTGCGAGTCGGACTGGCGCACGAACGGTTCCGTACCATTAATTATAAAACACCTAAAAAAAAGAACATGTTGTATGGGAGCCCCCCTAAATATTAATTAAATTTTATTTAATTAATTATTTTTTAAGTAAATAATATACTACCTGCTACCATTATCAATAACGAGCAAAAATGAGCAAAAAAAATCACTTTTGTTGTATGGGGCCCCCCTTAATATTAAATTTCTTTTGATTTTTAGTATTTGTTGTTATAGCGGCAACAGAAATGTCAGAAATACATCATCTGTGAAAATTTCAACTGTCTAGCTACCACGGTTCATGAGATACAACCTGGTGGCAGACAGACAGACAGACGGACGGACGGACGTACGGACAGCGAAGTCTCAGTAATAGGGTCCCGTTTGGCACCTTTAGGGTACGGAACCCTAAAAAGGAACCCTTATAAGATAACTTCGTTGTTCGTCCGTCTGTTCGTCTGACAAGACCTTTTATATTGGGAACACGTGGACGTACAAGCTAAATTTTATATCAATTGTTCAGGTCTGTGATCCCTGTAAACATTTACCTTCTGGGTCAACGCAATCGAACGCTACGACCGTTTAGGCTGTAAAATTGTTGGATTTTCATAGTAGTATTTTCATAGTAATAGCAATGCACCCAGAACCTATAGGGTACTTCCCGTTGGCGTTGGTCTACAATCATGAAATTTGGCACAAAACGCTTATAGCACAAGTAAAGGGAAAAATCAGAAAACTGCAAATTTCTGTCTTTCTGCAAAAATATGTAATTTGGTTTATATGGATGACATCATTCTAGAACCTAATTACAACAGTTACGAGGTAACAATCTTCAAGTGTGATCGGAACCCTTGGTCCGCGCGCCGCGGTTCCTGCTCGCACTTAGCCGTTTATTATTATTCGGTCGGCTACTTTGATAAAATGATTGATGTTACCCTACTAAAAGTTTTATAACATAAATAAGGCGTAAACATTCATAGTCGTTATCTAGTAATATCATATGGGTAACCTGTCAATTCACTTAAATTGCATACATTAAATTGCATTTTGTAAGAACTGCAGTTGTGAATAAGTTTGTGAAGATTTGTCATTTAAAAACAGATGATATGCCTACCATTAATGTAACCTTGTATCTCATGTATGTGTAAATAAATACACTATCTGATTGATTCTGATATCTTATCTAAAACTTTTGGTTCAGTTAAACATTATAAATTTTTGAAGCAACTTGGTATTACGGATTACCTTAAGTTGCTGAGGCAATGTGTTAAATACTTGTAACAAATTATTGATCATTTGTTACAACTAGCGCCATCTCTTCTTGTTATATGTGTAAACTACACATCTTGGCTGAATGTGAATAAAGGACTGTCATCTGTTAAAAGCTTACGTTAAGTTTTTATAGGTCACCCGTCGGTATAGAAAAAAAGCGATTTTGCAAGAATTAGCATCTGATTCTGCTGTGCATATAAAATATGTGCAAGAATACAAATATTGGTGGTAGGCATTATTACATGTCGTCATTTTTATACCTCGATAAAAATCTGGTGTTAATTTTTATATGTCGACATTTTTATACTTCGACTAAAATCAATCTAGTCTTTAATATTTTTCGACATTATTTGATATGTCGACATTATTATAGCTGCTCGTCATTTTTCAATGTAGACATTACAACCCCGTGTCCGAAACTACAGAGTACAGCCGGATGCACGACTCTTAACGAAGGTTGACAAACAATCAGTCTTTCTATCTCCCGTTATGTAAATGACATCATGACATGACGTTTAAGTTGCACTTTACTTGATCAGCACTTATTACATTGGGACACGAGAGACGTGCTTTCCAGAGTTACTCAGGGCTGTCAGTCTCTCGTAATAAAGTTATTATCCTCGACTCTTAAAGCGTTTGATACTGGCACGTTGCAAAGAGTTCAATGGAACTACGTTTTATAAAAATGCTGGTGTATTATTGCGACGCTGAGTCATAAAAGCTTTCCCGAGAAGTCGATTATCCAGAATATCCAGTCTCTTAATAAGACGTTGTTATCTATTTCTTCTTTCATTTTCCGCAACGTCCGTACACGAGGGTCACTGAAGAGTGAAGACTGAAATTACGTGACTTTCTTTGTCGAGGAATCTCTTATAAATCTCGCTCAGTAGCAATTGGAAAAATCATTCAAGTGATAAATTTTCACTATCACGGCGGCAGGGCCGTGACGTGGGTGTGGGAAATTGAATGATAGGGTAAAAAGGATATTTTACGAATTTCGTGCAGCACTTTTATGGGTTTTCACGAATTGATGGAATGAAATAAAAGGACATTTTCCTATAAAACTAACTATCGGGGTACGTCGATCATTTTTAATAGCCTGTCCCGGGCCTATTTATCGGTAACAAGAAGTTTTCGATTAAAAATACGAATTGATATCGTTAGCGATAGAATTTCTCGTGATGCCGAGACGTCTGAAGCTATCGGCAACTTGACAGTGACTGATCGTTCGTTCGGTCGGCTGAGGCTGGTGCTGAGACTGAGACCCCCACCCATCCCCCCAGACCTCCCCTATCTCCAGATACTCGGTATTCCATTTGACGGCATTCACTTGCAAGCTCGATGCCGAGAGATTTAATACCTTTTTTTGGTAGTTGATACAAGCAGTCTTATTGATCAAAAATATAACAATTTTCTAATACCGATGTAGCCAACATTGTTAAAGACAGTGTAACAGCAAACTTGCAGCGAAGTTTGCGTTAACTTTACACGTTTGTTAGTTAACGGAGGTTTACTTTGATGTTTGGAAGTGTAGTTGAGTAACTAACGTCATACTCGTATGAACATCTTAGTTAAAGGCAACAAGTTTTTGACCCCAAGGAGTACAGACACTGAGCAACTTTATGTAGCAAGTGGTCAAGATTACATAATACGAATTCATTAAAATAAACGCCATGTATTTTTTTCCTCCCGCGTTTGTAGATACTCACGCATGTTTTGATTCAGGTTTGCCTTAGAACTTTTGATATTTCAAACTACATAGTACCTAATCTGCATCTTTGAAACCTGAAAAAAGACCCAAAAGTAAAGCACAGATGAAATTGCGAGGCGGAGAGTTATTTATAATTTATTCATAGGTAACACGCGATCGCGTTCCGAAATTCGCTAAAGTCGACTATAAATTGATGTTTTTGGCATACTAATGTGCCGCCTTTCAGCGTATTCGCTTAAAAAGTTTTTTGTCCGCGTAATGCACCATTTGCGAGCGCGCGTTTTGATAGCGAACGATTTTCGAATATCAAAATTGCAGTTTTGTTGTGAGAGACAGGTGCCATGGTATTTCACGTAACTTTTTGTGAATGGGGCCGATAAAAATGTTTTTACTCAGTCGGACCAAATAAATTCTAAATGGCAAGCCAGTTCATCATTTACTGGAAAATCAGGCTTTTTGATATGATGTTCTTAAACTATTATTTGAATAAAATAGTCTTACCATTTTCTAATTTATCGGTACCTTAGTGTGCCCGTGTCTGCCTCTCTACAATCAAGTATAGTCTTGAGTGCATATGTGTATCGGGCGATACTTAAATAATTTTCTGTATATTTACAAGCCTTTTTAGTCCAAGATCCGAAAAGGCGTCAACCTTCACCCGTCTGTTACTGTGATGAATTATTTTTTTATCAAATTTTATATGTCAGCACAGATACTATAATATTATATCTACTAATACAGATAGACCACCTGGAACAAAATGATACAATGATACCATGGAACAATATGACACCGACGTAAACTGAGATGCTACGGAAGCTTCTTTAGTTCGAGGCCATTATCGCTTGGTGCAGCAACATCGAAAAATTGCAAATACCACGAGATGGCGCTAAGACATATAGGATTTATTCTAAGATTAGCGCCACCTAGAAGTATGTTAACTGAAACCATGGCGTTTAAAGTACAAATCTTACTCCTCGCGCTATCTCTTTTTTACGAAGAGTTACAAATTCTAATTTGTATGGGATGAGCACCCTGTGATATAAGTAAATATATAGTCATATATAGCCTTGCCATGAATTTTTTAGGCAACCCACTCGCGATGTATTTTCTAACATACAAAATATTAAAAAAACTATTTTCTTCGCAGTAACAGATGGGTGAAGGTCGACTCCTCTTCGGATTTTATGATGATGGACTATCTATATGATCATGTTATGATGGCAACGACACATTTTACTAACAGTGTAGGTAACATGAAATTGCTTATGTCTAAAATGCATTTGATTAATTATATATTTTTTTTGTTTCAGGTAAATATCTTAATTTTGAAGAAACAATTCCCTGATGCGGGGCTTCGCTCAGTCATATTAATCTCCAAATGGCATACTTAACCAGCACTTAGGTATTACTATTTCCAAAGGTAAATGTAACTGTAATACAACAATTCTTCTTAAATATAAAAGTGGTAAGTAAATAAAACCACTGATGCCCGTACAAACAGAGTCGAAAGGCGGACGAACTTTTTGCTGATGTTTCATTTTCACAGTAGCTTTCAGACAATTCAAGACGCCACCTAGTCTCTGGGGGTTGCCAGTCTGCATAATGTCAATATTAGCAGCCAGACAGTCCTCGTGAGGCCTAGGCTTTTACTCTAACGCCGCTTAATTTGACGGCTAATGTTTAGTCGGTGCCAGTGCCCGTCTTATTTCATTGGCGCCGTGTGTTTCTGCTAGGTAACTTGATTAATGCTACCGACTTGATTAGACATCATCTTGGCACCTTCCAAAGCCATTCTTAATGTGGGGCTCTAAAGCAAAATAAAAGTATAGGTACAGAAATGTTGGTCTAGCTAATCCTAGGCTTTCCGAAACATGGTGCCTATACAAGGTGAAATTAAAACCCATTTGTTAGGAACAACATTCTGAGCAACTTTCACCATGAGACCAATTTGATCAGAGCAACTTTATTTTAATAATATAATAATAACTTGTATTTCAGATCACATAATCCATATTTTGTTAGTAACAAAAAAAAACTATGTTTTTACATAATACACTTAATTCTAATCCTAATCTAATTCATATTCAATCTAATTCATAGGCCTGTCTGTGGCACGGCTCACTTTTCCTCACACTGTCAGAGTGCCAGTTATTACACTCACCCAGTGTTGGAGTATTGGCCCGTCGAGCCGACCCGCAATGACCTCCAGGATGCTGTTGGCGCTGTTACGCGTTCTGCTGAGTAATGAGGCCGTTCTCTTACGCATGATGGCGTGGAATCCAACAGTGCGCGCCTCAAAAAACATTCCTGAATATTTTGCACTCCTCTATACATACATATCGGCCGGCCCAAAATGTCTAGAGATGTCAAATAGTTCCGGGTTTGTCCACTGTTTACATTACACCCTATATTTGACGCGTTTTATTTCAATGTAGATTTTTTATCGTAGTTCGTTGAACATGTATAGTCACCGTAAAATTGTAAAAACCATGAGATTATAATCTAACGTAAAAAAATCGTTAGATTATATTAATCTGTTGATAAATTGTAACCTGTACCGTACTTTTTACAATATAACGCGTTAGTTGATGAGCTGAAATGACGAATTCACTATATTCACTTGTCAGTTGTCTTGTCTCGCTCGCGATATTTTGATTGACGTGTGTTGACGTGTATTGACAACATATTTACTTTTAAACAGCACAGAACACAATTTCGCCTTTAGAGTGTGTTCCGATTTCTGCTGTGCATAGTGTAGCGTAGTGGTAACTTATTTGTTTTCTTTTTTTTTTTGTGTGTTTTCCTATGAATGTTTTTGTAGTGTGAATCTAGATTCCTCTCAGCATTCCTGTGTGGCTAGGATCTAGGTCAGAATCTATTTATATTTTTATCTACTCAATTATTGAGTAGTCAACTTTTTAGTGAGTAGGTTAGATATATTTTATTCTGTATAGTATATATATATTTTATTCTGTATGGATAGTTTATGTAATATTGATAATAGTTTCTTCTCCTGTTCGTCAACCGACGATTATATTAGTGCAGAGAGCGATAACTCCCTTGTGGATGAACCGCTTTCCGGCAAACTTTCGACTGCCTTTGCTGGCCTGGGAAATAATCTAAATATAGTTCACATCAACGCCCAGAGTATCCACACCAGCTACCCGGATCTAATCGAGGCTTTCAGCAGTCAACATGTGGATGGTATACTTGTTTCTGAATCTTTTCTTAAACCGACCTTACCATCCACTATGTACTCGCTACCAGGGTACCAGCTCATTCGGAATGACAGAGTTAGCAAGGCTGACGGCGGCGTGGCTCTTTACCTTCGTTCGGACATCCCGTGCAGAGTTGTAAGTGCTTCACCGAGTGAGTACTCCGAATCCGCAGAACATCTCTTCCTTGAAATTTGTCTTCACCATAATAAAGTTCTGCTCGGTGTTCTCTATAGTCCTTCACTTCGTATTGATTACTTCGACTCGTTCGAGTCTTTGCTCAATGAGCTAACTCCTCTTTATAATGATACTCTCATTCTCGGCGACTTTAATACATGTCTTCTCAAAAACGATTCCCGCTCTGCCAAACTTCAGTCTATTGTTAATTCTTTTAATTTACACATTCTTCCGCTCAACGCTACTCATTTTCAACCACACTGCAGTCCGTCTCTCCTTGATCTCATGGTAGTTTCTAATCTGGAAAAGGTTGCGGCTCATGGGCAGTTTAACTCACCATTTTCCTATCATGACCTCATTTACCTCTCTTATAAGGTTAAATCCCCCAAGAGCAGAGCTAAATTCATCCATATTCGTAGCTTCAAGGGTATCGACCCTGCATCCCTTAAATCTGATGCCGCGTCCATTGACTGGTCACCGGTTATCTCCAGTGAGTCTGTTGATGATAAGATCCATCACTTCAATTCAATTGTTCTGGGACTCTTCGACAAGCATGCACCGGTCAAGAAGGTCAAGGTGAAACACCTTCCTGCTCCATGGCTCACTGATGCTATCAAACGCCTAATGACTAAACGCAACAAAGCCAAATGCCACTACAAAAAGGAGCCTACAACCGAAAATTTTGCTATCTTCAAATGCCTTCGAAACCGGTGCAACCGCATGTGTCGTGACGCCAAGCGTCGCCATATCTTCCAGTGCATCGAGAGTTATAGTCCAGGCCAAGTGTGGAAATTCCTCAAAACGCTTGGTGTCGGAAAGTCTCAGGATCAGTTGGTTGGTAGTGTTGATCTCAACGGTCTTAACAAATTCCTATCAGCCGCCCCAGTCGTCATGAATCCTTCTGTGAAGGATGCCACTCTTAGTCACTTGCGCACGAGGTCCACTTCTACCTCCACTCCATTTGTCTTCAGACTTGTCGAAGTCGATGCAGTTAAAAGGGCTGTGCTCGCCATCTCCTCCAAAGCTGTAGGCGATGATAATATCTGTACAAAAATGATCAGTACTGTACTCGAAGAGCTTCTACCGGCTATCACACACATTGTAAATCACTCTCTCTCCAGTAGCACCTTCCCTATTGTATGGAAAAAAGCTTTAGTCATCCCTTTACCCAAAACATCCAATCCCACCTCCTTTAAAGAGTTTCGTCCTATTTCCATCCTGCCAATCCTCTCCAAAGTCCTCGAATCCATCGTCCACTCTCAGCTCTCCTCTTACCTATCCTCCAACAACTTGCTGAATCAATTCCAGTCCGGATTTAGGCCGGGTCACAGTACCGTTACGGCCTTACTCAAAGTCACCGATGACATTCAGCATGCGATGGATGAGAAACAGCTCTCGGTGATAGCGCTTCTAGACTTTAGCAGCGCCTTTAACTGCGTCGATTTTGACATCCTCGTTGAGTTACTGAAGTCCCTGAATGTGTCCTCCGATTCTGCTTGCTGGTTCGATTCGTACCTGAGAGGGCGACAGCAGCGTATCAAATCGGAGGCAATTTCGACGGAGTGGTGTGACCTCTTTGCGGGAGTGCCCCAGGGTGGTATACTCTCTCCCCTTCTTTTCTCTATCTTCATAAACTCCATCTCGGATGTTCTCTCCTCGTCTTATCATCTTTACGCCGACGATCTACAGGTTTACCGCCATTTTTCTCCCTCTGAGTCGGCGTCAGCAGTAGAATTGTTAAATGCCGATCTCGAAAAAATCAGGGACTGGGCCTCGTCTTATGGATTGCTGGTGAACCCTAGTAAGTCTCAGGCCATGATTATTGGTTCCAGGTTCTCCCTTAACTTATTACAGCATTTGTCCATTGCTCCCGTAGCCTATGATGGAACCATAATCTCTTATAGTACAAAGGCCAAAAATCTAGGCGTTTACTTCGATAACCAGCTGTCCTGGTCAGTGCATGTCAGCGAGGTTAGTCGGCGAGTCTTTGCCAGTTTCCACTCTCTCAGGCGTCTTCAAAGCTTTCTTCCTCATCAGACAAAGATCACACTTGCTCAGTCTCTCCTCCTCCCCCTTATTGATTACGCTGATGTCTGCTGGGCGAGCGTGAACGAAGAGCAACTGAACAAACTCGAGCGACTTCAAAACCTCGGGATTCGGTTTGTTTTCGGTCTACGCAAGTTTGACCACGTCTCGGAGTATCGCAGGAGGCTGAAATGGCTCCCAATTCGTCTTCGCCGGGATTCCCATATCCTCACCTGCCTTTTCAACATATTATTTAATCCTCGCTACCCTGGCTTCCTGCGGGATCGTTTTGAATTTGTGTCCTCGGATAGGCCACGGAGATTACACGCTCGGTCGCTACTTATAACTCCGCAACACAACACTGCCGCCTATGAACATGGTTTCCGACTAAGCGCTATCAGACTCTGGAACAAGCTGCCAAGTGCCATTAGAGACAGTCCGTCACTCGGAATATTTAAAAGTCGGTTGAAAGAACACTACCTTTCTCTTCCATATTAAATTTAAGTATTTGTATTTATGTATGTTTTATTTCCTATTTATATCCATTAATTCTGGTATATATGTACGTATTTGTATGTAGTTTATATTATTATTATTTTTTTATATTATTTATTTTTTTACTTAAGTATTTGATGTTGTACACTTGGATCTACCTATTGTTGATTTATTTATCCTTTCCTTCCTGGGTTTGCTGGAAGAAATCTCTCGATAGAGATAAGCTCGCCTTTGTACATGTCATTTCCATTTTTAATTATCATAATGTATTTTTTGTGTGCAATAAAGTATAAAGAATGTCCGGGCGGTCAGGGTAGGTGAAGGATAAAGGATAAAGGATAAGGGGGTGAGCGAAGCGAATCCCCGTTTATCCTTCGTGTTAGGTTGACTTGTAAGAACCGAAAAATGCATAAATGCTAAGCCCTGTCGATTGTTTACAATTTATCGACAGATTATAATCGAACGAATATTTTTCTGTTAGATTGTAATCTCACGATTTTTACAATTTTACGGTGACATATACAACCATGAGTACTTAGCCAAAGGTTTTAAATGACCGAAAAATACATGTAAACGGTTTGACGTTGATACGAGTAGGTGCTTATACATATAATTAAGTTCAATTTCATGATATTACTTTATCACGCACAAACACCATCAGTGGCTATGGCTAGCCTTAATATAGAGTTTAGTTAGTTTGGTACCTAGAAACCAAAAAACGTTCCACTATTCCTAGTTTATGGTGATTGACTCTAACATTTAAAAACATATAATGTAAAGGCCCCTCTACACAATTGCCCTTGATGGGCGATTACAAACACGCAGAACGGGACAGAAATATACATTACAGAATGTAACAGAAAAGCTTAGACTATTGTATATAATCTAAGCAGAAAAGGTATGTAGTCATATTTTATTTTAGGGGGTTGTTAGAGACGTCTCACTCTGAACAACTTTCACTGCGAAACCGATTTGATCAGAGTTCCGTTATTTTCACTGCTCCATACGTTTAGTTCAGGGTGATCATAAACATAAACATTTACATACAGGCACATACATTGCTTCTGGCCCCACACTAGGATACCCTGTGTCGTGGGTACCAGAAACAGCGTCATCACAAACATGTATCCAAGACCTGGGGACTTTTTTTGTCCCCAGCCGGGATTTGAACCCGGTACCTCTCGCATGGTAGGCAGATGCGCAACCGCTACGCCACAGAGGCCGACGATCAGCTGATTTGTACGGAAAAGTGAAAAATAAAAATGCTTTGATCAAATCGGTTTCATAGTGAAAATTGATCAGAATGATGTCCCTAACAATCCCCTAAAATATGAGTACACCTTTCTGTTACACCCTGTATTGTGTATGAATGCTCTGTAGCATGATTCTCGCGCATTCGATATACGATATCTACACCTATATCGAGTGATTTTGTAGGGGAATCTGTCAATATAGGTTGGTCTCGATATCCGTATTTCGAAGGCGCGAGAATCGTGCTCCTGCTCAGTTCAGCATGGCCTGTAGTCGCCCTCATTGGCCACAGGCTACAAGGCTTAGGATTAGAAGATCAACATAACTCAAATTGCAACTTGGTTGGTTATGTAGTTATGCATGTTTAATAACAAAACCGGCCAAGTGCGCGTCGGACTCGCGCACGAAGGGTTCCGTACCATTATCTATAAAAAACCGCAAAAAAAAAAGTATGGGAGCCCCCCCTAAATATTAATTTAATTTTAATTTAATTATTTATTTTTTAAGTAAATAATATACTCAATATATTGTGAACATTTTAAGCGTCTACCTGCTACCATTATCAATATCGAGCAAAAATGAGCAAAAAAAATCACGTTTGTTATATGGGATTAAATTTCCGCTTAATATTAAATTTCTTTTGATTTTTAGTATTTGTTGTTATAGCGGCAACAGAAATACATCATCTGTGAAAATTTCACCTGTCTAGCTACCACGGTTCATGAGTTACAGCCTGGTGACAGACAGGACGGACGGACGGACGGACGGACAGACAGCGAAGTCTCAGTAATAGGGTCCCGTTAGGCACCCTTCGGGTACGGAACCCTAAAAAAGAACTAATACATTCGGTTTTCTCAACATGTCACATCATTTCCGTTATGTCTAAAGTTCCAGGTTTCAGCCGAAATGTGACCGCCACAATACTAATACTAATTAAGACAATTATAATCAAATCAAATCAATCAAACATATATTCGGAGTGAAAAAGCAGTATAACAATAAAATCACATTATAGCGTGCCATACTGATTAACTCGTTTAATAGTTGAGACTGGTATTATTTGTCACTAATGTTATTCGTAACTACATGCTGTGTTTTGCTGTTACAATATTTTAATGAGGTGTTAATGACCTAGAGTCGTAATTCTTTTGTTACTTTTCCAACTATCGCTTGCCTGTCGCTACTCTATTTTCTCACTGATCTAAATATTTTTATATCGCTATTATAATGTCACCGTCAAATTGTGGAACCCGCAAGATTACAATCTAACGGTTTTAAATCCGTTAGATTGTAATCCTATATCATGTATTGTATCCTTCGTGTTAGGTTGACTTGTAAGTACCAAAAAAAGCATAAATGCTTAACCTTGTCGACCTTGATTACAATTTATCGATTATAATCTCGCGGTTTTTACAATATTACGGTGTCATATACAACGTGTAAATGAATTAACGCAAAATGAGAAACTACTTTGTTAGGGACATCATTCTGAGCAACTTTCATTATTAAACCGATTTGATCAGAGCAACTTTATTTTTCACTTCTCCATACAAATCGGCTGACCCACTCAGGCCAAAATGTACACTGGGTTCCGCTATGGGCTGTATGCAGCAAGCTACATTTATTATAGCAGAATCGACACGCTGTATCTAATTACAATCATGAATGGACATAGACATAGACATAGACATAGACATCGTTTATTGATAATATTCATCGTTTATTGATAATATCCATCATCCTTGCAATGAATTGTCTACCTCATCGATTCATCAGCTCACGAGCCAGCTCATGCCCAAATGTATACTGAAGTGCTTTTATTTGTAGTATAGGTACATACAAGAGCAAGAGAGACTAATCAAAAGGACCATTGTACGAAATCATATCTCATTGCATGATCGCAATAAGATTTAATACGACTTTGACCCCAATTATATTCTGCCTTTCAGCTCTTATATCGTTTCTTATACAGCTTCTATAGCACCAACAGAGAATAAACACATCTGATAGGCTGATAACTTTTGATTCACCAAACAGATTTAAATAAAACATACCTAAGAATCATCGCAGTCAGAGAAATCTTGAAATACTTTTAATCCTTTTCTTCGGTGGCTAAAAACAATATCTGGGAATCGAGCTTTGCTCGGCGGTTGGTGGTACAAACGCGATAAAATATTATATTTCATATTCATCAGACTGCAATAACATTCAATCAATATGCTGCTCTGTTTTTAAACAGCTGCTAACGAGAAGCAAACAGGCATTTTGATTTCCTCATGAGTTTTAGTCACAGATATTCAATCTTTCAGCCTACACTATACGTGCCTAACCTTCATGTGGCGTAACTGGGCAAAGCCTTCTCATCGGATTTCAACATACTCGCATTACAAAGCTTCCTTAATGCACATAGAAAATGTAAATTAACTTTGCAACAATAATTCATCGAAACCGCCGGTGCTCGGTAATTACTTGTACAGTCGCCATCACATCCAGTTTACTCTCTAGAACTTCGTCCTTATGACATTCTTATTACGGACCATCGCACTGCACCTGTTAACTCGGCCTGTGACTGTATCTATTAGCTGATTGTATTTCCTTGGTACCGTCGCCAATAGTTGTCAATACTGTATGATCGTAGTCCTTATGGAGACCAAGTAAGAGTGATACTCGTACAAAGACTGTAGAAGGTAACTGGACGAAAAATGGAGAAGCTAACTGTAGGTAGACCATATAAATAGAGTTGCACTAGTGGGATAGAGTTGCCGGATGTCGGAATTATTCGGAATCCCTCGGGAGAACTCGGTAGAGCGACCTTGACTCCTGTACCTGCCTAATATATCCAGGTTCATGGTTCATCGTTTTGGGAAACTGTAGGTGTCACGGATCAAATAAGATAGATATATAGACACAGGGCTTGAAACCGGTTTAAAAAATACCGGTTAATAGAGGTTTATAGAGGTTTTTAGAAAAAAATTCGCTCGGAGCGTAATTGAGAAGAGAGCGGTTAAAAAACCCAAATAAACCGGTTTAAGCCAAAACTGCGAAAGGTACGGCACGCACACACGCAGAGCAGGCAGGGGATAGGGGAAGGGCAGGTTTCAACTTGTTTAAACGCGTGCAATTTGCACTTGAACTTTGAAGCGTTAGTAATTGAACCTAGTGTTTCGTCTCGAATTATGGAAAAAAAGAAAGTTAGTGACCCACAACTATATTTTCTTTCAAACATATTATCATTAGCCACCCCCCAACATAAGTCAGCGTCGAATTTTCTTCATTTAAATTCGTGCTCAATAATTTAAGGTTATCGTTAAAAGACTCTATAGTAGAGGATATATTGTTGTTTAGAAATAATACACTATATAATAAATAAGTGAAAAATAAAACGATTTATTTAAATCATAACAATTTAATCAATGAAATCAATCAATACTAGTGGCTCTGTGAGCTGTAGACCTCGCGAGTATGTCGTTGGGAAAGCTGAACTGCTAACACACATAAAAAAAATAACCCAAATAATTTTCTTTCAATAACACATACAAACTTATGAATGTACCTGGTTACGTACATGCAGTATGAAAGTAGCCGCACCAATAACTTTGTAAACTACATTTCGCGATCTTTAATACAACCTATTGACTTTTTACTAAAATTATATAGTCTGTTTCACTCTCATGGTCTTTACGAACCCAACAACACCTCATTTGTTAATATCCATCGAGCCGTTTGGGTTGTAGCGATTTTTTTACATTTTAAAACCCCATATCTACGCCATTTTGAAAAAAATCTAAAAACTGGCTCGAGCAAAAAATTCTATTTATTTTTCCAACCTGCTCACAAAATTTCACGAGAATCGGTTCATAAATGCGACCTGTAGAGGAGAACAACCGGACAGACATACGAAAGCATTTTTGCCCAAACCTGAAACGGAGACGCTTCGCTCGCTTCGCTCGCTCGGTCAACTATAATTTGTTATATGTATATGATATCTAGTACTAAATACATATATATGTATAATGTCCACTTTTACGATTCGAAATTAAACTAATTTTGCTTAAAAATGACGTCAAAATTTGCTCAATCTCGAGATTTTCTCGAATTTTAAAAGTCGCAATTACCTTTCTTTTTTTATTTAACTTAATCTGATAGTTACTTAATTGGTTTTTATTTTGTTTTTGGCATTGTTTATAATTATAATTGAAACAAAAAGTAAACTTTAGAAAAAAAATACTTCCATAAAACCTATTTGATTAGATTGAGTTTAATACAAACTGTAACCCCTTATCCCCCCCCCCCTTGGGGAATTAATTTTGTCAAATCTCATATCAGTGCACCCCCTCACGCTACTAAGAAACCTCTGTACAAAGTTTCATGGCTCTAGGGCCACCGGTTCAGGCTATGCGTTGCCTGCCCGTCAGCCGCGCATTGTATTTGTAGCTAGTATTGAGCAGTTCTGGTGGCCATATGTGGCCATCAGCAGTTCCGCATCACAATATTATGCTTACCGTGAGTAAATGCACGAGTTATTATTAAAAACACAAAAATCACTATAGGTCTGCCTATAATATTTGAAGAGTTCCCTCGATTTCTCCAGGATCCCATCATCAGATCCTGACCTGGTGTCAATGGGACCAATGGGAAGGTAAACCCTTTCAAACAAAAAAAAAACCAAATCGGTCCATCCGTCTAGGCGCTACCGGGTACATCCATAAAAAAAAACATCCGGACGAATTGTAAACCTCCTCCTTTGGGAGGTCGGTTAAAAAAACAACAATTTTTTTCTTACATGGACTCCGACCAAAATATTGTAAAACTGTTTAATTAGGTAAGCCGTAATATGACGATAATATGGTGTAACAAAAAAGGGGTTTAGAGTTTCTTGGCTACATTTTTCATGTAAAAAATGTAGCCAAGAAGAGGGAAATAAAAAGTTATCAGATTTCAAGTAGAGCCAAGCTTCTAACTCTACACGCCTTAACTGTACAGCCCTAACTTCACAAACTATAACACCTTACTCAAAATATGTGGCTTGGCCGTTTCACTACCGTCAGATGAGCTTAAATTAGAAAATGCAAGTAACGAAACGGCCAAGCCATAGGTGCTCTGCTGCTGATGAGGGAGGATGAATGAGAAGTTGGCTCCGAGGTGGTTGCAGGAATGCGTCTTCAGATGGCTGCGGAAGAAGTCTTCGGAAGGTAGAAAAAGGTTGCTGCGTGTTCAATGTCGAGGGTCACCAGTGAAGCGACGTAGGATCGATTGTCAGTTGTTTTTGCATTGTTGTGCGTTCTGTTTTACTGCTATGACATCTGTCGTGACTTCTGCCAACTGCTGAGTTCCTTTTTGCTAGCGCCATTCATCTTGTATGTCAGTATGTGGATCGCCTGATAGGTGACGCCACAATACAATCAGTACATTTAATTTTACGAGTTCTCATTTCTCCATCCCTGTTACATGTGCTAGTATATTCTTTTTGTCGTTCTACGTCAGGTTCGGACTGATTATCTTCATCAGTAGGCTCAGCATCACCTTTCATAACTCGCGTGCTGCAATTTGGTAGAGCTGCATCTGAATCTACCGTTTTCAACATACGACGCTTTTTCAGTGCTGGCAGTAGGGATTGTGATATTTCACAATCGTCCTGAGTCGATTCGGTATCATTTTCTACGTCTGGATCTGTAAATAAATATAAATAGGAATGTTAAAAAAAACCCAGGCCCGGCGCAAACGAAACTTAACTCAAATAATTGGTATAATTGAGTAATAAAATAACCCAAGGGAGACATGATCTAAATCGATGGCTAAGTGCGCGAAATTGCTATTCGAGTTTTTACAGGCGTCATACTAATATTTATTTAATTAATATAATATTGCAGTTTAAAAGCGTAAGGTAGCCCTTCTATGAAGTGATTATTACTATCGCATGCTGTAAGTTTCCATATGTCTCGCTCATACATTTTCTGGAGCTCGTAAATGTCTCTCGCTCTGTTCTAAGTAGACTCGGTCTATTTGTCGTAAGGTTACTATTACTATTACGTCGGTCTAATAGTTACGGGAGCAAGGGGCAAGGTATGATTCGTACAATAATTGATGCCCACTCAACCGCCCAACGGACGAACATACCCATTTTCCATACTTATGTTTTTTCATACCTTCATCTTGATGTGGGTAGATTGAAAATCGCGGGCCGTGGACTTTGACTTAACGACATGGTTTTAGGTGAGTGTTTTTTTTTTTTATCAGAGCACGACATGTGACAATTGCACTGACCTAATCAGAGCTGATTTTTAATATAATTATGGTAAAAGTATTGTTAGTTCTATTAAAATATTAGTATGACTCCTGTGAAAATTTGAATAGCAATTTCGCGCACTTAGCCATCGATTTCGATCATGTCTCCCATGGATTATTTTATTACTCAATCATACCAATTATTTCAGTTAAGTTTCGTTTGCGCCGGGCCTGGGTTTTTTTTTCATACATTCGTAGAATTGTCCTTTATAAAAATATTAAATAATACCAACAGAGACTGACAACCTGTGTATGCAATTTGGTACAAAGAGGGCCCAGAAACGAAAGTACCTATACCTACCTTCTCTCTCTAGTTCTCGACATTTCTCGAGCTGGATTTTCCGGGAATTCTCGAGAACTAGGGATAGAATAAATTGAATAGAGCATGTTAAACACTATTTCTGTAAAGCATTTAACAAGGATTTCTGAGTTTATGAGATTGATCATCAAACTTATAGCTTAAAAAGATAAAAATAAGAAGGATCAGTATTCCGTCTACAGGGTCAATGTAACCAAAAAACTAAAAACTTACCCATTGTTGTTTGTTAGTTGCCAGTGGCAAAACAAGACACGGCTGGCAGTGTCAGCACGGCAGCACGTATAGCACCAGTGTAGTGAAAATAAAAATTGTGTAATTTCCAATCGCAACATTGGTGGTGGGCGGCCACTGGCGGCAAACATCAAAAAGAGTTCGAAAAAACCCGTTTTACAGGTTAAAAACCGATTTATTGAACAAAACCTTTATAATTTTGCTCTTTGAGTAAAACCTTTATTTTTGGGGTTAAGGTAGAGCCAAACCTTTATGAAACGCTCCTCATGTACCTGAGCTGATTACGCTCTTTAAATAAACCGGTAAACAAGCCCTGGTTTGTCTATCTTACCTCTTATGTACAAAGTCATTACAATCGCTATTCCATTCGTTAAAATATTCCTGATATTATCTATCACTGACGATTTCCCTGAAATATGAATACACGTTTTAATCCTGTAATCACATAGCGTCTTCAGTCAGTCGACCTGGGTGTCAAGTCTCTAAAGTTTCAAGCCATCGTCACGCCATCGATATAATATGGCTATACAATGGCTATTAGTTGCGAGCCGTGTTAGTCCACTGTTACATTCAATAGAATATCAACAGAATATCAACAGAACATCAACAGAATGGCTCTAGCAATGACACACAGACACAAACACGCCCTCCACCACAGATTACTTTGCCACTTTCCTCTATAATCGATCGATAGATAGGTTTGTCTTTGGTTTTCGGCATACGTTAGAAGGAACGTATTGCTGCAGAATATCAATTTTGACAGCCACTGCCATGCCACAGCCACCGTGGAACCATTAGCACACGGGACTTCCAATATGCCACGCCAATGCTAATGTTTCAAAGTTCTTTATTTGACACAAGTTAATACAAATATCACACTTTATGACACAGTCATTAGGGATATACCAGTAATTCTACATTTGTTTCACAGGCTAAATCACCTTTTAAAACTTACAAAATAAACATACTATATAAATCCTACCGGTTTTGTTATTTTATTATTTTCAAGAGAAATCAGGCACTAAATGTTGTAATTCAACTTGAGCATTTTTGTTTACCAGACTACCGATTGTGTCATTTTCTGTATTTTAGAAGCAATCGCTACACCACTGGGAGGCTGTAGCGGTACGGGACTTGAGGCCCTGTGACTATGTCACCGCACCGTGTATATATTTGCGGTGTACTCAGCGTCTCCTTATCTCTTGCTCGTATGAAACTTATTTCATTTAGAGTTGGCGCCACGTAGCAATAACCAACTTGCACCCAGGATGAGATGAGACAGCCAAGTTTTATCCCCTTAATTGTTTAATTTCTCAAGAGGGAGAAAAATCCTCCCGGCGCATGTCGCGGACAGTGTCTGGGACTTTTATGTGTGCGTCGTGCTTTATGAAGCTGTATAATGGTGTTAGTGAAGTGCTACTATACGCTTGACATCTTGTATTAGCACGTATAGTTCCTAGTCATTTTCCAGGAATTACCTACTACACGCATTATAGTGCAGGCCTATGTGGTTTCTTACAGCTTGTAGGATTAGTCATGGTTTGTAACGTAAACCATTAGTAGTAAACCATTTTAGCCCTATGTGTATTGCAGTTTAGTTTATCGGTCAGATCATTGGTTCGTCTGTATGATAAATGGTAATGATGTCGCTGTTTCTAGTTCCCGCGACACAGGGTATCCTAGTGTGGGGCCAGAAGCAATGTATGTGCCTGTATGTAAATGTGTTTTATTTATGTTATACAATATAAACAGTATATGTACAACAACAAGGCCAATCAAGCCAGACATGAAGTTTCAACAGATCTATTATTTAGCTACGTTTCACTTCCATAAACAATAGTACGACTACAGGTTAAAAACCGATTTATTGAACAAAACCTTTATAATTTTGCTCTTTGAGTAAAACCTTTATTTTTGGGGTTAAGGTAGAGCCAAACCTTTATGAAACGCTCCTCATGTACCTGAGCTGATTACGCTCTTTAAATAAACCGGTAAACAAGCCCTGGTTTGTCTATCTTACCTCTTATGTACAAAGTCATTACAATCGCTATTCCATTCGTTAAAATATTCCTGATATTATCTATCACTGACGATTTCCCTGAAATATGAATACACGTTTTAATCCTGTAATCACATAGCGTCTTCAGTCAGTCGACCTGGGTGTCAAGTCTCTAAAGTTTCAAGCCATCGTCACGCCATCGATATAATATGGCTATACAATGGCTATTAGTTGCGAGCCGTGTTAGTCCACTGTTACATTCAATAGAATATCAACAGAATATCAACAGAACATCAACAGAATGGCTCTAGCAATGACACACAGACACAAACACGCCCTCCACCACAGATTACTTTGCCACTTTCCTCTATAATCGATCGATAGATAGGTTTGTCTTTGGTTTTCGGCATACGTTAGAAGGAACGTATTGCTGCAGAATATCAATTTTGACAGCCACTGCCATGCCACAGCCACCGTGGAACCATTAGCACACGGGACTTCCAATATGCCACGCCAATGCTAATGTTTCAAAGTTCTTTATTTGACACAAGTTAATACAAATATCACACTTTATGACACAGTCATTAGGGATATACCAGTAATTCTACATTTGTTTCACAGGCTAAATCACCTTTTAAAACTTACAAAATAAACATACTATATAAATCCTACCGGTTTTGTTATTTTATTATTTTCAAGAGAAATCAGGCACTAAATGTTGTAATTCAACTTGAGCATTTTTGTTTACCAGACTACCGATTGTGTCATTTTCTGTATTTTAGAAGCAATCGCTACACCACTGGGAGGCTGTAGCGGTACGGGACTTGAGGCCCTGTGACTATGTCACCGCACCGTGTATATATTTGCGGTGTACTCAGCGTCTCCTTATCTCTTGCTCGTATGAAACTTATTTCATTTAGAGTTGGCGCCACGTAGCAATAACCAACTTGCACCCAGGATGAGATGAGACAGCCAAGTTTTATCCCCTTAATTGTTTAATTTCTCAAGAGGGAGAAAAATCCTCCCGGCGCATGTCGCGGACAGTGTCTGGGACTTTTATGTGTGCGTCGTGCTTTATGAAGCTGTATAATGGTGTTAGTGAAGTGCTACTATACGCTTGACATCTTGTATTAGCACGTATAGTTCCTAGTCATTTTCCAGGAATTACCTACTACACGCATTATAGTGCAGGCCTATGTGGTTTCTTACAGCTTGTAGGATTAGTCATGGTTTGTAACGTAAACCATTAGTAGTAAACCATTTTAGCCCTATGTGTATTGCAGTTTAGTTTATCGGTCAGATCATTGGTTCGTCTGTATGATAAATGGTAATGATGTCGCTGTTTCTAGTTCCCGCGACACAGGGTATCCTAGTGTGGGGCCAGAAGCAATGTATGTGCCTGTATGTAAATGTGTTTTATTTATGTTATACAATATAAACAGTATATGTACAACAACAAGGCCAATCAAGCCAGACATGAAGTTTCAACAGATCTATTATTTAGCTACGTTTCACTTCCATAAACAATAGTACGACTGTTAAAACCTCCTTGGTAGTAACTTCCTTCTACCGCAGTGCAAGTTTCCACGACTTTCGGTGAAGACTGAAACTTATCAATAACTTACAATAACTTTATTCCACCGACTGCTATAAGAATATGGAACTAATTTTCTTCTTCTTTGACATACATTGCTGTTGTTAAATGTTCAACTAGAGCTATTGTTAGATTGTGGAAAGCTTAAACAAGGATAGCATTAAAATTTACCCGCTTGGGGTGATATACTAGTGTTTGAAAATGATTTAGATATGATAAGAGACAGCGAAAACGTTGATTATTAAAAATATGATAGGTACCCAAGTCATACAATAGGAATATAACCACGAAAATGTGATTTGATTACAATAGATTACACAACTAAATGAGAGCCAAAACAGAACAACACAAAGATAGCACAAACATATACTAAAATGGTCCGTAAATATTTATTACTTTCGCTAACTACTGTCGCTAACAGCCACAAAACTGTTATGGGGATTTTTTTATACTTATCCATTCATGAAAGGTAAACTGCTTTCGAACAAAGCCAGTTTACCCAACAAAGGTCTAACTCGTTGCTCAACAGTACAGAATTTCAGTGCCTTAGGTAATTAGGGTGCGAGGAGCGAACTCACTGACCGCCTCATAGAAGGTACCTACTTGAGAAGAGGACGAGAAACTTCGGGAACTTGAACTCAACCCGATGTGGCTCTCCAGTTAGTGCGCGACGACGTAATAAGATGGGTTCATCCTTAGATAAAATAGTTTATTCAGAGGCACATATAACTCTTTTAGAGTATTTGCCCATAGTATAACCTGTGGGAACCAGAAGCAGCGACGTCACAAACGTCCAAAGATACTATTTATACCCGACCGGAATTCAAACCTAGAACCTCTCGCTTGTCAGGCATTACCACAGCAACTAAGTCACAGAGGTCATGTTTCGTCGGGACGTATGCTGAGACGCACGATACGCAGATACAATTTTGCAGGGCAGGGTGTTTACCAAACAAAAGACGCTGCGCCTGCCCTGCCTTCGCTAATATTCTCCTAGATCTTCTGCCCACCCATATAGGAATAGAAGCTTGTCATTTTATGTGCGAAGAATATTAATTCCTTGTACACTGCTGGTGTGTAGCTCAATAATCTACAAGTAACAAGGGCTCTTTTTCTTATTTCTAGTTACTTGAGCAATATTGAACTGGCGGCTGAGTAGCCTGACAACATCAACATAAAGTATCTCGTCTGCGGTTCATGACTTGTCTGGATGGATATTTGACAACTCAATATAACTTCGTCACCCGAGAGCATCTGTAACTTGATCCCACTGCGGCAGCTGCAGTAGGTAGCCGGGAAGATGCACTTTGCAATCTACGAGCTGTCGATGCTACGACAGTCTCATTTTACTATGTTATTGAGTACCTATTGAGAAACATTGGTTTAGTTAGATTGTCTAATAGGAGTACGATTTCCCGAATCGATATCAATACCTATTGATACAACGGCTTAAAGGGGTAGAAGTTTCAAGACATTAGTCAACTAGTGTTGCTAGTGGAAATTACATCTCTATACAACCTTTTAAGTGTGGCCATAGCTCCTTATCAGGCGGCCGAAAAGGCCGGGCCATTTTCATCAACCGAATATTATTATAAATATCCGGAAGCTAGCTAGGGAGTGCGAAATTTATGCTTATTATCGCCGGCTCGCTCGTTTAGCTCTCATTTGTTTAACTCATCAAGGAGAAGATTAATTACAAAGATTAGTTATCGCCTTTAAAGATTACGTCATTGCGAGCAAACGACTCGCGGAATAGGGGTGGGGGGCGCAATACCCCTACAGGGCATTGTGAAGCGATGATAACTCAAAATATTTGGTTGTCATCACGAGGGGTTATTATAGTCTATTCGTGATAAGAATGCAGTAAAGTCTTCACTGTCCGGCGGCCTAGCCACGCTCCGTAACCAATAAAATCGTTTCCAATTATCAAGCCAAGTTCACAGTGACCAGTTGAAGGCAAACTTTCGAACGCGAAGGTTGTGTCCTGTCCTGTGAGTGTGTGTTAACAGATTTAAATTTAAATTTCACTGCATTACTATCACGAATGTTCATGCCTTTTCTGCATTGTTTGTGTTTTTTCTGATATGTGCAATAAATATATACGAAATAAATAAAAATATACGAATAGACTGTAGTGATCTACTAGTCTAGACATGATTCTAGAATGGATTGTATGTAAGAATCATTTCGTAAATAAAAAGAAACGGACAGTCTTAGGTGATGGATGAGGAAGTTACAGGAAGGAAGAAACATCTGTATAATGTACTTACTGATGTCATCGGTACATAGTCAGCACCAGGTCTGAAATCACATCTTCTGTGCGAGAAGCAAACGTGGAACCACTAGACAACGGAGCATGTCCCTTGCAATTATAAATATTTGAGAGCTCCTAGATTACATAGATCACGCGAATGAAGCAAAAGGTATTATGAAATATTCAGGAAATAACTCCGTTCCGCGGAATCGCGAAAAAGGTTCTGACTGTAGCTTTGCAGAGGGGAGTGATATGAAATCACGTGTTTCTACATATATTGAATGAACACTTGCAGGGATCGCGTTATTCTTATTTCGCACACCTACAACAAAACACAAAGCATTATTCGTGTATTTCCGTTGAACTACGAAATTTTATTCCGCAATCCGGATTGGAATCAGAAAACTTTTTTGAATTATAAAATGCCAGATGTACTCGTATTTTCAAAGTTCGTCGAACAAAATGTTTTCATGATATTTTAACCTTTCATGTGCTGTGTCAAATAAAATTAATGACACATAAATTATTATCATTGAAATGCTCTCGGGGGAAATTAATTGAAATTCACGGTTTTCGGATGACTAGATATGAATGAAATTGACTTATTTATTGCTTAATTCTTTGTGGAAATCTTTCTGACTGACTGGAAATTGTTCAATGAACTGTTACTATTCTTAAAGTATCTCTTAAATAATACTGGTATTTGCAGCGCAGAATGCAATAAATGCAATAAGTAAATCTAATGAAGAATCATAATGAAAAAACACATACACACTAAGTTATCTGCAAAGTATAAAAATAAAAATTCTCATAAGGGCTGTTCCTCCATATTAATTTGACATATCGCTTGTTGGCATCGTCTATATTTGAAACACGACAGTCCACGCTATGTATTATTTATAAGTCTAAAATCTAAAATCTTTGATGAGTCTAAACTTAAATATCAGTTATCGCACCACTCAGTTACCACCAACCAACTGCACTATTTACCCATTAGTAACTATTATCTCTTCTGTGCCATTAGTCTAGTTTCGCTGATTACTCCTAGTTAATTGACAGTCGGACAATAGTATTAATATTTCAGTATTTTCAACCGACTTCAAAAAAAGGAGGAGGTTCTCAATTCGACCCGTATGTTTTTTTTTTTTCTTTTCTATGTTTGTTACGCGATAACTCCGCCAATTATGAACCGATTTGAACAAATCTTTTTTCGGCGTATAGGTAATACCTCAAGGGTGGTCCCATTGACACCAGGTCAGGATCTGATGATGGGATCCTGGAGAAATCGAGAGAACTCTTCAAATATTATAGGCAGACCTATAGTGATTTTTGTGTTTTTCATAATAACTCGTGCAAATGCACATGGTAAGCATAATATTGTGATGCGGAACTGCTGATGAAGACCACATATGGCCACCAGATCTGCTCAATACTAGGTACAAATACAATGCGTGGCTGACGGGTAGGCAACGCATAGCCTAAACCGGTGGACCTAGAGCCATGAAACTTTGTACAAGTGTTCCTTAGTAGCGTGGGGTAGCACTGATATGAGATTTGACAAAATTAATTCCCCAAGGGGGGGGGGGGGAATAAGGGGTTACAGTTTGTATTAAACTCAATCTAATCAAATAGGGTTTGTGGAAGTCGGTTTTTTCTAAAGTTTACTTTTTGTTTCAATTATGTAACTATTTAAAGTACTTCGGTCTACGGGTGCGTGATAAATGGAGTGAGAAGTCACGCATGTCTTTACATTCTCATATCGGTGTGCTAGAAATGCTTTGTGGATTACAATAGCGAAACAAGTCAATATGCTTCGCCACTGTCTTGCAGGAGTAAAACAGATTAGAACTTGCAACACACTGATGCAAACGGTGCTTAGGATGTATGTAGGAAGATGTTTGTAAGTTTGGTGTAGGTACCGACTTCGCCAGCGTAATGACAATTCCTAGTACGCCGATTCATACTTACGAATACATACGCATAAAAGCAATTCCAGAAACGACATAACCCTGTTTTGTTCGGCAGATTACATGAAGAGTGACTAGATTTTGATTGTTTCCCTCAAACTATTTGATTGTCCAGCAAGGGTAATTGGGTATTTCATGCAAATTAGTCCTTCCGATCGAATGGGTGACACAATAATTTGTCCATTATTTTCTGTTGTGTATGTATGACAAATGTTATGAATTGTCAAGGGCCGCGTCCACGAAGTAATAAATAATAATCGTTGTCTGAAACAATTACTCAATATTTTGTCAATTGGAGAATGATTTACATTGCCGGATATGTCTGTCGGTAATGTTGCGAAACTTGCGAATAATATTAAAGTAGGAAATAAATATAATAAACAAATGTTAGGAGGTAACCTATGGAATATCGGTTGCCTTTGTTTGATTTAGTTGCAAATTCTGACCCATTATTATTATTATTATTATGAGCCTGTAATATCCCACTGCTGGGCAAAGGCCTCTCTCCATATAATAAATGTATTTTATTGGTATTTTATATGCTTTCATTTTGATGAGGTGCAACGATAAATATATTAGGTTAAACTATGGCACACCAGCATCTAGTCTGTTCGTACTAAATAAACTGCCAGGGCAGGGGTTTGATAACGTGACCATTGATTTAGGATGTTAAAACATCATTGAGTGACTACGAACTGCGTACTAAACGAGACGTGTAACTATAGAACTAAAGATACAGATAGTTAATGATAACAATTGATATCAAACTGTGTCTCAAAATGCTACACTTTACTTGCCCCCGCCCGGTGTGGTTTTATGAAACAATGAAATGGAAAATTTAGTCAGCAATTTGCTATTTTGTATAATTTTTGAGATAAATCCCTAAATAAAATAAATAACCACGACAAAAATCAACAGTTTACTTACAAAATTTGTATTTTAATAAGAACTATACCTATCATTAGTTCATAGTTACAACTAAATATACTACCACCATCCTAGATGGGGCTCTTTTATCGGTACCGGTACATAAACATTCTTCTCAATCGGTACAGTATGAACCACCGGAACCGGCACCGTTTTCACTATCGGTACCGTTTTGTATATCGGTACCTCCTTGTATATCGGTACGGTTTTGATGATCGGTACTTCTTTGATTACAGGAATCTTCTCGACGTGATGGTGGTGGATTTTGCGAATCTTTTCAGGCACGTAGATCTTCACACTGTGGAAAAGCAAAAGTTAGCAATTGATACTATGATCCATACGTAGAACATGTACAGTTTGGAGTACAGAAATATCCTAGTATAAAGCCAAGATACATGTATGTACATTGTGCATGTATATAATTGTATGACCATGTCCTGACACGCACTAGCTGCAGTATTAGCAAGTTTGCAGAGGTGGAGGTAAAATAGCCTGAACATTTTGTTAAGATCAGAAACAAAAGATATACTCATACTCATACTCATATATTTATTGCGTCATTGTGGTACACTTTTACAAAATTATATCCAACAATATATACCTTGTAGAACATTACGTTACATTACGAACATTACATTACAAATCTCGATATTGTAATTCTAGTTCGTTTTTACCATTTTTCATAGTCTCAAATGTCAAGTACCAACGTAATAGTCGCAGACGGTTTATACTGACAAATTACGAAGGCGTAACAAATGTATGTGTCACTCACACACTCGCGGCCCTCGTAGGGACTGCACATAATGAGCTGGTCATTATCCCGAGCCCTTACGTATGATTGATATATTATCATAATACAGTAGGACGTATGGACGTCGTTAGTAGTATGTCTGGTCTGCTTACCGGATAGTATCTTGTAGATTAAAATATTACAAGTCTCTAAATGACACATATATGTGCCTACCTACATATGCCTCAAATAATGGTCTGTGGCCTGCTATAATACTTCAAACAATCGGCGCCAATAAATGCAGGTAAAATGGTGAACATTGGGCAGACTACTAGCCAGATGGACGGATGACATCATTGCCATAGCTGGTAGCCAGAAGATGCGGAAGTAGATAGCGTGGTAAAGAAGAGGCCTATACCCATCAGGCGGTGAATGTGAGTTGATTGATGATTAATTATTGATGAAATGGGCAAACACACCTCGTTTAATAGCTATGAGTCGCCACGAATGGACACACATAACACACACACAGACACAGACAATAAGGCTTCAGAGACTCCAATCTTTGCATCAGGGGTTGGAACACCGTTCTCTTACCGTGTGTGATGGGAGCCTGGCTCCGGGCCAGGCACGGGAGACGCTAGACCGGTGCTCGCCACCGCCACCAGAATTGACAACTAGAATCGAGACAAACAAGATTTTAGGTTAGGTCACATTTGTAGTCTTCCAACGATCTTTTGGCTGATGAGTGACGTTTACAGGGGGGCGCCAGCTCTACGCAACTAAATGCAACGAACCTGTCATCAACACAGCTCTTTCATTCCTCGTTGGTCATCAATCGTAAGTTTCTCCTGTCACCGCGCGCCAAAAGATTTTTGGTAAGCTGTATCTCGAGTTACACGTTTTTAATGTTGGAAGGGATGATAAAACCATAATGAAAGTGTAAGAAAGGTTAAACTTTTTACACCCAAATCTTTTAAAAATAAGTACTAAATGACTAAATGATATCCGATGCAGTGGGAGCACTAGAATCCAGTGTGTTATCCAGATAACTTGGCGACAGACACGCATAATAGTTTTTTCTGCTCACAGTTTTAAATCAAACACAAATAGTTAACCAAACACAGCTTAAAACAAGCAAGCACATCATTAGAAATATCTTTTCCCTTATTTATGGGTATTTTCTTTGATCGTTTAAGTTTCTGGATGTACTGAACACTGATGATTGTACACTCGGGAATATTTATAGTTTACTTTAAACCATTAAATTAATCAAGTAGTCACGTGAATACGACATTTTCCAGAAAGCACGGTAAAACACATTAGCACTTTTTTTTTCTACTCACAGTAATGTACAGCATGTTTCCCTCCGTCCAGTCAGCTTGTGCGCGCGCCGCGACGCGTCCTGCGGTTAATATTCGCGCGATTGTGTAAACTCCTGCGCAGTAGTGCGGCGCACTCTCGATGTCCGCACGTAACAGTTTCGCAAAATGGCGTATGTAAAGCTGATCGGCAAGGATCCATGTCCTCGTAGTGGCTAGAACTAAGAGACCAATTAGGAGGAAAGTGACAATAACGCAATTGGTGCAACTACACCCGAAATACTGGAAGTTCAACTCAACTGAGCGGAAGAGTTGATTTGCGAATCGAGGAAATTAAACTTAATAGCATAAAAAGATTTAACAGAAAGGTTTAGTCATATTAGAAGGTGAAGAACCTAACAACCCCCTAAAATATGACTAACCTTTCTGTTACATCCTGTATAATTACTGTCATCAGTTTACCATATCTATCGCAAATAAAAGTCTTAATCTTTATCTATAAAGTCACTTTATTTTTCATGCCATCCCCTCTACATCTGCAAACTATACATTCATAACCCACATAATTATAGTTTTTATATTGCATACTCCATGCTGTAAACTTGTCAAAATTTACGTTATAGGTTGGTACAACAATGCAATGCTAGAGGCACTCTGCTTCAGTGGTCCTGTCGGAGCCGGAATGGTTTTGCGAAAACTGTATCGTTATCCAATTATTGTCTTATTTATGTATGTGTTTCGGATTTCGCTGTCAGTACCAGCTGTTTTTATTAACTGACTTCACAAAAGGAGGAGGTTACAATTCGTCGGAATATTTTTTATTTTTTTATGGTGCCCCGATTGCGCCTAGACGGATAAACAGATTTGGAAAAAATATTTTTTTTTGTTTGAAGGGGTTTACCTTCCCATTGGTGCCATTAACACCAGGTCAGGATCTGCTGATGGCATCCTGGAGATATCGAGGGAACTCTTCAAATATTATAGGCAGACCTTTAGAATTTTTTGTAGTTTTTCATAATAATACGTACTCATGGTAACCATAATATTGTGATGCGGAACTGATGATGAAGCCCACACATGGCCACCAGAACTGCTCAATACCAGGTACCAGGTACCAGGTACAAATTCAGTCTACTATGCGTGGCTGACGGGCAACGCATTGCCTAAACCAGTGGACCTGGAGCCATGAAACTTTGTACAGGGGTTCCTTGTAGCGTAGGGTAGCACTGAGATGTGATTTGACGAAATTAATATTCCCCAAGGGGGGGAAATAGGGGGTTACAGTTTGTATTAAACTCAAAAAGCACTTGACTTTGGTTTCTAATCAAATGGGTTTGTGGAAGTCGGTTTTTTTAAGTTTTACTTCTTGTTTTAATTATTGTTTATATTTGGTTAAATGCTGGAGGCTATAAATTTTAATAATGAGGTATTGATTGAGGTGTATTTTTGTTACCCGTCAAATAAATAAATAATACTAATTAGTGATAAAAGTTAATTAGAGCGGCGGAACGGGACAGAGCTGGAGTCTATTTATCCTTACTTGTCCAAAAGTTACAAGACCCATACCCTATACTAAAGACACTGGTGCATGACAGGTGATACCAAGATGTCTGAAAATATCTATGCAAAGGATGAAAGCTTATCTTCCCCTAATTTAAATGTCTAATATTTTTTCTTTTGCGGCCAGGAGAACGAGCGGAAGAGTTAAATCAATCTAAAACACATTCATGATAATTATATGAAATTCTGAATTAATTTGATTGATTCAACATTAAATTCTTCCAGATCTCGGTATTTCATTTACAGAATGTCAGTTTTTTGGGTTGTCAGTTTAAAAAATTGGACATTTAAGGATAAATAGACCAGATAGACAGTCTAGCTCTGTTCTGTTCCGCCGCTGGCATTAAATTTTTACTTAGAAGGATTAGGGGATTAATAAATAATTACAGTTTGAAGTTGTGTGCCATCATAATGGGTAATAGTAACTATGTATATTTCGGTGTACGAGCATCTCTACACAATCTTATCACATACTCTCTTCTACATACGACCAATGGTCAATTGGGTCAATATACTAGAGCACAATCGTAATAGGTAATTACATAGATACCAATGATACATACATGCATGTGTGAGTACGTCAACTGCATTTTAACAAGGTGAGGTATATCGGCGAAAAGGCTGTATTAATTTACGACTCTATCACTGGTAAATAACGATTAAAAGTACACACGTGTTTTTTTTCCGATTAGACATAATAGCAATCCGATTAAAGCATTAATGTGCCGATCAATGAACATTATGGTAATAAGTAGTTGTTTAGAACGTTTGATTCTAAGTTCCACTTCTTAGAACGTGCATGGGTTAACCCACCTAAACTCGCTAAACGCTAAACTTTATCAACTCCATACATAATTCAACAAGTTAAAAACTTACAAAAAACCGACTTCATGACCGGGATGCGAATTATAGAGTACCTACTTATAAGTGAAATGTACCTATTTATATTACACAATAAATACTGAATTAATGAATGAATGAATGAATGTCGTCTTTGAACACCATAATGAGCCTACAAAATCTGTCTTCCGAATTCACAATACTACACAAAATAAACAAATCTCAGCCAGAATTAATCACAATGACAATGAGCATAAACGCCACAACGTCACAGGAAGGCAAAAATACGTAATTTTGGTTACCTGGACGACAGTTTTTTCCATGTAGTTACCAAAGTACTGGACCGATTCCTGAATTTCAAAGAATGGGATCAACCTGAAGGAAGGCCATAATAAAAAAAAATGAAATTATTTATAAATAATACCAATTATAACACACATAAAAATTAAAAGATTTTTTTTTATTAAATATTAATTATTAATAATTTATTTTAGTATAAATTAATAGAATTAATTAATTCTTTCTTAAGTTATTTTAATTTATTATAAATAATTTTATTAAAAACAAAATTTAAATAAAATTTATTTTTTTATTGAAATTATTATTAAAATTAATAAAAATAATGTTAAAACCGCATTAAGAACCTCCTTTTGTGAAGTCGGTTAAAAATATGAAGTGGCTAACCGCGTCCGTCCAAATAGTCAGGTAAATAAAATTACTATCTGAATGTTGGATTGAAAAATCGACCCTAAAGAAAATAAAAAGCCTTATAGACCGGAATGTAGAGCACAATCTGCTGCCCATTGTACCTTTTGCAGTTGAATTGTTAATCCAACGTTGCATACGTGATTTCGAAATAAAACGGGGTCGGAAAACTAACCTAAGTTAATGATATGCTGTCCACACCTGACTCTTCTCATGCATACTTTTACCTCACACTATCTTTCCCACGTGACAAGTATCCAAATATAGCAGTATTTTCTGCAAATAGCTTTCTGATAGCGTCGGCTCAGCACCGGGAGGGGGGGGGGGGACACGGTCGTGTCATTGAGCATGATTCTCGCGCATTCGATAAACGATATCTACACCTATATCGAGTGATTTTGTATTGGAATCTGTCAATATAGGTCTCGATATCCGTATATCAAAGGCGCAAGAATCATGCCAATTGTAGCGCCCATTTGACATCTGACAACATTGAAATCGCCCGCTTTTTCCCCGCCCACCACCGGGGGCGAGGACCGAGTCGCGTAAGGAATTGCATGGCAATAGCTATAGCGAGGGCGCAAAAAGACGGTTCTTAGGGCTCCGTACCCGAAGGGTGCCAAACGGGACCCTATTGCTGAGACTTCGCTGTCCGTCTGTCTGTCACCAGGCTGTATCTCATGAACCGTGGTAGCTAGACAGTTGAAATTTTCACAGATGATGTATTTCTGTTGCCGCTATAACAACAAATACTAAAAAATAAAAGAAATTTAATATCAAGGGGGGCTCCCATACAACTAACGTGTTTTTTTTTTTGCGGTTTTTTATAGATAATAGTACGGAACCCTTCGTGCGCGAGTCCGACTCGCACTTGGCCGGTTATTACTTTTTGACGGCATCGAGACACACAAACAAGCGGAATATTGCGCCCTCGCTATAGCCACTGCCATGCGATTCCGTAGGCGACTCACGGCCCGCTAGTGCGAAGCCTTTCTTTACCTCTCGTCGAATGTTGTGTCGATAATAATTTAAGGTCTAATGACGTGTATTATCACTCAAGACACAGGTCACTTACGTGATAACATAGTTAAAAAAACATTTTAATGTCCGTCGTCGACATAATTCTAATACATTACGAGGTGACAGCCAGAACAGTTTGGGTAGGTACGTCAATAAGTTATCTAAGTGCTGGTATGAATAAGGTGATTAATGGATGTATGGTTATATTCTAATTCTAACTTGTCCCTTTAGAAAAGGATCAATCGAAAACTCATTAATGATAATTATATAAAATAAAATTCTGGTCAAAAATACAGTTAAAATTGTAAGTAGGTAAGTAGGATACAGATTTGGAAAAGTAGTTATTTTAATGTTTAGTCATGGTATTATTATTTTTTTCATTTAAAGGTTATGTGTGTATTTGGATCTAAGTAAATATCAAACTAAAAACCCTAACGAGTGAAACTGCAACGAGTTGCCCTTATTAAAAAAAACTATCATTAACTGTTACAAACAATTATGTAATGGAATGTTCACTTACACGGATAGTTATTATAAATTGAACTGGATAACGACTCGTTTCGAGTTATCGTGTACCTTCGTGTACAAATTGGAGAAACGGGAACCAGTTACAAGTTACTAAACCAGAACAGTTTGTGTCATTGCGACTGCACCCTTAAATAGGTTTTTGCCTTTATGTAACGATTGTAAACATTGGCAAACATAGCGTCACGCCTTTTCCCATACGGGGTGGCAGAGAAACAGCATCGCCGAGGTTCAGCCAGTATTAAATACTGCAGACTTCCGTGAGAGGGGGCTAGTAAAGTTAGCATAACTCTATTTATAGTTGTTGATATTGAGTAAATCCAATGCACAAAGCCGACGCAGTTATCGTTTAGTTTAGATTTAGAGTATGGAAAATATTTCACTTTTCCACCATTTCCGGTCGATTAGAGTAAGTGAATAAAATAAAGGGGCCCGATACGTTTCGCTAAGAGTTTTGGCATTTTGCCTCCCAGGCAATCCACGTTTAGGCACTCGGGCCATAAAGGACGGAACGTTTCATGCCTCATAGAGAACAAGCAATGGTCGCTAGAGTATGAGTGCAATCAATCGAATTTCCCCCGAGGACGCCAGATGTCGCTATTGTACCTAGTGCTGTACACTTCGGAGAATGAAATCGGACCAGTCCTATTACTCATGCACACAAACCGCTTTCAAACAGGACACAGTTGTAATTCCTTGTAGATAAACTGTTAGCTATTAGGGATGTAATTATCGCTAGGGATTGGAAAGAGCTAACTGCCAACCTCCAGTAGTGGAGAGGCACTGGTAGAAGAAGAAGATTGGTCACAGTTTCTGAAATATCAGATATTTTGCCTTGCCTCAACAAACACGACCCCATCCAAAAGTCATACCTATCCAAATCCATGGCTATCCGTCTATTTATTTTACATGTAACTAATAACGGAAGCATGCTACATGCAAATCGACTACCGAATTAAATAATTAATGGAAAACTGACAAAACTTCTGTCAGGCTTACTATCACGCATCACTTGTAGCAGCGTATTCGGTAGTTTAGTATTTTTTTCGGAGATTTACCCAGAGTTGCACGAAACTTTGAAAGAACACCGAACCTCTCTGGGACCTAAAGTGGAAATTCCCTAAAATGTCGCATTTTTCGTGTACACCTTTAAAACATATGCCCGTCGATTACATCGCCGATCGATTGGCATATGTTTTATAGGCAGTGGTCCCACCAACGGCGAGAAAGCGATTAACTATCGGCGATCTTCTTGCTCAAGAAACTAACAGAAGATACAAATCCCGTGCGGGTAAAAGAGAGACATATTTATAGTTCATCGCTGGCTGTTCATACCGCCGGCGAGGACTCGCTCTTCCCTCTTTGATCGCGGCGACGATAAGGCCGGGACTCCACCAAAGCGGAGATGTGGAATATTTGTATACGAGATGGAAACAGCTCACATCTCCGCTTCCATCGCGCCATACAAATATTCCACATCTCCGCACATCTCCGCTTTGGTGGAGTCGCGGCCTTAAACTCGCTCAGCGGTACTCGTTCGGCGACACTCGCTCGGCGATACTCGCTAAGAATGGCTCGCTCGGCTGCCCCCCCGCGCCGCCTCGCCGCCGCCCCGCCGCCGCCCTTGATCGAGTGGTGCGAGTATCGCCCGTCGCTAGCGAGCACTCGCTGAGCGACAAAACTACACTCGCTCGTCGCCGGTGGGACCAGTGTCATAGCAGAGCGACAAAACTCTACTCGCCAATCGCTACTCGTTACTCGTCGCCGGTGGGACCAGTGTCATAGGTGTACACGAAAAAGTGAAAATGTTGTGTATGAAAGTACCCCAGTACAGTATCCCAGGCACCATACAAAAATGTTCGAACCGCTTTAGAATATCCTAGCATCAGAAACAAATGACAATCCTATGAGATTTTCGTTATTATATCAGTAAGACAACCTTAAATTTCAAAATAGTGACATGCAACTCAGGGTTAGTAGTTAGGTTAGGTCGGACTTTTTTTGATAACTCGTTTAAATAGGGTATGCTCCTCGTACCCTTGTAAAATGTAGCCCATGAATGTCCCCACCGAGGGACACAGGCGTATACCCGGATACGAGTAATATTGAGCCTTATTCCACCACGCTGGCTCAGAGGGGTTCCCTTATCTTATTAAATGTAAATATGTTCCGATTTCAGTTCCCCGCAGTGTATTCCCTGCTTACTATTCCATGTCTCTGCCTATTCTGTGTCGGTCCGGCCTGCGTCGAGTCTACTGAACCGGGATTTGAGCCTCTGGGAACTAAGATTGAGAACTGATTGACCGAATCGCAGAATTGCTTACGGTCTAAGCGTTCATAAGTAAGATTGATGAAGAGTGAAGTAAGAGAATTGGTAGGGCGCAGGCTAAACGGATGTTTTGATCGAGCTAAATTACAGGAAGAAAATCGTTACAGTTTGCTATTTGGAGAAAAACGTACATACATACATTATTGTACCTCCAATGTCGCAAAATGAGAAACTACTTTGTCAGGGACATCATTCTGAGCAACTTTAATTATGAGACCGATTTGATCAGTCAGAGTAACTTTATTTTTCACTTCCCAGTACATTTTGGCCTGAGTAGGTCAGCTGATTTGTATGGAAAAGTGAAAAATAAAGTTGCTCTGATCAAATCGGTTTAATAGTGAAAGTTGCTCAGAATGATGTCCCAAAGTAGTTTCTCATTTAGCGATAATTCATTTACACCTTGTATAATATCAGATATAAACAAAATATGAAAAAACAAATATAGGTAACTAAAATATTTTACACAAAACGGTGAAGCTTAGCGGTATGACTGGATTTTAGTTATAATATACCACAAGATAATAGAATAATCACAACAAAATGTTCCATAACTATATTATTTACCGCAGCCCCGTCCAAGAGCCGCAACCGCGTAATCTCAAACTATGTACAGTACTCCTCAGAAAATAAGTCCGATGATTTTCGATTTAAAATTCTTAACCGTTACACTACGATAATGCTCTTTGATATCATAAAAATCTTCCAGTGTCATTGGACTCACAAAATAGAGTATTGTAGAACGCGGGCACAACCGAGACTCTCCCACCACCCCCCCGTACGGAATAAGGCGTGACGTCATTTTGTTGCGTTGTTGCTATCGGACATATTTGTTTGTTTGTTTATTTATTTATTTATTTGGGAACTGAGTCCACAGCACGATATACATTATTATAACTCAAAAATATGATTGAAAATAGGCCAATTAAGACTCTTATTTTGTAACCTTATCATGAAAATGGGTAAAAATAATAAAATAATAAGCAGTAAGCAGTTATGAAATTAATACAACAAAATGGGAAATATGAGGGGAGGATATTTTCTGAGGAATACTTGTACAAGTACCTACATCTGTGTAAATAAACAGAGGCCCATAAAACCTCGAGAGGTTTGTAAGACGGGCCGCTTTGAGGCGACAATCCCCAGAGCGGCTTATAGGAGTAAGCCCCTTACAGGTCACTCTGGCTTCACCTGTACCGGCGCTTAGAGGAGGTACAGCAGCGATACAAAACCAAACCAACCAATTATCAAAAAAAAACTGCGCAAGGCTAAATTGTGATCAAGTCGGTCCCATAGTGAAAGTTGTTCAGAATGATGTCCTTAACAACCCTCTTCCGGCTTGTACACCCCTTTCTATTACATCCTGTATAAGACATTTGAAATTTAAAAAAAATTGAGTTTTCCCGGAATTAATTATTATTGTAAATGGATGCTACTACCACTACCAGAGTGGTGTTTGAATAAATAATGAATGATATAAGGTAACTGGCAGTATTTTTGATCCCTCCACCATAACAAGAATGTACACACACCCTTTGCTTTCTTCAGAAATTTGACAAATGACAAGACCGATGTCAAAGGTACAATCTGTCCAAAGTAAAATCTGTCCAAAGTAGAATCTGTCCAAAGCAGAATCTGTCCAAAGTAGAATCTGTTCAACGTAGAATCTGTCCAAAGTAGAATCTGTCAAAAGTAGACTATAATGTCCAAAGTAGAATCTGTCCAATGTAGACCAAACGATTCTGCATTGCGTTTTTTATATAAAAGTATCTGAATATTTTTTTCCGAATGGTGACATTATAGAGAGAGATAGAGATAAGCTCGCCTTTGTACACGTTTTCTATGTTTTTAACCGACTTCCCACAGGAGGATGTTTACAATTCGTCCGGTTTTTTTTAATCTATGTTCCCCGATAGCGCCTAGACGGATGGACCATTTGGAAAATTATTTTTTTGTTTGAAAGGGTTTACCTTCCCACATTGGTACCATTGACACCAGGTCAGGATCTGATGATGGGATCCTGGAGAAATCGAGGGAACTCTTCAAATATTATAGGCAGACTTTTAGTGATTTTTGTGTTTTTAGTAATAACTCGTGCATTCACTCACGGTAAGCATAATATTGTGGTCCGGAACTGCTGATGAAGACCACATATGGCCACCAGAACTGCTCAATACTAGGTACAAATACAATGCGTGGCTGACGGGCAGGCACAGACAGACCTAGAGCCATGAAACTTTGTACAGAGGTTCCTTAATAGCGTGGGGTAGCACTGAGATGGGATTTGACAATATTAATTCTCCAAGGGGGGGGGGGGGATAAGGAGTTACAGTTTGTATTAAACTCAATCTAATCAAATAGGGTTTGTAGAAGTCGGTTTTTTCTAAAGTTTACTTTTTTATTCAATTATATATTGTCTTATGTATCTGTTTATGTGCAATAAAGAAATTATGAATTATGATATTTTTTTCCGTTACCCTACACAGCCTGTGCCGTCGGTGCCTGTGGGAAACTTACGAATTGAAGTTAACCTTTACTTGCTTAGTCTAATCGTAGGTTTAATCCAATTCTCTAATGGAAAACGCATAGCGATAACATATCGATTGAACCAAAAGGCGCATTTCGTCACAGTCTTTAAAAACATAGACGCCCGCCGCTGACTTTTATGTCCCTTGAGAAATTCCCTTCAAACAGTCAGTTTGTTTTAGTTGTAGGTACTTCCATGTTTTATTTAATAACAATCCATGTTGTCAAACTTCACACTCGCACGAGTACATTATTATTCTTATGTTCACGAGTCAATGGCCTCATGTAGTTCAACCATGGGTTAATTATTGATTGTACGTATTCATTGGTGCGAATCTCGGTTAGTAGGTAGGTAGGTAGGTGTGAATTTAATCACGTTAAACAACTCCGTCCTAACATGATGTAGTCATTTGTTTTTATGGATATACACAAGCACAATAATTATTATGAATCTAGCGTAAAGGCAGGCCGAGGTGTCGATGGAAGGTTGACTAGGGACAGGTTTTTCCCGGACTGGGTAGCAGCGACACAGGACATTGGTGTTCTGAGATGGGGGAGGCATTTGCCCAGCAGTCAGAGAATACAAGTTACTTATAAAAAAAAACAATAAAAGTATGTAAGTTTCTACGACTATGATCGGAGTAAATGACATCGCGCTTTTGTCAAAAGTTGATAGATAATATCAGGTGAAAATTTGATAAAGCGACATGTTTAAAGACTTTTTATTATTGTAGAAGTCTTGGCATTCTCCTAAAAGTTAAAATGCGTATCCGTTTAGTCAAAGATACTGTACTTCCGGTGTACTCTATCCAACATCTAAGAAAGCTTGGCTTTTTATTCAATCTCGTATGCCTTGCCCTACGAGAAATAATATTGTGTTTACCCACATCTGACTATCGCTACCAACAACATAGTGAAAATCAGTAGCACTGTATTATGATGAAGCGTTGGGATGGGATGGGAGAAGGGATCGATCTTTTTTTAATAAATCGAAAATTTTACTTGTACTAATCAAGACATACAGATAACTTATAGAAGGAAAAACAAGTAAAAAAGACGTGCATATCTCTAAAAAGAGATATCTTCCAGCAACTTCAAAGAACTTCTTAAAGATAGACAGATGTTGCATAGATTTTTTATATAATTAAATCCTTAATTGGCCTCATTTTAAGATCATTTTTTAATATTACATGTAAGCATGTCTGTGGATTTTTGTTGATGTAATAAAAACAAAATAAAATATTATGCAATAAAGAACTAAAGTGTAGACAAAGCTTTAAATTCTCCCAAATATCTGCCGTTCATCAAACTCGACTGATAGAATATTGATTGGAGCATTTAGAATGGCAGCTGCAGCTTGATCGATTCGTGCATCCGATTTCTATTCCCTAAACATTTCGACGCCATAAATCTGGCTATTGACGTTTGAACGGAACGCGGCGTTTTGACAGCCCAATGTGAACGCGGCACTGGATGCCTAGCTTCAGCCTTCAGCTACAGCACCGCTAAGGTTGTTCTGCAGCATTGCCTACGGCCCGAAACTGGAAGTTAAATAAATAAATAACAACAACATAGAAATTGAAATTGAAAAATCGTTTATTCAACAAATACTCAATTTACCGTAGGTACATATCTGACACATAAAAGTAATAATCTGTAATTGTTGAAATGGTGACCAGACCAGCACAGCTAATGATCGCAGACCGTGATCTGTGATCGCTGATTTTAAGCCAGTCCCTAAACTCATAGAGTCACTCCTTTTCCCACAACGTGTGGCAGAGTCACAATAATGCTCTCTTTTAGCCAGATATTCAATATTCTATTTTGCGTCACATGGGGCCGCAACCGCTTAGATTTAAATAAATAAATGTAGCCCTTTAATTTTCCCACCGAAGGGCGTGCGCGTTTATCTGGATACGAGTAAGATTGAGACATACTACATTACCCTATTTCAGACCCAGTCGCGCGCCGCAAGCGCAAGACTCAGACAAAAATCGAAATCAGCATTTGCGTGCAGGCGCATTTCTGCACTATGATTCCACTCCATGTGCCGAGACCGGAAACAGAGACGTCACAGACATGTTAACTTTCTTCTTCTGACTGGCTGGAATTAAAAACCGGGACCTCTCGCTATGAAAAGAACGATATACATATGTAGGAGTATTTCTTACGGACTATCTTCTTTTATTCTAAATTTCTTTCATTCTATTATTGGTACCTCTAGGAATATAATATTCTTCCACATAATGTAAACAAACGAGCGAGCGTTGTGTTTTGCCAAATCCGCATTACCCTTTCACATGCAGAAATATCGCAATGCCAGTGTAACTACGTATTACGATTGCGAGCATATTGCTGTGGCAGCCCAAAACAAAACGCAAATTTTCCAAATGCACGCGAGCGTAGCATACGCGAATGTTCTATATTTTAAACGACTGCTTTAAACACGCTGTCAGGGTGGCATATTTCTACTACAGGCACGAAGGCGAATTGCGATTGTGTGCATACAATTGGCCGGCAATACGCTTTTTTTCTGCTAGTCAGAATAGATACTTTTTAGGAACTGTCAAAACGATTATTTTTTTCGTGGTATCTAAGTATTAGCCAAATGACGTCGTCATTTATCGTTGTCTTTTTACACAAAATTGGCTTTATAAAATACAACGGCTAGAAAGAAGTTCCTAGATTTATTTGACTACCTAAAAAACTGTATACTTGGTCGGTTAAAAAAAATACTTTGTTTTAGGGACTTTAAGGAATGAGAGCGATACCTGAGTTACAAACAGCAGAAGCAGGATCAAGTTTCTAGTCATGAGCTTAAGCCAAGTTACATTGTTAATTTCAGACTATTATTTATTATTATTTACTATTTATTGTTCAAATTAAATTGTACAACATTACAGACTAACCCAATGCGCTGTACAAATTCTATAAAAATTAATAAATATTAACGATAATTAATATTCATGCACTCCATTGCGTATTTAACACGACTATTTCGAACGCGAGTTGACACTAAACTCCTAAATATGGGTTTGTCAAAATTCACTCGAGTCTACGTTTAACCCGTCGTCTAGCTAGTCGACCTAAGGCGCTTAGTGTAAGAAGCCATACGTTTTAAGTTTTAACCAAGCTTTACTTTTCACACTTCACTTTTATAAAATTACATACGAGTAGTAACTTCATCACTGAAACAAACTATTATTTGTAATTACGAACCATTATTTATATTATGGTTTTGACAGGCTAATTATGGTTGTAGGCAACAAAGTATTTTTTTATGTAATAGCCTCCAATTGGACAGTTTATTACAGCATTTAATACTGAGTAAGTATCGAGCGACGAGGTTATAAAAGTTTTACAGATGTACGTACATTCTTTAATTTCTAACATTTCATAACTGTTCTTCTTAATTACACGTTAAACCCTTTACTACGGATTCCCAATATCATCAGAGATTTTTAAAGGACGAAAGGTGAAGGAATTCTAGTTCACACTACATTTGAAGATATCTGGAGAAAAGGTCAAGTTACAAACAAAGATTTTTAAACAAACATTTTCTCCGATATTCTTACTGAAAACCCAAACTATTCTAGAATCTTTATTACTTTACTTACTTTATACTTTATTGCACACAAATCAATACATTATGACAAATAAAAATGGAAATGAAATGTACAAAGGCGAGCTTATCTCTATCGAGAGATTTCTTCCAGCAAACCCAGGATGGAAAGGATAAATAAATCAACAATAGGTAGATCCAAGTGTACAACATCAAATACTTAAGTAAAAAATTAATATATATATATATATAAACTACATACAAATACGTACATATATACCAGAATTAATGGATATAAATATAATTATTAGTTCTAGAACAGCCGACATGTGTGAACTGTCAAAGCTACGAAAACGGATTTTGAATGAGAAATACTCAAACCCGTCTTTTTGAAGCAGTCTAGACTAGATATTACACATTTGCCTTTTTGAAGCAGTCTAGACTAGATATTACACATTTGCCTTTTTGAAGCAGTCTAGACTAGATATTACACATTTGCCTTTTTGAAGCAGTCTAGACAAGATATTACACATTTGCCTTTTTGAAGCAGTCTAGACTAGATATTACACATTTGCCTTTTTGAAGCAGTCTAGACTAGATATTACACATTTGCCTTTTTGAAGCAGTCTAGACTAGATGTTACACATTTGCCTTTTCTTTCTCGTTTGCCTAGGCTTTGTCTAGAAATCCAGCTCTGTAACATTGAAAAAAACATCAAGGATTAAGTTATGAATGAAGCTAATGACCCAACATTTTACTGACTTAAAAATTGTAGGTGGGTCGTAGTACCGCTCTACCTCTGAAATACTAAATTATAACTCTCTTTGTTGAAACTCCAATTAGGCTCTCCATGCTCGCTTGATTGCTAGTAAATTATTATAATTTGCAATGTGAGCTCCTGGCCTAATTGCGGATAATTCTTGTAAAAACAGCTCTTTGAAGCATAATCTTTGTAAGTAGAAATAAAAAATACCGACTACAAAAACAATTGGTTACAAACTTTCATGATCCCATTTCTATGTTAATGTATAGATACTATAATATAATACTCATACAGATAGACCACCTAGAACAAAATATGCACCGGCGGCGTCAACAGAGATGCTACGGAAGCTTCTTTAGTTCTAGGCCATTATCGCTTGGTGGAGCACCATCAAAAATTGCAAATACCACGAGATGACGCTAAGATATATAGGATTTATTCTAAGATTTACGCCACCTAGAAGTATGTTAACTGAAACCATAGCGTTTAAAGTACAAATCTCACGCCATCTCTTGTTGACCAAGGGTTACTAATTCTAACTTGTATGGGGTGAGCACCCTGTGGTAAATTGATTAGATTAGACTGACTGATAATGACTATTTCGGTGAAACCGTGATTACGTCTTTCTCTTACACCCTGTGTGTTTCCCTGGACTGTATACTGTGTATAGATTTCCTGTTTACATTCCATGTTTCGGATGGCACGCTGTAGGTCTCGGCTACTATCGCCACTCGAAAGTAGTAGTCGTGAAACCCCTCCACCGCAATGAGTCAGCATGATGGAGAATGGCTTAATATTTCTCATATCGGTATAAAACCATGTGCCCCTCAGTGGAAACATAAATGGGCTCTATTTATTTGTATGTTATGATTTATATGTGCCGAGTCGGCAATATTGCCATTTTTACGGCAATATTGCCATTTTTACGGCAATATTGCCATTTTTTGTATGGGGAATATTGCTGGCAATATTACCTTCATACAAAAAATGGCAACATTGCTGCTGGCTCGGCACATCTGTAGTTATGATATTATAAAACCAAAAAGATATATAAACCCTGACCCCTTCAAAGGCATACTTTTCTCATCTGAAATAGTAGGGAAAACTAATCCGGCTAATGCTTCAGGCAGCATCAGCTAACCCAATTAGGGTCTGCCCATACCGCCCACCTGCCCGCATTTCTGAAGCTACTCTGTGTACCGTTCATATTCCGAGCGTCTTAGGGGCTAGGATCGTGCTGGGCTGGTGTATGAACAGGTGAAGCTTGTATGCAGGTTCATTATCATATTATAATTCGGCGTCGACTGCGGAAGCCCCGCTGGGTGTCATTAACTCGGCGTCACAGGGTAACAACACCCTGTGTTGTTGACGCGAACAAAATTCAATAGGGTGCCGTCGGTGATGCCGTTAATCTGCTCACGTAACGTCTGCTACTTATGATTTTGTAGCCAGGTGTAGATATGTAAAGCTATAAACTAATCTAGGAAATTAAGAAAGTAGGTCGGTTAATTTCGGTTCGGTAATTTCAATCGGCTAAGAACTTAGAAGGATTTCCTTCCATGGCCAATCCGAGGAATTTTCGCGAATTCAGATTATGTCCAGCATATTTTGGCTGTAATCTTTGATTTTACATAAAGCAAATTAACATTTTCTACGCAGAATTCTAATTAAAATCTAACCAAAGCAGTACCTAACTACATGCTGCGGCAATACGCACACTCTGCAAAATATTTTTTCATCGGATTTGCACAAATGTAATTCCGGCGAGGAATTAAGGTTATACCGTTCGCAATTTGGCGGGAATCCCGCACCGTGTTAGGTAATTTGATATTAAACGCGCGCGTGACATGACGTGACGTGACGTTGCACCGGCGTCATTAATGTCACGCGACTGCAGTGACGTGCTCGCAGTGTACGGTGAATTACGGGACGTCGATGTAGGTGTGTGTGTGTGGGACAAGTGTGTGCATAACAGCAATATGAGTAAAATTATTGTTGTTAAGCCAGTAATGTTTTTAGATCAGCGGTGAATTAGCCCCTTTCGATTACTGAAATATGTCGAAAATTGTGCTCCCTTTTATCAAATCAAACTGCGTGGATTATGGTATTGATGTTGGAGAATAAGGGGGTGGTGTAAAGGCTGTTAAGCTCCATTGAATAGCTAACGGATTTTCTTAGAAATGTAGAGACAAATGTCACTAACATCACGTAGCGATTTAGCAGAGTGTACGTACTCGCATGCCAATGTAAATAAATTTTTCATCTGACATTTTATAGAACAAAAATTATTTAAAAGTAATTTTCTGCGCTAAGGTGCCGTTTATGGGAAAATTATAAAATAGACCTTTCATTCAACCGCAGTGTTGCAATACGGAAAATTGGTAGGTACTATCTTTCTTAATCCTGAAAGCAACGAACCGTGCCAAAACCGACGGCACTCGACTATAATCGCGACTGTAACAAAGAGAATCGTCTAGTTTTCCACATTTCCCACGTAAATGGTAATTTTCGGCCATCGAATAGCACCAATCTCAACTGGCTAGTTCTTGAATTAAACAGTGCACGCCCGAAAACTTTCTTGGCGCAGTCAATGCGTTGTTCAACTTATTCAGAATTCGTTCTTTGAATTTTTGCCCGCCATCTTAATTTGTACGTGACTGTGGGAGTTAATTAGTGCAATTACGAGATCCAGTCGAGTGGGTTTTTTCTGCCAGCACTTACACTGCGACTGGCGGACTATTGTAGAGAATTAATTAAGTTGTGACCGGCATTAGGAACTCAAAAATTATAGTGAGGATAATGAACGCCGCCGCTTGCGAGGCTGCAAGATCGGGGGATGAATTTTGATTGTTTACTTTGCCGATCTTTTTGTTGTTTGTTCCGATGTAAAGGAAAGACTACGAGGAAGATATTTTCTTGATTTCCCTTCCCTTGACCTATCATGTAGAAATATATCTATAATTAGAATTATACATAAACCTAATACTTACTTCATTTAATTTAAAACATATCAGCCATCATTATCAGACCATGAAGGAATCATACGCGTCAAAAAATATACTATCTAAATAATCTTCAATGATAACTTTTGAAAGAGTTTCTGTAATAAAATTACGTTTGAGCGTGAAAAATATACCTTACGCGGGTGTTAAACCAACTTCTAATTTCCAGAATATTTTCAGCGCTCTCCAACTTTTTAAAGCCATTTGGTCGAGTCAGTGCGATCGCTTTAAAGTGTTAGGTTAGCGTGCATAATTGCAATTATCATGTGGTAAGAAACAACACAGGTACTAAGTATTAACATAAATTTTCTGCTATTTAAATGGCGCTCTAACGTAGAAAGGAATACGTGTGAGTACATCATTCATAGTTTTAATTAAATCCTGCTCGCAATCAAGTTACCTTTGTGAACTGTTTCATTTGATTATACAGAGGGAGCTTAACCTCAATTCTAAGTATTGAAACAAGAAATGTAATGGATTATAGGATATTAATACTACTTTAAAACTGAAAAAAATGCCTGCGTTTTCCAAAATAGTCTATTTGTTTTTCTATGTGGGTTGGTTGAACCTGTATAACCGTAGGTAGTACCTATGAAAAGATGGTTGACTAGTTACCTGGAGTAGCATACAAATAAATAAGTATTAATAATTATAACGTAGCGTCACATCTTTTCTCATACGGAGTGGCAGAGCCACGTTGTGACAGGAGGAATATTGTGGCTATGGAGTTTCACGATCTTTTTCAACACCGACCGTAAACTTGTCTCTATCGTAACGTTGTAGTTAAGCTTTATGTATAAATAGCTAAGAATGCACGAGTACTTTTTCGACATCGAATGCAAAACACCCACGCGGCGCGGCGGTGGTTATGGTCGTGTGATTTATAACCTAGTAAGTATGTGTTGGCGTGCTCTTAAACAATCTTGCACGTACGTAACATAAGGTTAATTCAGTATTCCTATAAGGTTGATTCAGTTGATTCTTTACTAGAAAACCTACGTCCTGAATACCTAAGTCTTATTGAGTATGTACGTACAATAATGTCATGCCACAATATGTCCTAATGTGTGTGTTTGTTTTGTTTCAGGTATATTTAAATTCCATAGTAATACTGCCAAATCCTAGGTGGACCTAATGGACCTAATAGGTGAGTGTCAACAATCATCAATCATCAATCAGCCAACATTCAACCACTGCTGGGTAAAGGCCTCTCCGGTCCTGAGCGTAGTGTCTTAACAATAAACATCAGAATTTGTATTGCATAGATAAAGAACCAGCTTCATTGAAGATAAAGGAATTTATGTATCTGCTAACAATAACAGAGAGATCCCATTCACTACAGCTACTGCGGGCGCTCCGATTCGTCCTATAACGTTTGAACTACGAACTACGACGGCATTCGCCGGTAATATTCAAAACACGTCCTTAAAACTTGTCTCAGTGAGTCGGAAATTGCTCAGAAACAGCTGCAGGCTGATGCTACAGTATCAGTAGTTCAAGATAAAGGGACTTTATTGGCTTTATTAAACGGGAACGACGTCGCAGCAAAAACCGTTCTTGATACGAAACCCTCTGCCGCTACAGTGTGACAAAGAACCACACGATAAAGCCGTTAATCCTACTGGAATGTGACTCAAAAGTGTATCCTACCTACGAGAGTTTAAAGACGAGCTTTGGAGACCAGATTGCGGTTTTTACACCTCTTTGTGCTATTTCTACGTGAAGACATCTTTGATGTGCAACCCCTTGGTCGCCACGGGCGTAAAAGGCGTTTGCAGATAAAATGCATTTTGATATTAGAAGTTTAAAACACAGTTTTCAAAGTGGAATTTATGGCGGAAAATTGATTTCTATTCTACCTTTTGACGAGAACTTTTCGAGTTTGTCGAGCAGGAAACGCAGGTTTAAGCTTTGATAACGAATACGAAAACTTTCTTTTATGATCAGCACTTATAAAATTGTTTAAGATGGCAAAATATTGAGTACTACTTGTACACTTGAGTGCGTAAATAGATATAAATATCGTTTCGACTGTACCGTTATCGTAATTTCGTAATTTCTTTATTGTACTCACATGATGACAGTAAAAATAGCTTAACATAGAAATATATGTACAAAGGCGAGCTTATCTCTAATAAGAGATTTCTTCCAGCAAATCATGAAGCCTTTCCGTTATCGTTTTTAATTTAAATATTTTATGATAGTGTCCATTAGCATGTATTTATTTTTCATATATATATCACTCAAGCGTCCGCATATAAACTGAATCACGAACGTGTTGTTATTTATTGCTGTACTAAACATGTAATGTTAGCTTGCAATCATAGACGTTTCTTGCAAACTTAGTTCATCATAACACAAACACAACAAGTTCTAAAGACAGAAAACGTAGTGCTTGTTAATAACGGTAACTTGAAACTTTAATGACTTCTGTGCAAACTATTGTTTGATGTATTTAATGTTCCAACTCATGCTTGGCATTTTCAAGTAACTGTGTTCTAATAATAATAGTAACTTATTTAAGTTATTTTGCTGGATTTGCAGCAGTTTTCTTAGTTCGAAATATGGGTGTATTAGATGTAGGTATTTCATTTCATTTGTTTATTTGCCATTTCACAGCATATGAAAATCGCCTTTGTACATTGTCAATATTATAAGTTTTCTGTATGTCATTCTTGTGTTAGTACAATAAAGAAATTACGAAAATAAATAATACAATCACTATTAAATACATAAAATATTGGGTAAATTTGGTATTCTTAGTTTAGTTATGGGAGGCCCAGTTAACGAATCTACCTTTAAATTTTGATTTTATCCCAGATTTCCAGGAAATTATCTCAAATTTCCTGGAATTTCCCTTCTTCAATTTCGCTTATTGTATATTGTAAAGATGTGCTTCTATGTAGATCCAAGTTCTCAGAGAACGCATTAATTTGTATCATAAATATCTTAATAGATATGAATCCAAAACACATCACTCTGGCGCGCATCCAAATCATTGACAAAGGAGTTCGCATCTACCAGTAAAGGCTCAGATACACGAGGGAACAAATGTCCCTCATCATGTCTCGCAACGCAACACTCATTCTACATGCCCCGCGAGATTTTACTGTTAAATGTCGCGGGGCCAATTTCGGGACTCTGTGCAACATTACAGCGTCATATTGTTGACAATTAATGCCTAGTGTATCTCAGCTTTAAGTCGTATCGAGTGAAGAGACAAAGATCCCGATTCGGGTAATCCGCACAATCGGATAAACAGATTACTTGCAGACTCGCCCGGATTATCTCATTCGTTATTTGTACTTGTATATTGCATTACGTTGTACAGTACTGTGCCTTTGTTTTGGCACGTCGGGACGGGACCCGAGGTGCCACGACACTAGTATGACCTCTGCGTTTGACTTAGCGAGAGAGAGAGGAGAGAGAGAGAGAGAGAGAGAGAGAGAGAGAGAGAGAGAGAGAGAGAGAGAGAGAGAGAGAGAGAGAGCGCGAGACGAGACCCGACGTACCAAAACAAAGGTTCCGTACTGTACAAGAAAGAGTATATTAATTCTCCTGTGAATAATAATAAAGTGGAATAAAAATTCCTCTGCCACTCCGTTTAGGAAAGTGCGTGGCGCTATGTATGTATTTATGTATTTGTATAATAATGTGTGTGATATTCTTTAAAAAAAAGTATTTCTTTACCGGCGTACAGTACCATCAATAAGCTATATGGCAACATGTTGAAGTTTTAAGGTCCGTAATAATAATCCGCTCTCAACCCTGAGCTTTATTTCAAACGCGTGAACATTACAGATACCATCATTGTGACATTGCTAAAAACTACTAACTCCTGTCTCTACATAAGTACTTACCCCTCTTTTATGAAAGGCGAGGTCGAAATGTAATATGGATCGTGTCTCTATTATCTCTCTTGTTGTCTATTTATTGATTTCTTTTACTTTTTTCACTACCTGATTTTTGCAACAAACATGAAACGATCGGACCTTTTTTTCTTTGCTCGTACTCCGTACTCACATATTAAACAGATCGATACCAATCGAATAAAAGAACCGGGAAAATATACATCGACGAGTTGAACTCATAAAAAGTTCGATCTCATGTATTCAAAACCAATTTTTTTATTCTCTACCTATTTCCGATGGAACTCGCTTTAATGTGGGAAGTTGTAACGAGTTGTCGGTTTATGCTGTTGAAAACAAAATTGGTTCCTTTTAGGATCGAATAGGATTTAATAAGTATAACGATACATACCGTAGGTACGTTTGTGGGGACGTAAATGTATGAAGGATCGGCGTAAAGCGTACGGCGTCATTTCCCAGGCAAGCAGGATCCAGTAAACAGTTACAGCATGCCGTTGACAACTCCTGAGAAAATAAAATACAACACGGCAATGTTGAGTAGAACGCTGGCTGAAATAGTGTCTGACCGTGTAACTTAATCGTGTTGTATTTAATAGTTGATTGTTTACCAAGGGAGTAAAGAACTATTTTTAGGGCGAGAGTGTTTTTTGAATCCTGAGCAATCGAGGGATTCTAGAATTGAGTCCCGAGTGCAACGAAGGACTCAAAAGTAGAATTCTGAGGGAGCGAGGGATTCAAAGTACATCACTCGAGCCAAAAATAGTTTTTACTCCTGAGGTGGACACTCTACTTTTCATCACCCACTATGTGAAAAGTAGTAAGTAATCAATAAAATAACATACATGTACCTATACAGAGGGGTGTACAAGCGGAAAGAGGGACATCATTCTGAACAACTTTCACTATGGGACCGACTTGATCAGAGCAACTTTATTTTTATTAACTCAGTACATTTCGGGCCTAACGCTCAGCTGATCTGTTTGGTGGAGTGAAAAATAATGTTGCTCTGATCCAGTCGGTCGGTCCCATAGTGAAAGTTGGCCAGAATGATGTCCCTAACAACCTTCTTTCGGCTTGTACGCCCCTTTCTGTTACACCCTGTATTTATTTACACAATTGTCGTGATATGTTTTTGTGTAATGGTTTGTTGGAAGAAATCTCTTGTTAGAGATAAGCTCGCCTTTGTCCATTGTCTATCGATTATAAGGTTTCTGTATGTCATTCTTGTGTTAGTACAATAAAGAAATTACGAATATGTCCTCCACATAGTTAAAGCTTGTTTAATATTGGCTAAATCATTTACAGATAACCACTTTGTTCCTCTTGAATTTTTCTACAGGATTACAGTTTTTTATATAGGTATATTCCTCGTGATTTTATTGGTAACAGATCTTGTATTTGTCATTCGAGTTTGTTGTTATATCATCTGAAGTTACACACTCACTTTCACTCATATTCTTTACTCATATCCGCAACCGAAATTGAAATAATTACGGCATTCAGATCTGGCGCGCTTTGTTTACAAATTTTCCACAACTTTTTAATTATTTGGTCCGTGTTTCGATATCAATTCTGTAAGGTTGTTCATCTGTTGTCACCAATCGGTGTGTCAATCGATTCGGTCGATCGGATTATCTAATCTGTGTCAAGTACGCAAATATAAGTACAAACTTTATACGCAAATATAAGTACAAACTTTATTTTATTGGCTGCGTTTAGAATAGATTTCTCTTATAATTGAGTCTGTAAGCCTGAATAGTAGTGAAACTGATTAGTGACAGCAATTTTTTTCCTTTGTACTGGCAACAAAATTAAAAAGTTACTTTTAGTCCCTAGGGACTAAATGACCTACTTTAGTCCCTGTTTGCCGGGACTAAGGTAGCTCTTTTTGAATAGATGTGATGAAAACGGGGCTGCGACCGCGGGAATTTCCCATACAAACGTAATACAAAAATGATTTGAATTTGAGAACTAGTTCAAAGCATTTAGACTGTTAATCGGATTTATACACTGTTTACGCAGGTTCCTGTTCTGTATACCAGGGTTCCTCTTCAAAAATATTTTTAAGTAATTTGAATAAGAACCTTGGTATACGACCAGGAACCTGCGTAGACAGTGTATAAATCCGATTAACAGTCTAAATGCTTTCAAATAGTTCTCAAATTCAAATCATTTTTGTATTACGTTTGTATGGGAAATTCACGCGGTCGCAGCCCGTAGCACAAGTCGGCCTAAGACTCGTGAGAACATTCGCGTAAGATACAAAATATTGTGTCAGTGTCTTCCGAAGGTGGTCGGGACCAAATGTTGTTTTCCCAAGACAGTTGAAAACAAAATGAATTTAGTTACAGTACTTTTATGAGTTCGAAGTATCGCCACATTTTATTCCTGCAAACTTAGATAGCTTAGATAATATTCTGCGGTAACAAAATAATTTCCATCGATGTCAATTTTCATCCATATAATTGAAACAAAAAGTAAACTTTAGAAAAAACCGACTTCCACAAACCCTATTTGATTAGATTGAGTTTAATACAAACTGTAACCCCTTATCCCCCCACCCTTGGGGAATTAATTTTGTCAAATCCCATCTCAGTGCTACCCCACGCTACTAAGGAACCTCTGTACAAAGTTTCATGGCTCTAGGTCCACCGGTTTAGGCTATGCGTTGCCTGCCCGTCAGCCACGCATTGTATTTGTACCTAGTATTGAGCAGATCTGGTGGCCATATGTGGTCTTCATCAGCAGTTCCGCATCACAATATTATGCTTACCATGTGCATTTGCACGAGTTATTATGAAAAACACAAAAATCACTATAGGTCTGCCTATAATATTTGAAGAGTTCCCTCAATTTCTCCAGGATCCCATCATCAGATCCTGACCTGGTGTCAATGGGACCACCCTTGAGGTATTACCTATACGCCGAAAAAAGATTTGTTCAAATCGGTTCATAATTGGCGGAGTAATCGCGTAACAAACACAGAAAAAAAAAAAAACATACGGGTCGAATTGAGAACCTCCTCCTTTTTTGAAGTCGGTTGAAAATAAGCGATTGTTCACTTCACTGCATAATTCTGTAATTTTTATCTGGTGCTTGGGAATCCTCGCGTTAGGCCTCTTGTCTTGCGTGCTTGAATTACTCAATATGAGTGACTGTTTCGGACATTTTTATAGCCCTCATCAATAATGTGGACCTGGTTTGAATGGTCCTACTGAATGCAAAAAAGAATGTTTTTAACCGCTCTGTTTTTAATATTAATGCATGGGTAGACGACAAAACTATACATATATGGGAACTAAAAACAAACAAATTAAATACAAGTTTTACCGTATGCACACACTCAAAATGTAATAATACTTGACATAAATAAATAACATATTTGAATAAATAACTATAAAATTATCATAGCTGGGTTTAATAAGTAAGATACTTATATCAATATAGTTTACTAAACATACAGATTGTGCAACGAATTTAAACAACAACAATGTTAATAGGTATCAATTTAACAAGAAGGAAACTAGAATAGATCTTATAATTCTGCTGTCATGTCCATTCTGGTCCGTGTTGGCTTAACGATGCTTAAATGGGCCGAGAGCACGACTAGTCCTCCGGGCACTAAATTCAATTTACAAAGACCCTACTGTCGGAATATCAATTATATTTCTGAAGTCTCTTTTGGATTTACCAACGTGCGATACTTCACGAATTCATTCATGTAAAAGTTTAGATACATCCGTAGTTCTTTTGTATTATTAAGTGTAACAAAATCGCCTTGCATGAGATTTCTGGCCTTATTTGGTAACTAAATTAATCCCGTATCATGCCCCTCACCTATTAGCCTTAACCGTCCGTGCTTCGCTTTACCCAACTTAGACAACACAGTGCCAAGACTGAGCTAAAACAGGAACGGACCAATTTGCACTAATGCCTACGGATACCCTTGTCTGCATTAGCTATTAGTTGTGACATAGTTAATTCTCTAAGTGCTGCCGTGGTCAGAGGAACCAAGGCCGAATAACGAATTGTTCAAGTAATGTATTACCCTATCAACGTACCACTGAGCTGTCTTAGTAAATCTGCGGGTTTCGGGCCCGCCTTTGTATTTCTAATGGCCAAGAAAGGATCAAAGGACGGAGTCTGAGTAAACAGTCGCAACGTTTGTCGAGAAGAAAAATATCTTCAGTAGAAAAAAGCAACTAGAGTGCGATGTGGTAAATATACGTGGATTAATTTGTTCAAGCATTGAAAAGATCGCGGCTCTAATCACTGCTGTAAACTCACCCTAACTCGATGTAAAGGGACACCATTTTTGGCCAGCAAAGTGGAACGAGGTTGTTAGCGATGCTCACTTATAAACTTTTGTAGTACGAAAAAAAAGTATCGAAATTCCGGACAAAAAGGAGGCTATCCTTCGGAGGCTCCTCTATTATTCACCTCGCCTAGAAAGTGGCGAACTAGGAAACTAGATAAGTTTTAAAAGGACCAAGTTAGATGAATCTTGACTGCATAATGATGCAGATTAAAACTTGTTGTGGGAAGTATACTGCCTTTGAGATCGACTCGATGGAGCAGACTTATAAATGGGAATAGTATTGCAGTTTCATCTTGGCTTGTCTTCTATTGGCAGAAACTACTTCAAGTATTTTTCACGACCACAGAATGTTGTGCTGTTACTTTGCCACTGTGTAGGACAATAAAACGAACAAGATAGGAATAATGTTAAAATGCTGCATACTATTATGATTTATGAAGGATACTCTCAAGATTACTATGAGATCCGTGGATTTTATTCGGTGATACAGTTTCTGGACAGTGCCTCAAGCAATAATAAGTAAGTAAGTAAAGTAAATGCGGCCCATTAATGTCCCCACCGAGGGGCACAGACCTTTACCCGGATCCGCAAGCAAAAATAAAAATTCCATAAAATCAAAAGAAAATCTACGAATCCGCCACGTTATAATTGTTCGTCACCTATCTGTAAAATGGATTTAAATCGTTTGACCAGCTTAACACTATTCATTTGTTTGTTCCTATATTATGAAGAGTGTTAATTTTTACAGAAAGTTTATATCTGTTCCCGCTACAGCATCAACACAATAATAACCGGCCAAGTGCGGACAAAAATACATAGTCTAGCTATCACGGTTCATGAGATACACCCTGGTTACAGACGGACAGTGAAGTCTCAGTAATAGGGTCCCGTTTGGCACCCTTCGGGTACGAAACCCTAAAAAATGAATAAAAGACCTTCTCATACGATATGGTAGTATGGAACCCTTCGTGTCCGTGAGTCCGTCTCACACTTGACCGATATTTTTTAACAATACCAACTGTATTTATGTATGTTTAGTAAATTGGACTTCAATGTAACCCGGAGCTCACGAGGACGCCAGTCTATTTCTCTTGAGAAATTACGTGTAGAATTAAGTTTGCTACTGTTTCGTAGCGAGTTTTCACAAGATTGGTGGCTGTCGGGATTCCATTTTCTGTTTCAGATTAGGTTTTAAATGATAGTTGTTGCTGATACAGCTGGTGCATTTGGGAGCATCTATATATATATATATATATATATATATATATATATATATCACCATATACCACCACAATGTCGCAATAAACGTTTTGAGTTTGAGTTTGAGTTTGAGCAGCGTCGATATAATGATCTCACTGTTATTAAATTAAAATTCTATTTTAACTAAGATAGGTACCTAATATTTATCAAACACAAATGTTAGATGTAAGTTAGCTTTTAAGACATTGTAGTGCCCTTACAGGGTTCATTGTTGGATATAATTTTGTAAAAGTGTACCACAATGACGCAATAAATATATGAGTATGAGTATGAGTATGAGCATTGGACTCTCTGTCTCAGGTTTATTAGTCAGTAAGATACGGAGCGCAATTAGCTGGGCCGTCTTTCGCTTGCTATCCTGGCCGAAAACAATATTTGACATTGAAATTAGGGAAAGTTAAGCTTTCATCCCTTGCAATAGTAATTAATAGACGTCTTGGTGTCACCTGTCAGGCAGTGTATGGAGAGTGTCTTTAACGGAATCTAAGGGTAGTCTTTAAAATTAATAATCTCAGTTAAAGTTGAGTAAAACAATGGAAAGACAAAATATATGAAAAGCAAAATCAAAGGTTTTTAACCGACTTCACAAAAGGAGGAGGTTTACAATTCGTCCGGATATATATATATTTTTTTAATGTATGTGCACCGATTACGCCTAGACGGATGGACCGATTTTGAAAATTATTTTTTTGTTTGAAAGGGTTTACCTTCCCATTGGTCCCATTGACACCAGGTCAGGATCTGATGATGGGATCCTGGAGAAATCGAGGGAACTCTTCAAATATTATAGGCAGACCTGTACTGATTTTTGTGTTTTTCATAATAACTCGTGAAAATGCACATGGTAAGCATAATATTGTGATGCGGAACTGATGATGAAGACCACACATGGGCACGAGAACTGCTCAATACTAGGTACCTACAAACAAAATCTACTATGCGTGGCTGACGGGCAACGCATAGCCTAAACCGGTGGACCTAGAGCCATGAAACTTTGTACAGGGGTTCCTTATGTAATGAAATTAATTCCCCAAAGGGGGGGGGGGGGAAAGGGGGATACAGTTTGTATTAAACTCAATCTAATCAAATAGGGTTTGTGGAAGTCGGTTTTTTCTAAAGTTTACTTTTTGTTTCAATTATTTACTGGCCTTTTTTTACTTGCTTCGAGTTTTGTAAAACGACTATAGTGCCTAATGCAATCCGGTCCAGGAAGGGATATGATTCTCGCGTATTCGATATACAGATATCGACACCCATATCGAGTGATTTAGTATAGGAATTACTCGATATAGGTGTCGAATCCGTTTAAATCATACGCGAGAATAATTCCCTAGGTAATTCGTTTCTTCATTATTATTTTTCTCTTCTCCTGTCGTGTTAACATATTTTTAGGTAAACTCTTCTTCGCTTTGATATTCTTAGAACATTATTGGAATGGCCTTCAAGGTCAGTAGCAAGTATACATTGAAAGCAAGGATGTTCAGCTGCATCAAACGAGCCGGCAAAGAGAAACTTCGCAGGCCCTAAGATTGTTAGTGTTCGTCTTGGACGTGGGTTGACTGCGTTAGTTAATAATCTGTCACATTGTAGTCTATTCAACATACATAAGGGTTCAACCTTAAATTTTGTGTAAATTGTATAAAAACCCAGTCTGTTTATAGTTCAGTTCGATTATACATATTTTATTGTTACATCTATTGCATGGTATTTCAATTTTGCTCTCTTAAACTTCAAAGTTTCAAAGAGTATTTTAGCGCGGGATTTTACAATGTATATAGAATAATCTACTGCTGAGCAAACACCTCCACACCTCCCTATTATTCCATTCCATAAAATAGTAGCCTGAGTATACAAATAGCTAATTGTATTGTAAATAGTAAATTGTAATTTAAATGGCCGAACGAAACTACGCAACTCTCAGCACAAAGGGTTACGGATTTATAAAACGGCGGTCCAACTCAAGACAACAAGCAAGCAGGCTGCTTTAAAATTTATAGCCCTATTAGTGCTCCAAACAGCCCATCGCGCCATTAGCTTTTACATGCTAATGTGTTATTGATAGAGGACAGTCCGTGTTAATTACAACCATTTAGCTATGCGCCTTTGAGTATGCGGACGGAACTGTCAATTATTATAATAAAGGCATAGCTATTATAACATTTATTATTCTGTTATTTCGCAAAATGTAATTAATAACTGGCCAAACATGGACACAATTGTGCCTTCTGCCACCACGTATGGGAAAACGCGTGTCGCTATGTGTTGCCATTATTACCTAATATATCGAATGAAGAGCGAAACTACCTAACTATTTTTATTCGAACCTTGCATTGTATAATCTGGTTGGTAAGGGTATTTGTGAATTTAGGGTGGCCCAACTTCGGTGGGTTTTTTTCTAACTGTAATGATTTGACTTTTTATTTTTTTAGTTTAAACGTTAGATTTGTGCAAAGTTTGTTTTTTACGTTAAAGTCGTGTAAAAATGGAAACTTATTCATAACTTTTAAACAAGGTTAAAAAAAATACAATTTTATTTAAGTACTTAAAAAATATTTCTAAGGGAAAGGTGATCTTGAATTTTTTGATACTGATACCCTTTCATTATACATTTTCCTTTTACGCCTGATTTGCTGGAAGAAATCTCTTTTTAGAGATAAGCTCACCTTTGTACATGTGCTTTCTATAAATGTAACCGTATAAATTATTGTGTGCAATAAAGAATTGTGATACTGTGACTGTAGCATTTAAAATTTGGCTGACCGAAGTTTTGTTACCTTTGTATAGCAGATGTTATACTTGAATGGTTGGATTAACGTAACAAAATGTTTATAGCGGGGTATTTAGAAACAAGTATAATGTGAGTATATCTTTCTGCCTATTATAGTATAACTTTCTGATGTAGACAGACAGCAATTAGCACATCACTTTGTGATGTAGTAACTCCGGCCCACTGGCTTACATATTACTAGTTAATTATCCATCTGTATGGAAATTCACTGACTCCAACTAATCCCCATGTAGTCTTCAGCGAAAGCCTTAAGATATTGTTTCTGTGTGTTTGATGTCGCTTAATTTATCGGCGTTGGGCCAAGCAAGACACAGTGATACTAACTTTGAGATTATCTTTAGCTTTAACTATAACAACAATAACATAGCTTTACGCCTTTTTCGCGTAATGGGGTGGCAGAGGCATGATGAGCACACTTTTAGCCAGTTATTCAAAAAATAAATAAAACAAAATGTTTCCATTTGCGTGGCAGGGGGCCTGGTAGTAGTCGTCACATATTTTGATATTGGCAACCGTGCCTTTCCTAGTTTTTCTGCGAAATGGCGTACCGCGACGATACATTTAATTAAATACTGTTTTCTGTTTCAGGTAACAATCTAACATATTTTCAATTCAACACATTCCGTGAGTCCTTAACTTGAATTAAGGTATCTACTTATCTAAACATTCACCCCCTTACTACTAAAAAGTTGTGCAGTATGTATACGAGTGGCAGAGCGAGACAGAGCTCTACAGCTGTATAGTCTATTCGTGAGAAGAATGCAGTAAAGTCATCAGTTCATCACTGTCCGGTGGCCTAGCCACGCCCCGTAACCAATCAAATAGTTTCCAATTATCAAGCCAAGTTCACAGTGACCAGCTCAAGGCAAACTTTTGAACGCGAAGGTTGTGTCCTGTCCTCTGAGTGTGTGTTAACAGATTTAAATTTAAATTTTACTGCATTCTTATCATGAATAGACTGTAGTAGCTGCCTCAGCGGTATAGCTCGATCCCGCTCCCCCACCTAATGGTATACCCTGCACAACTATTTATTAGAAGCGCGTACCATTTGCCATTTTTTTATTACTTATATTTTGTGATTTTATTATAATTTCCACTCAAAATCACGAGCTCTTCACGAGTATCTCAACATTTTTTTTCCTATTTTCCATATCATTTGTGTGGTGACAAAGTTGGAAGTATGGAATATGTATGAAAATCGTACACTTTTTTTCTCCTATTGGAGTGAAAAGAGTTCGTGATTTTGAGTGAAAAATATTTATAATTTTCAGAAAATAAGCCAAAAAAATGGCAAAAAAAATAAAGAAACGCTCAGTAAGGGGTTCATCATAGTTTAAGTTCTCTTTTTGATTTATGATTGGTAGTTAATGTCGCATTCATTACTCACACACCATTATTAACTACATACTTAATTGCAAAGTCTCCAGGGTTAACGTTTGTAACAAGCCGAAACTTTGGATTGTGAATTTGTTCATTTACTCGTAACTGGTATTTAAAAACATTGACACTAATACCTTTACGAAACATACCGACAACAGTATATTTCGAATTCTCCCCTACCATATCAAATACCATTATTCACGGCAATCCAAGTATGATAGAGAGTCAAATGAAATATTAAAACAGTCTTATATAAACGACCTGAAGCTGAAACGAAATTTAAAAACATTGACACTAATACCTTTACGAAACATACCGACAACAGTATATTTCGAATTCTCCCCTACCATATCAAATACCATTATTCACGGCAATCCAAGTATGATAGAGAGTCAAATGAAATACTAAAACAGTCTTATATAAACGACCTGAAGCTGAAACGAAATGAGCTGAAATAAAAATGGTATAGTAAGCAAATTCCTGGGCTCCTTGTAATGCGGATTGCATTGCTGCAGATGCTTTGATGAAATTAGACATAAGTCCCCCTCAGGGATATGAACTTGTCTGGTAGACACACTTACTTTTTTGAACTCAGTTATGAAAATACTTTTAAGTTGATTGTAGTTAAATTATAGAGTAGATTTTGGTTAAAATTCAGCAGAAGCGAGTTGCATCAAAACTACGATTAGGTAGTATCACTAGAATGTATTGTTTTCAGTAATGTTATCAATTTTATTGTTTTTAATTTTCTGACGAACTTTTAGGAGTATTTTCAGATACTGTTCTTAAGACGGCGCTGGCGCCTTAGGCAAAAACAGTCTTTAGCAAAACACAAATCGTTCGGAATGACGAGTATTATTGGCTTGCTGTATGTTTTTTCACTAGCTTGTTTATCACGAGTGTCAGCGTGACTTTGCTTTCCCATAAACGTTATTTTATTAATTTTGCTCGATAGAAAAGTCTCCTGAAGTTGCCAGAAAATCTGTCTGTCACGTCACGATGTTTTATTTTACAATTTCGCACCGTACCTGAATTTGTGTTCTTGTTATTTATCTAATCATTGTAAAAATGGTACAGTATGTTCCTCAGTTAGACTTACTTAGCTTGGCTTTAACCTTTTTTGATATATTTTTTGTTTAATTTCCTCTAAAAATAAGTTAAGGATGAAATTCTAAGTTCTGATTGGCTTGGGGCCGCCCTTAATGTAAGCTGGTGCAATATTGTTGTTAATAGAAATTGCACCGTTTACCGTTCTTAATGTTCGCTGGTAATAATATATTGTATGAAATTGCACCGAATGCAAGATTTTTATCGGAATTTTTAGAAACATCATCAACATCAAAAAGTTTTACCGTAAATCCATTGTAATCACTTATCCATACAAATAACCAATTGCAACAATATTTTATTTTGTTAGATGGAAAAGTTTCTCAGTATTTTTTTTTATTTTATTTATTATATTTGGTACACAAAACAGCAGTGGAGATAAAACATTAAAATAACAACAAAAACATATAAAAGAGGCTGTCTCCAGCGCCAAAAGAATGTGCACACAACATGGTATTATTAACTAGAGGATAAACGAGGTGCTATACAGTGGATGAATTACTTACATAAATAAACAGAATGAAATAATTTGATAACTTAATTTTAAGAAAATATTTTAAATATCATTAACTTGTTTGATAACTTTGCGCATATTATGTTTAAAGTTAGGCAACGAGACGTGATAGATGTCAGGAACGCCATTATGTTTCTAACCATAACCATATCAAACCAAATTAATGTGAGAAGTGACTAACCTCCACGACACAGGGAATCCTAGTGAGGAGGTTAGGAACTCAACCTAACCTAGCCCTAGCACAAACAGATGATTTATTTGTTTTTTCTAAAAGTTTGTACATTCTGTTACTAGGTTAAGATTGTGTAAACTTTTTAAGTATAAAATAAAATAAATTCAAATTCAAATAAAAAACCAACCCATATAAAATGTGACTATACATTTTGCGTAGGCCGACTAGACCAGCGCTATCTGAAATTTATGTACCGTTTATTTTGTTAGGTTCATATTTTGAATAGGATACTGATTGTACTAATTGACCTCGTCTAGACTAGATAACAAGCGTGAAACAAAATGTGAAATAAAATTCTGCGAAATCGTTAAAACGTACCTAGTGAAAAGAAAACCTATGTTACTTATATTAAATTAACTGGGTATATTATTTCAGTAGACTCGTTATGAATCTTAATAATCCATCATCAACTAGTACTATGCGTTGTTTTGGGTCATACATATCATACTCGAACTCGAACAAATCCTCTCTCAGGCACATTAATTACTACATTTATATCAATAAAACCTGTTATAAAAGGATTGTCAAAAAAAAGCTCGCTTTTGCGCACTATTATGTTATTTAAGTTTTATTATTCAGTTACTGTGCAATAAAGAATATGAGAATATGAGAAAAAAAAAATCCAGCGTATCTCTGACATCAAAGCGACTGTTCCGTACTAGTGGTACCTACGTATATACACGCTCCCGTTGGTGTCCTAAGTACATAATGTATGTAATCTATTGTATGCAACATCAAGTATTCCGCGGAACAGATGGTGCGCAGTGTAACTCCACGATAAATCTTCCCTTGTGGCTGCTTGTATCATACGAGTAGGCATTCTTAATTTCAGTGGTATTTACTTTATACTTCACTGCCGGGCAACGGTGGATCAAGCAGGCAGACAATAGAACTTTAGGCGCACTATACTTCAAACGCGATTAACTGTGACATCTGCATATTTGATAAAAGAATGTAAAAGAATATTGGTAGGAAGGAATCTCTTATTAGAGATAAGCTCGCCTTTGTTCATATTTTTATCTATGTTAAGCTATTTTTACTGTCATGTGAGTACAATAAAGAAATCACGTATTTACGAATATTGAGATGACAAAACTGCATAGTCGTTATACCATCTCAGCGCACAGAAATCCAAAGAGGGGCGATGGACTGAGTCAGTACGTCTCTCCTCAGTGTATTCCCTTAGACTTAAGTAGAAATACATAACATTGTATTTTTAAGGCTCTGACATTTTAAAAGAGGTACGGGGGAGTTTTTGCCCTTCTTTGCTCCATCCCTAAGCCCACAACTTCCGAACGGGCGTTAGTATACAAAAATATTAATATTATATTGACGTTGATTAAGTAATCTGTACGATTTTATGGTCAATAAAAAAAAATAACTTTGAACTTGAACTTGGTATGGCAGATGCGAAAACCAAAAATAGATTTGCTCTAACAATAAGCTAACTAACAACACAATTAAGTTGCCTATATTTATAATCATTTTACGTATCACCAGAAATTATCCTTAACTTTATATTGGGGAAGGCACCCATAGTCGTTATCCCTCAGATAATTCCAATTCCACGGGACTCCATTACGAGTACTACGAACCGGGCCGTGTCTAATACATATTTGTGTCTAAACGAAAAGAATGAGAAGGAGATATGTCAATGGTGGGGTGTGAGAGAGAGAGAACACACTTACTTCTGAGCCAGAGATATTTGGAGTGGTCTGTGTCTAAGGCCTTTGTAATCAAATTAATTTTATTGGTTCCCAAACGCGCAAGAGAAACCGAATAATGATCTTTTCTAATTGAAATTGTGATGACTGGGTGCCCCTTATTAATGATCTAATTTGTGCCTTCCATAAATGGAATATGTGTATAGAAACATAACATAGCCTCTCGCCTTTTCCCATACGGGGTGGCAGGGGCACAACTGCGCCCAATTTTAGCCAGTGATTCGATATTCCATAAAAAAAACAAATGCAATACAATTCTAATACAATTTTCATTATTTTGACACTAAAGACACCGAACCGAAGTCGGGTTCAGTTTTCACCTAACTGTAAAACTAAAACATTTAATAACTCCAATCTGCAAGAAAAATCACTCTGCTTAACATTAACTTGACGTTTAGAGTAATTTTAAGAAAACTGACAAATGGCATTGGGTAATGTTGGCGTCGTTTTGACGTTTCCATAGAGTTTGGTCGATTTTGATAGTTATTGTTCTAAGGATTTTGAGTATTGGCGGCCACTCATGAAACTTATAAATTTTGAAAGAACAATAATAAATAAGCTAATCTTACTACGGAGTACATATAGCTAAATCATTTCGGGGCTGAGATATCTCACTTTAAAGATTTTTCATTCCAAAAAGTGTTACTTGAAGCTCTATTATCTCAGCTTCGAAATGGTTTACAGCAATGCTTCCTCTTTAAATATAATACATTATGATACTGCTACCAAATAATGATAAAGATATCGGTGGCCGCGAATAAAAATAACCGGCTAAGTGCGAGTCGGACTCGCGCACGAAGGGTTCCGTACCATTATCTATAAAAATCTGCAAAAAAAAAAACATGTTGTATGGGAGCCCCCCCTAAATATTAATTTAATTATTTATTTTTTAAGTAAATAATGTACTGAATATATTGTGAACATTTTAAGCGTCTACCTGCTACCATTATCAATATCGAAAAATCACGTTTGTTGTATGGGAGCCTCCCTTAATATTAAATTTCTATTGTTTTTTAGTATTTATTGTTATAGCGGCAACAGAAATACATCATCTGTGAAAATTTCAACTGTCTAGCTACCACGGTTCATGAGATACAGCCTGGTGACAGACAGACGTACGGACGGACAGATGGCGAAGTCTCAGTAATAGGGTCCCGTTTGGCACCCTTCGGGTACGGAACCCTAGAACTGACACCAATAATGGTCCATAGTAGGTTACCCAAACCCCTTTTCCACAATTTTCGATCGATTTGAGTGAAACACAGCCTCCGCACCGTCCGCACCGAATCTGATGACGTCAACAGGATTTCTGAGATGCGATGTTTCAAAGGATTTCAAATCAAAAATGTTGAAACCCAATGCTTCCGGCGGCCCCTATAAGTGTACCATACCATACACCATAACTATACCCAAGTGAAATGGAAAGTCCTTCAGCGTATCGAGATTTCCCATTTCCTATCGATAACTGTTCACTTTTCCGCCGCGAGATTAAATATCGCTCCCCCTTACAAACCGCGTGGTGCGGTAATATCGCCTAACAAACTGTGCCGCATAAAATCGCTGTTAGTGAAAACCGACCCTAATGGCTTTGGAATTATGGACCTATTTGGTATCGGGTTCAGTGGATAGTGAAGGCAGAAAAGCGCTTAAAATCCGTCTGGAGTGATAATAAATCAAATTATTTTCGCGCGTGTAGGACTCCCCGCTAAGAGCGATTTGGTAAAGTGTTTCCATTCCAATACATTTGGTATATTATTAAATAATTATGATGCATCTTCATACGTAGGTACGTAGGTAAAAGAAAGCTGCCGCTGATTTCTGACCTGAAAATATTTCATCAACACTGGATCACGGTAACTAATGCCTAACAGCCTGAACTATTTTCTCGGCCAATTTTCATTTACAGAGTGTTCCAAATATGCCAGCACAATACATTGTGCAGTTCCTCGGGCTGAGTTTATAGGCGTCACGAAGTAGGATCAAGGTTGGCAAGGAGCCATGCGGAGCTAGCCTCACGCCATGGAGATAGGAATTGGCCGCCGGTCGCCATTTTCAACCGACTTCAAAAAAAGGAGGAGGTTCTCAATTCGACCCGTATGTTTTTTTTTTTTTTTTTTTTTTTTTTTTTTTTTTTTTTTTTTTTTTTTTTTTTTTTTTTTTTCTATGTTTGTTACGCGATTGCTCCGCCAATTATGAACCGATTTGAACAAATCTTTTTTCGGCGTATAGGTAATACCTCAAGGGTGGTCCCATTGACACCAGGTCAGGATCTGATGATGGGATCCTGGAGAAATCGAGAGAACTCTTCAAATATTATAGGCAGACCTATAGTGATTTTTGTGTTTTTCATAATAACTCGTGCAAATGCACATGGTAAGCATAATATTGTGATGCGGAAATGCTGATGAAGACCACATATGGCCACCAGATCTGCTCAATACTAGGTACAAATACAATGCGTGGCTGACGCGGGCAGTCAACGCATAGCCTAAAACGGTGGACCTAGAGCCATGAAACTTTGTACAGGGGTTCCTTAGTCGCGTGGGGTAGCACTGATATAGCATTTGACAAAATTAATTCCCCAAGGGAGGGGGGGATAAGGGGTTACAGTTAGTATTAAACTCAATCTAATCAAATAGGGTTTGTGGAAGTCGGTTTTTTCTAAAGTTTACTTTTTGTTTAAATTATGTCTGATTTAATTTAGTGGAATGTGAATCTGTGCGGAAAGCATACCAATTCCGTACGAACCATTCGCAGAGAAATTGGTACTATAATGTGTAAAAGTGTCTAGTATATTTGAACTGCAGTCGTGTTCGTTATGTATGGTATGCAGCACGTTCGTCTGGTAACTCCTTGCTAAAATTCTAGTGAATTTATCGGCCGATTTGAAATGCCTAAAATGTATAGTGATTATAATAATTATATCTTTGATGACTGTTGCTTTAAATCACCAGCGAATCCATAGCGGACCCTTTGAGTAATAAAGCGAACCCGACATTTTCCTACCGCAATCTTTGTTGGCATCGTACTGTACTCTACTGGGGACATCTCATCCCTGGAGGCTTAATCCGAATAGTTGTCCTGGCGCGAAATAGTTCCGCTGCGAATCTTTACAGCCCCGGCTTAATTCCTATACAACAATGCGACGGCAAGCGCCATCGCAAACGAATATATTACCGGGAATTAAGAAATAAACGGCGTTTCCGTAAATGCGATTATCTCGCTGAATCGCGTCTGCATCTTGGACTTTGAGGATGGAAAGTACGGAATTTGGTAGTAAGAAACTGAATGGAAAATTTTCTGATAAAACTAAACTAAAATTTCAGTACAAAACTATGCTTGCAAAAGGTCGCTAGAGAGCGTGAGAACTTGAGGATTATCCCTGTGGTCCGTAATGGTGACATTGTGTAAGCACAAGCTTGAGAACTTAGGCAATTCGGACCGCAGTTCAAATATGGAATTAAACAATAATCTCAACAATAATATTATGTTGTTTCTCTCTTATCTTAACTCTGTCTGGCGAGCTGCTATAATACCTACGCCTAATTGGTTTGAGACAATTGGTTTCATAGCGACAAATATTCAGAGATATCATTCAGATTATATCTTTTTCATTTCATAAATCGGTAAATTGATTGTCAGGGTCTTTCTATGACAATCAATAAATTCATGCAATGAAACCAATCGATACACACCAATTACAGAGAATGCATCGATGCATGCATATACATACATATGTAGCTACTCTTACTATACTAGTACTCGTAATATGCCTATCCTGACCCGTTTAATCAACCGATGACAACTGGATGCATATCAGGATAATATTTAATCCAGTATTGAGAGCTAGCGTCTAGGGTTGCCAGATACGAGAGAACTTCCGGATTCGAGCGGAAAGCAGAGTGCATTTGTGCAAGTCGATAAGACATACATATTCTGATATCAATCCTTGTAAATGTGACTTGGTTTGGAAATACAGTTAAGCTTAACTTAAGCTAGGTTTCCAAACCATGGAATAAGCCCTTTGATATCCGGTGGATATTATCAATAGCGAGGCAAACCGTATCTTGGTTATGACCTGGATTGTCAAGTTTATAAAGGTAAGTGGGTTAATTTGATTGGTGAAACCAAACGCCTTTGACATCTGTCATCCTAGCTGTCACTCTGCATCGGCGATCTTTCTGTAAAACCTCGTGTTCCACATCATCATTCTTTTGAATATAACCTACCTACGTGAAATATAGTCCAATCTTTTATTGAAGACCACACCAGGATCCCTACTCTACGAGGAAACACGATCATAATCATAATCTGATTTTTATCAGGCGCGTTCCAAAAGACAAATTGCACATTAATATGTAAATGTAAATGTATCTCATTAATGTCCCCACCATGGGGCACAGGCCTTTACCCGGATCCGAAGAAGATTGAGCCATACTCCACCACGCTGGCTCAGTGCGGGTTGGTGGAGGGGTTTTACGACTACTACATACAACGAAGTAGTGATAGTAGCCGGGACCTACAGCTTAACGTGCCATCCGAAACATAATTATACAATACAATACAATACAATAAATCTTTATTTCAGGACATAAAAATCCCATATCCATATTATACCTTAAAACTAGACATAAATATAAGATATAACAAACTAGCCTAGCTAGGGTTTTTTTATTCTTCGGTCTCGCTTCCCTATAGCGTCGGTAGACGATGCCCTCCGGCCAGTAATCTTTGGCCAGGAACATTGTCTTATACATTAATATACTCAATAAAAAATAATAAACTTCAATTGCTTAAATATGTAATTTTTAACCGACTTCCCAAAGGAGGAGGTTTACAATTCGTCCGTATGTTTGTTTTTTTTTTTTTTTTTTTATGTCTACACCCCGATAGCGCCTAAACGGATGGACCGATTTGGAAAATTATTTTTTTGTTTGAAAGGGTTTACCTTCCCATTGGTCCCATTGACACCAGGTCAGGATCTGATGATGGGATCCTGGAGAAATCGAGGGAACTCTTCAAATATTATAGGCAGACCTATAGTGATTTTTGTGTTTTTCATAATAACTCGTGCAAATGCACATGGTAAGCATAATATTGTGATGCGGAACTGCTGATGAAGACCACATATGGCCACCAGATCTGCTCAATACTAGGTACAAATACAATGCATGGCTGACGGGCAGGCAACGTATAGCCTAAACCGGTGGACCTAGAGCCGTGAAACTTTGTACAGGGGTTCCTTAGTAGCGTGGGGTAGCACTGATATGGGATTTGACAAAATTAATTCCCCAAGGGGGGGGGGGGATAAGGGGTTACAGTTTGTATTAAACTCGATCTAATCAAATAGGGTTTGTGGAAGTCGGTTTTTTCTAAAGTTTACTTTTTGTTTCAATTATAGTAATTAACGAAAACACTTGTAGTTTACAACTCTCTGTTTACGCACCCAAAAAGGAGGCGCTGCGGAAACACACAAGTATCTACACGTAGCTACACTTGTACACTAATTAGTTAAATAGCTAGATTATTAAGTACGTTATGATAGTTCTGGTAACCATATATTTACCTATACTACCTCTATGTAAACGAGTACACCCACATGTGTCATGACGTCACAAAATTCGATGTAACCGACATGTTTGTTTCTAGACCCGGCATCCGATCTGACCCTTGAGTTCCGTAGACAGGCAGTACTGTCATGTGTATTGTGCCAGCATTGTGCACTATCTGTTCCACCGGCATTGTTATCTGCTCTTCCGACCCGATGGTCCTCGAATAGGCGTCCGCTTATCCGCTGTCTAGTTTTGAATGTATCAGAGGCTCTCTCGATGTTGCTTAGTGGATTGGTACTGAGCAGTGTTGGTTCTGATTCGGGTTTGCAGGGCCCGTAGACTGATTAAATATTCTTTATACTTTATAGTTTATTGCACAGAAAACATAATACAGACACTTAATATTAGAAAAAACATGTACAAAGGCGAGCTTATCTCTAATAAGAGATCTCTTCCAGCAAACCTAGGATGGAGATATTATGCTTACCATGTGCAATAATGTGCATTTGCACGAGTTATTATGAAAAACACAAAAATCACTATAGATCTGCCTATAATATTTGAAGAGTTCCCTCGATTTCTCCAGGATCCCACCATCAGATCCTGACCTGTTGTCAATGGGATCAATGGGAAGGTGAACCCTTTCAAACAAAAAAATAAATTTCAATCGGGGCACATACATAAAAAATAATAATAAAAAAAAAACATCCGGATGAATTGTAAACCTCCTCCTTTGGGAAGTCGGTTAACAATAATTGAAACAAAAAGTAAACTTTAGAAAAAACCGACTTCCAGAAACCCTATTTGATTAGATTGAGTTTAATACTAACTGTAACCCCTTATCCCCCCCCCCGCCCTTGGGGAATTAATTTTGTCAAATCCTATATCAGTGCTACCCCACCACGCGACTAAGAAACCCCTGTACAAAGTTTCATGGCTCTAGGTCCACCGGTTTAGGCTATGCGTTGCCTGCCCGTCAGCCACGCATTGTATTTGTACCTAGTATTGAGCAGATCTGGTGGCCATATGTGGTCTTCATCAGCAGTTCCGCATCACAATATTATGCTATGTGCATTTGCACGAGTTATTATGAAAAACACAAAAATCACTATAGGTCTGCCTATAATATTTGAAGAGTTCTCTCGATTTCTCCAGGATCCCATCATCAGATCCTGACCTGGTGTCAATGGGACCACCCTTGAGGTATTACCTATACGCCGAAAAAAGATTTGTTCAAATCGGTTCATAATTGGCGGAGTTATCGCGTAACAAACATAGAAAAAAAACATACGGGTCGAATTGAGAACCTCCTCCTTTTTTTGAAGTCGGTTGAAAATCACATGACGACGTGATTTATCCTTGGAATTCGGCAGTATCGATATTCACCGTTGATAGAAGATGATATTTTTACTGATGGATGCAAATTAAATAACACATGCTTTACTACTCTAAAATTACATACTACCACAGGGTGCTCATCCCATACAAATTAGAATTTGTAACCCTTCGTAAAAAAGAGATGGCGTGAGAAAGATTTGTACTTTAAACGCCATGGTTTCAGTTAGCATACTTCTAGCGCCAACCTTAGAATAAATCCTATATACCTTAGCGCCATCTCGTGGTATTTGCAATTTTTCGATGGTGCTGCACCAAGCGATAATGGCCTCGAACTAAAGATGCTTCCGTAGCATCTCAGTTTATGCCGGTGTCATATTTTGTTCTAGGAAGTCTATTTATTTATTTATTTATTTAATATTCAAATTAAATTGTATAGCTTTATAGACTAAACCAATGCGCTAGACAAATACAATAAACATTAATTAAATAGTATTCCATATTTTTCTGTATTAGTATACTATTATAGTAATAATATTATAGTATCTGTGACACTACATACATTTAAAGACGCATGACATGTTGTAAATGGGATGATTAACAGAAAAATTTATGTAATTTTATTTTTTAAATGAAATCGCTCTATAATTACCATCGCTATAATTACTGAGGGTATTCCAACTAAATGTTAAATATATATCATCCATCGTACATGGGGTATTTTCAAATGTTTAATATAATATGTACCGTTCATATGTCGCACTGGTAGGTACATTAAATATTCATCACTCACGTATGATATTCCCCTGCAATGTCCCAGTATCGTATCTATGGCGGCACGTTTTGGGAATACTGTATCGAATGTGTAGGAACGACCAGGAGTGGGACATGAAATATTCAGACTATTTGTATCGACCTTAATATCGTGTACTAAATGTACGCGTGTACAGTCTAATGTACATGTCACCGTGAAATTCTGAAAAAGGCGTCAGATTGTCGAAAGACAGTCGAAATTGTAAACTCAATTTATTGGTTACGAAGCGAAAGCCTCCTTCATCATACGTGTTAAGTTGACAAGAACAAATGGAACATAAGTTGTAAGGCACCTCGATCTCTTTCAAATTTAACGGTCATTTGCCATGGATAAGATAATTCGTTTAAGCTATCCAAACTAAGTATAATCTAGCATCGATATACATCTAATTTTCTTTTGTAAGTAAGGTCTACACCCGAAACAGACTAACTCTACATTACCGAGTAAACGCGATCTTGCCAAACAGTACACAGCTGCATAGTGGGTCCATAGCAGCGAAAAACAAGCGTTACACAGCATCTAGGCAGCTAGCCAAACAGCCAAGACCCGCTTATCTGGGCTTTACACACTGTGACTGGCCTGTACACTGACCGTTAAGATAAAGTTAATTTTGTTTTTCAATGTTGTTAACACATCTGTAAGGAAACACGCATCGAAAATGTTAGTGCGATTAGCCGTTAGTTAACTTTAGAATAAACACAATATTTAACAATCAAAAATGTCAAAATTATGACAATGTAAACGCTGCAGCTGATTGATGATGTTTGCATACTTACTTGTGTTGTTTTGAACTTGGGTATTTATTACCTAACTGGCTGTATATTGATTGACCTACCTTTTAATTTATTGTATCATCTATAGACGTGTGCTAATTAAATTATTTGCACAATGGGATTAAAATGGCGAATGGACAAATGAACATACCTCAGAGCAGACTATGAAACTGAAAATCACTACTTTGGTCGTTTGTTAGATATTTGACGCATTTTCCGAATCTAGGGCATCGCGAGATATCCCTTCCGAATTATCAATTAATTTTGCGACGTTTGGATGTGGATAACAAATAAGTAATTCCTTCCGACCATTGTATTGTTAAAAAGTAAGGGCGTTATGCGAAAACCATTTCTATTTAGAGAGTGAAATAAGGACTGGAATATTGTTGCCTATGCCAATTGTGCCCAATTGAAAACTTTGCAGTTCGACTGCCAACTGAATATGATAAACTCAAGTCTGTTTTAAACGCCAAATGAATCTCGCAAAACTGAAACACAGCCAAAAAATACGGTCAAGTGCGAGTCGGACTCTCACACGAATCACACTTTACTTTACTTTACTTTATACTTTATTGCACAAAATAACACATTTTACAATTGAAAGTGGACAACACATGACAAAGGCGAGCTTATCTCTATTAAGAGATTTCTTCCAGCAAACCTAGGATAGACAGGAAATAATTTAACAACAGGTAGACCCATGTGCACAACATTAAATAAGATAAAACAATAAACTACTTAACAATACGTACATAAATACCAGACTTATAGATATACCACACCATCATCGTACAAGAACAAAAAGTACAAAAACACGTTTCTTGTATTGGGACACCCTTGTTTTTGTAATATTTCGTAAAGTTCAATATTTGTTGCTGTAGCGGCAACAGATATACACATTCTGTGAAAATTTTAACTCTCTACCTATCACGGTTCGTGAGATATAGCCAACTAACGGACAGACAGACGGAGGGACATCGGAGGCTTAGGAAAAGGGTCCCGTTTAAGCACCCTTCGGGTACGGAACCCTAAAAAAATATATCAAGCCTACTTACAAGTCTGGTCTAGGGCTGTGGAAAACAACCTTCGTGGGCAAAGCGTCTTCGTCTTCAAGAGATGTCCCTTCATTAGGACGATGGGGCTGGATGTAACTTATGTACTACTGTAAGTGACACACCCTTCTCTTTGTCTTCCGCTACTGTAGGGTTGCCAGAATACATTGGATGGTAGAATATTTGCTTGGATGGAGTGCAGTCAGGTCCGTTTCAGGTAGGGAAAATTACTATCGGGAATCACTCACCGACATCAGTTTATAATATCTTGAAGTTTATATGACAGATTAGGCTAGTGTCGACAATACCAGTAACAAATTAACAAGTGAAAAAAACTATCTTTTTATGAATTAACAAATTTTCGTTCATTGCAAACCAAAAATGCAAATAATTAAAAGCATCACTTACAATACAGCCCTGAATCGACAACATCTGTAATATATCTACATATACTTATGTGTCTATCTGTATTGTTGTGCTCTGAGGCTAAGACGAAACAGACATTGAGTTACGAGTGGCATTTGTTAAGAGTTTTTGCTGGATGGATCATCTCATAGTTATGGCTAACTTGAACTTGTAATTGGAATTCAGTTCTTTGCTTTTTGATTTTGCTCTAGTCATTTTAAAGTAATAAATGATGGGAAAGTGAGAGAAGTATGCCAAGAACTAGCAAGTTGAGGTCATTTGTTTATATCTACTTTAATTTCGGGACTGACAGCGTGTGGATATGATATTCGGCATGTGAACAAGTTGTACTAGAGTTATTAGTTGCATGCTTTAATAACCTACCTACTTACTCTAAGGTATTTTGATCATATCCAATCTACTATCACGAAGCCAATGCGAAACAAACCGTAAATCACCGCGAAACTTCTCGATATTTATTTTCATTTCACAGAATATTAAACGACGTCTGTGGCGGCGACTTTTTCCGCTGTATGCTGTAATGCGACGCTTCTATGTCGTTGGGTAGGAAATGTACCGTCAGCAAAACACGAGGGTCGCCCTGAATGTGACGTCCCTGCAAGTATGGCTGTATGTATAATATGTGCCTAAACGACTAAGTAGTCCTTCCAGCCGGACCTTTGAGTTTTATGGCTAATTTATTGAGAGATGTTGCCTTTATAGGTATCAACCTTTGTTTACTTGTGATGTGAGGTTGGATGCGCATCGATTGTTGCAGCTTTTTTATTTCTACAACCTTCTCAGCCCCATAACGACTTTAAATAGTACTTGTGGATATAATAATAACAGAAGCCACTAGACTGTAGAGAAAAGATTCCTGGTAAATATTACAAATTTTAATACACTTCCTTACTGAGAACTCTACACTTTGTGGAAGAATCTGCTTCCCGGAGTTGTTGACAAACACGCGACTCAAACAAAACGACCTCACAATAATAAATCCTCCATGGCTTTACCCATATTCCCTCTGCTATAACGTTCCCAGAATACATATTCCTCTCCCTGCGACCAATGATTACCATATCCTTCAAATATATCAAAACGCTCCGAATATTTTATGCTGTCGGTATATAACTGGCGCTCTGTGGTAATGTCTTCGTTTGATGTATAGCAGTCAGGAGCACTCGTGGTCTAAATATCTTGCCATTATGTATATTGTGGCTACATTAAGATGTTGCGTTCAAGGCAACCTCTCAGGGTTTTTCCCCGGGCAATCACGACCCAGATTGCTCCCCCAAACTGAAACGCCGCCGCCGCATCGAGTGGCGAATTTGTTTAAATTATAGTTGAACATTTGTAACATGGAAAAGCGAAAATATCGAAACGGAGAGAGTACACGCGAAAGCACGAAATTGCAGGGCAAATGACTCCTCGTTTGCGCCTAATTTATACATTTGTTTGTGGAATCTTTTTGGTCCAGATTTGTTAGCCGGCCGTAATAGAAAGACCCTTGCGTTTATCACGAGGGAATCAGGAAACCTATTTATCTCGTCAATAAAAAATGCCTTTTTGTTCTGGAATTATGCTATGGGAGGGCGGTCAGAAAGTTTCTGTCGAGATCGACAACACTCAGTTGAATCTCATAGGAGAGGTAGCAGCGGGAGCTCAGTGTAAATCACAAATGAATTCTTGTCAACAATTTTCTCGAGTCGTTGAAAAAAGGCAAAGAAATCTTCTCGCACCGGTACTTGTTTAAATAATTTAAGGAACCCTGTGCAGGGCGCCATGCCTCGACTTCGCTCGTACGAAGAGCGACGAAATCGCACGAATTTGCAATTTCCAGGCGTTTCCTGCGCTCACAATTTGCTTACTTATGCCAGAAAATGCTAAATTATGCTGCGTGTAGGAACACCCGTCTTACAGCTTGAGAGTTATAATATAAGGTTAACCCCGGGTTTGCTTCTGATTGACGTATCCACGTAACTCAATGTAATTGCATCTTTACGTATACTGATACGTATTCATTCATAAAGGTGCTCAACTTTATTAATTTTACCTTAGTTTGATACGGGTATTTTTAACACCAGTATCATTGATAATAAGTATCATAATGTTTATCATTAAGTCACCGCGTTTGACACACACGTGATATTCCAGCACGATCGTGTCCCTCGTTGGGCGCCAATAATTGTTATTTAGTGCCATAAGGCTCTAGTGCAGGAAGACACCGTGTCTGCATACCAGCGGGCTTCAGATCCCGGAATTTCTGTTATTGCTCATTACCGTACGTATTGCAGCAGCGAGCTGGGTGGATCGCGCCGAGGTCCCGTTTGGGCGCCACTTTGCGTAATACGGGCGACCGGAATAAGGTTCAGTAATCCGCACACTTCTAGACTTCGCATTCCGTTTTTCTGGCATAGGTTCAAATTAAAAGCGATAAGAGTTAGTCCGCTTCAACTGCAGGCATGTAGGCTGAGACATAGCTATTGTTGCCAAGTGGAATTTATAAACGACTAATGGAAAGACTGCTTGTAATAATAAAAATCGTGTTTTGGACTGAAAGCGCTCTAGTTCGGGATTAAATGTGGAAGTATCTATTACTCACAGAAACCACACAAATATAGGTTGGGTAGAGTTGAGGTACTGGATTTGACTGTTTTAGACTAAATTATATGTAGCCTTCTGTGTGATTATTAAAACAGCAAAACACTTGTTTAACTTTGATTAATAAATAATGATATTTCAACAATAAATCGGACAGAGTTTCCACTTAGCATCTAACCTCGACAACGTTCTGAACAAGATTGCGTGCTTGGGTTGAATGGCGGCCATATATACCCGACAGCTGTCACTGTTCTGATTCATTTGTTTGGTTATTCACCAAACAAATGTCCCATTTATATATGCATTAATAAATCAAATCGAATTAAATAAAGAACAATTAAACAATTTGTAAATAATTAAATAATGTTAACTGCTACATTCATGAGGTTTACACGTGACATTGCTAAGATAACTGTTACATATACGTGTAATTTCTAAATTAGATTTAGATATCTTTATCTGATTAAATATAAAACATGTATTTATACTTCATTACGAAGGTATATATCCTTTATAATAATGATATATGCCTTCGTAATGAAGTATAAACACATCTCTATTACTAACAAAAGGACTTTAATCAGGCAATATACTCGCGACGCCGAACTCCAGCAGCAAATTTTATATCACTTTGTTGCGCTAAACTCAACCAGGGCTACACTAAATTTCAGGGAGCAAAAACCAAATTTTACTTGCGATATCACCACGCGAGCTAAACTGCGAATCCCTGTGGTGACTGTGGCGCTTGCCTTTCATTTTCTCCTTAATAATGAACTGGGCTGACCTCCCTCCCAGGCTATATCAAATTTAATTTTAATGCCCTTCGACCCACTATACGGCGCCTAACAAAACATTGCAGGAGCCTGCTGGCTGGAGATTAAAACTCGCTTAAACACTTGTTTATTCTGGAGACATTGTGACGACGCTAACAGGCATGCTCACCTCACCTTCGGGTTTACGGTGTTCATTAGGTGGTCAGCAGAAATTCATGTTTGGTTGTTTGTTAAAGAGTTTTAAACCTTAAATGTGTCACGTTTACACTAGACGGTAGCGTCAGTATTCTAATGACTTGGATTATAGGTTTCATTTGTAACGTATAGTTTAGTAGAAGCTCTGAAGATCTGAAATCAGTAAATAAGCAGAGATACCCAAGTTATTCTAATGTAAAAATATTTTACGAAACCTCCCAGATGCTACAGGCCGCCGCTAATGAGATCGTAAATCTGGCATAATTTTACGATTGGTGCGGAACTCGGTGCAATTCGGATAGTCGCCGGCAGTTATCATTCGGCGTGTAAGCGGGAATTTGTCTCCGGGACATAGTGGGGTTTGTTCCGCAGTTCCCGTAAATCCCAGCTCGGTTCGCTGCCTCCTTTCACAACTCGCGGTTGGTTTTACGCTTTGGGCGGGCATTGTTCGTGGCATTTTGACTTTGAATTTAAACGACCTAGTTTCAAACTGATGTTATTACTACCTTTGTTATGTCGCTGTTCTGTTCCAGCATGTTCTGAACCAGTGAGCAAAACAAACACACGTGATCCTTCGAAATCCGGTTCTTTTTCGCGAAGCGGTATAAGTCGCCGACGACGCGACGGATGCATTCGACGTGCCTAATCTCTGCGATCCGCTCAGGGAGCCCGGCTCGGTACCCCGAGACAGTCCTGGCATGTGCCGAGGGAGAGGCGCCACCGAAAGGAGCAAACTTATGAAAATATAAAATATCCTGACGCAAACGGAAGTGTCGCATGGAGGGGGAATGTGAAGGAAAATTCCCTCCGCATGGATTGGCGCGCCGCGGGGATGTCACACGCAATCCGTAGCGAGATTTTTCACAGTTCCTGGATACGGGACAGCCCACATTACAGAACTTTAGCGTTCACAATGCAACCGTTTATTCCGCTTTTATAAATAAGAAATCATGCATTTTCCTCTTTTACTTAGGTCTACACTAAACTCGAGGAAACTCTGACAACTTCATATTTTGTTAAAAGACGTTTATGCTTATCTCGCCGTCTATCTAGTAGACCTTTAGAGGTTATCCGACTGAGGCTGGATTCGACCAACAAAAAGTTATCCGGAGAATAACTATCCCGGGGATAACTTATAACTTTTTCATAGACACCATTGACACCTAGGTAAGGTGATCTGATCTAGATGTCAGTGGTACAATACGTAAATTGTTTTTCCTGCACGGGTTGGCAATTACACAGAGTCACTCATGCTTAGCATTTAATTCAACACTGTATTATAACAGGGGCCACCAGTTAAAACCCTTATTTCAAAAGCAATCAATACGGAACTCGAGTATTTCTATATCTGGTGAACTAGTTTCGTCCGGATATGATAAAGTCATAAGGCAGACAATGCCTTAGCGAGTAGGTTTCAATTAACAGAGCGACGGATCTATTAGACATTCTGTTTATAGAGCGCTAAAAATAGACGGTTGTTTAGCGTTTGAGACTTACTTGCTCTGAGCTAGAGCAATTCGAGACGACAAATTACGGCGATAGATTTTTGAACAAATAGCCAGTCGTACTTTTTCTGTCAATCTCATTACTACCCCAATCAGAGTCAACGAAACCAGTCAATACATTTTTATAGTCACTTCGTGTGTAAGTTATTTTCAGATTCATGGTCCCTTTCAGGTACCTAAGGATCCTTTATTAAATGCCCATTTAAAAAAGTTTTTCCAGCAGAATGAGAAACTTTCTGAATCCAGAAAAAAATATGTGATAGAGTCTTCCCTTTGCTTCGATGACAATGTTTCAAAACATTATATTTTTCATTGGGACCTAATAAATAAAAACTAAACAGTTGTTATTTTACCTAAAACAAGTTATTCCGGGAGTTCTGAAGGAAATATTAAAATGGTTCTGGTCTAATCTGTATTTGATTCTAAAAATTTAATATTTGACATTTTAGAAATTATCAGTGGTTTTTGTAAAATTAATATAAAAACATACAATTTCGCACCTTTTTGCCGCAGCGACGACGGACGTAACAGCTATGATGCAGTGCGGGCTATATGAACTTTATAGCTCCTACTAGCTCGCCCGTCCAAAGTCCACGGCCTGCGATTTTCAACCTACCCACATCGAGATAAAGTTCAAAACCTATGAAAAACAGAACAAAGGATAGAGGTTTTTATGGGCGTTGGACGTATAAGTACTTAACATGGTTGTGTCCACAACCACCACAAAATTGAGTTGTTAATTTGACGTTACCATGAACCGTAGCAGGCGTTACTTCCGAGTTTGCTCGGGAGGGTGTGGAATGGTGGAGTTGAGCAATTTGTTTGAATTTGTATTGATTCATTGTTAGTTGACGTCAAAAGATCAACAACGCATAATTAGGGAGGATTTTATTACCAACCTTACCTACATACCTACCTTACTAACTTAACAGTCTTTCGGGTTCGGATGCAGTATTGCACAAACTGCAACTCGAAGTTTAAGTTAAACTTACAGTCATGCTGCAAATGGGACGAATGTATCAAATATTTGAAGAAAGGGGTTATAATTTTCTTTATTGATTCCGCCCAACCGTCTTTTTCAGCTGCAGTCTGTGCCTTCAGGTATTCAATAACCGCCTTTCTTCAATTCTCTAGCCATAAATGTGCTCGTATAAAGTCGTATCGCGTCTAATCAGCTGTATTGATAACGAAGGTGACAATGGCACCCCCACATAAATTGCCAAGAAAGTCGCATCTGCCAGCAGGTGGTGCCACAACTATCGTAAGTGAGAAACAAGTCGTTGTATTATTTTATTACATTAGGAATTCAGCGGGCGTTCCGATGCATGCTCGCGAGAATTTTCCGCGTTGGCGTCGTGTTGAAAAGTTGTCGCCTTCTAGAACAGAAGGCATGTAAAGTATTTATTAGTTTATATATATTATTTATATTTCATATTTATATTTATATAGTTTATGTAGTCTATGATTTGTAATTAATAATAATATGTAATGTACACATTATGGGTCTACTCCTACTCAGCTATCCCCTGTCTCATCCCTATTTGGTTTGCTGGAAGAGATCTCATATTAGAGATAAGCTCGCCTTTGTACACGTTTTCTATGTTTTTTATTGTCCTATGTAACTGTCTGTGTGCAATAAATAAATTTCAAAAAATATGTTCTGTATAGAAGAGTATGTGGTGTGAGGTTTGTGCCAGTGGTATAATAAACTTACCAAATGTATTTGGTGTTTCATGGAGTGGAATTTGAGAGTGCGTTCGATCTGTTTAAGTTGTCACTAAGTTTAGTTTAAGTCTAAACCGGAAAGACCAACATATTTTATTTATTTATTTTATTTGTTTATTTTTTTTGGGACATGAACAGCACATAAGTACAAACAAATTTCAAGAGCAAAGATACAGAATGAAAGCCATTAGCAGATATCCACAAAAATACAAGAAATAAATTTAGATCGAGAAACTTAAACAGATAGACAAGTGGGTAAACTTATTAAATAAGTATTCTTATATTTATGAACGTGTGTTTATAGACAATTATGTTTAGAATAATGTTTACAACTACATCCATGCTCTTGAAAAAGCCGAATGTGAATCCTCTTGTGAAATGGTGTGAATTCATATTAGCATGTGCAATGTGCCCGACATATCATCAGACTGCAAAATATAAATAGTTTAATCTGCTTATCCTCATCATTAGTGGATAATATAATTTATAACAATTACTTTTCGACTGTCATGGGCCAGACTGGCCAATTACACTGACGAGAGGCTAAAGATATATGATTCCCACGCACGATGTTTAGGTACCGACAGAATATCAGCGTTGCAGGACTTGCTGCAAGTCCTGTAGCACATGCTGAGTCGGAACCCATTCGCTGTTACTGTACACACCACATGGGGAATTTGGTCATATTTGTCTATTTAAAAAAAACCGTGTACAACCATGATTTGTTAATTTTTAGTAATTTATTCTCTCTGTGTACCTCTTTACCTATATGGCCATGGGCTTGTATTGTGTATAATGACAGTAAATAAATGGATATTCTATTCTATTCTATTCTATAAAGACTGTACCTATAATAATGTAAGTGTCACTTGCACCAGCCATAAACACTTGAAACGCGCTTATCTCATTTAAGTGTGACATATATTTCATACATTTTGACAGCTGATAAATAGAATTAAGACGCTAATCGTATTTAGTGTTTTTGGTGCAAATGGATCTATAATTAGTTTCCAAGAAAGAAATGACTCGGTTATTTTGATCGTTTTTCTTTTCAAAACCGACACAATATTTCGGCTTCGTCTTCAAATCTGCTTCTTCGGCATAATTAATTTTATATTAACGTCAGGAACCATCTGTTCTATTTGATTTAAGAAGAGGGAAAGAAAATTCCACTTTTTCAGGTAAATGGAAAACTTGCAAAAGTAAGTTATAAAGTTTATAAGGTTACTGTGAAGAGAATCTCACCACAAGGCAATATTCTCTGCATAGCAATTAGCATACTTACAATCCTGAAGTATAACAAGTAAGTTTAAAGTTTAACCAATTTATGTTTGTACGTCATTTCACATATTGATCGTACTTTTACTTGAAAGGTCGTATTTTTGTGTGTAAAACCGCGGGTACAGATGAATAGAGAAACTCTCTTTAACTACATGTATGTAGTTGCAGGTAGGTATACTAGGTACCTATAACATTGTTGGTTCAAGCAACATTCACGCCCCGGGGCGGTTCACCAAGTTCAACATGCCCGAAGTAAAGTAATCTCGGTGGGCTCAGCCTTCCTGATTGTGTAATTTATGTGATTTGTTACGAGTTACGGCCAAACGCGATCTTTTTGTACAACGGCCGATCATCGTAATTTTGGATCTGATGGGTTGAAAAATAATAAGGGAAAATATAAAAACAAATTTTTTGAATGGGGACATTCAAGAAATGTGTTTTGTTTTTACGATTGTGCGGAACCCTTGTTAAGTAATTCTTTAGTTCATAAGAGGGACGGACAGAGTTATCCATTAATAACCTTTAAATTACCCTGTTCCGTTTAGAAAAGGAAAGTATTTATTTTAGCCACCATGCCGCATGTCTAAATACGAAGTTGAGATTTTTATGAAACATATATGCTTCGTAAACGTATTGTGGCAGTAATAAACGATGTACGAATGTAGTAGCTACTAGAGTATCATAATCCAGAGACAGGCCCCATGGGTGGGCATATATCACAAAACTTGTGACACTTCTAGGTAATGTTTCGAATGTGGTTGTGTAACGCAGAAATAGTGTGCTCGGGTCCTAAACTGAATCGAATGGAACTCTGTCATTGCAAGCCTACAAACCCTTTCAGCGTACGTAGGGATACTAAATCGTGCTGTGATTCAGTTTAGTAATACGCCGAGAAAATCGTCCATTTTGGTAATACCTGTTTATTCTTTCGAGGACTATTATCTAACTATAACTGTACTTAGGTTGCGTATGCGAACGTTTGTTGAATACAACAAACGTTTGGCGAGCCGCATTCCCTCGCAGGCGCAGTCAATTGGATATATATACGTCTCTGACTGAGACGTATTAGCTACACATTGCATGTTGTTGTTACGTCACTAACCAATGGTGGATCGATAATTCGATGATACTACCATAACGCCTACTAAAAGACAACATACACAGGATCTTGGGAACGATTCGCTTCCAAATTCTTCTCTTCATACAAGCTCCTGGGTTACGGGTACCCGTTACCCGGTTACCTTTTCTGTATTTTATTTTTCTCTGTACATCTTGAGTTTGCTGGAAGAGATCTCTTTTTAGAGATAAGCTTGCCTTTGTAAATAAATTCTCTGTATTTTCAGTGTTTTGTCTTTTATTTGCAATAGATATATACGAAATATACGGGTACTTCCCCTTCACTATTACATATCAAAGAAAACCCGCTTTATTTAGTCTCTTTATCCGGCTAATGCAGCTCACAGCTGTTTTATGCAAGGGTTTAATAACTCCAGGGGCGGGTTCCTGAAGACGTTCAAATGGCGGAATGGTTAACGAGCACCAATGGCGAATTAGATTTAATTTTTGATTCTGTTTGCATTGCAGGCTGAGTACGATTCCGAGTTAATAATTCACCCGGCTACTACGTTCGGAACGTACAGACGGACGAGCCTCGTGCTGCCATAACTTTGTTCTGTAATATTCACGGTTTTATGCATCAAAAGTAATGGGTTACGATTGTAAGTTACTCTTTCAGGGTATTTATTATGTTTCGGTTTCTTGCAGACGTTACTCTCGATAGGTACTTACCGTGAAGTCTGCATTTACTTGCTTACTTATTTTACAAAACTTAGTCGCAATGAAACATTTATTGATGTCTTCTTCGATAAGTTGTAATCAGCTGATTTGGACAATCGTTTTGTTCAATTGAAAAATTGTACATAATGGAATTTCTCAGCTTGTTGAAACTTAAGAAGACCCTATATTTTTAAACAATTTAATACACCAGCACAGCCATAACGGACACTCTCATTCTGTAACTGTCTGTCGCCACAGATAATATAATATTATACTAATACTCTCTCGCTAAGAAAATGACTGTGCCAGTGCCACATTTGGGCGTCACTTTATTTGAGCAGTAGTCCATAAGATGTCATTAATGTGTTGATTTGAGAATAACCCCTACTGAGCAGTTTTCATTAGCAGCGCACGCGATCTCTACTTTGTTTACAATTTCCTCCGATTCCCCTATCCATCATTGATTCAGTCTGTCCGACAGTTTGACTGCTGATACGCGGTGAAGGAAATTGCCGGCTAAAGCGGGAAAGGTACAGTCGTTTACTTAATTAAGTTAAGTGCGATTTCATACCCTATAGATTTGAATTATGCACTGTTCATGAACAAAGAGTAAAGCATCACCAGAGAGAGTACTGTTGCGTACACAGACTGTTTACTCAAAGTTGAGTTGTGTTTTCTAATTATTGTCAACATTTTTGAATAGAAGAGTTGTTGGAGTTGATTCACCTTTAGCAAATTTTGTTTTCGCCGTTGCTCAAACGCACAAAACATACTTTAAAATAAGATGCCAAGTGTGAGTTGGACTCGCGTTAACAGGGTTTTGTACAACGTGCGCTAAAATTCAGTTTTTCATACAAAGTTTGCACCCCAGATTTAGGGGGTTAAAGTTGTGGATTTCAGAGTTTTTATGGGATATGGGTGCAAACATGTGCTTGCATACCAAATATCAGATTTTTAGGACTTCGGTAAGTATCCTAGAGGTTTTGATGACATGCGAATCCTTCATATTATTGAGCATAACTTTTTCAAAATTGATATTAAAAATATTATAAAAATACTTTTAAGATCTTCACACCATACGCTTTCATTTGATATGTCACGAGGTTTTTTTTTAATTTTTATTTTTTTCATTTTCCCCCAAAAGTGGCCCCCCATATTCCATATTTATATATTTACATTGCGCCCCTACCGTATCTTTGGGTCACAGATATTGATATGTACATATTATCAATTTTCAACTTCATCGGTCTAAAATGTTCTGAGTAAATTGCCTGTGACAGACGGACGGACGGACGGACGGACGGACAGACGGACGGACGGACGGACGGACAGACGGACGGACGGACGGACGGACAGACGCACGTGTGATCCTATAAGGGTTTCACCTTCTGAGATACGAGAACCCTAAAAATGATAATCTAGCCTCAGAGTTAGGATTGAAGAGGAACCTAGTCAATTTCAAATATATTTTTAGTATAAATAAACTGCAGTGGTGGCCTAACATGCATAAAGTATGTTTTCGCTCTACCAATAGAAAATCGTCTACTTTCCAGCCATAACGAACGCACCCCTATCAGCCCATGCCCACGGGGCTATTGTTACAGCATTGTTCTTCATCTAGGCCGCCATTGACTGGGCACTTTGGGCATTAATCGCTGGAACGTCGGAAGTGTGCAGAATTATGCCCAGCATCCGAGCCAGTGTCGTAACTCCGGTTTTACTGACGGTGTGAATGGGTTAGTAGAATTGATGACGAGTGTGTACTTGGGCTGAATAATAAGCTAATATACTTGGTAGAGGCGGGGTGTGTCAAGGTTGGGCTGAATCCTAGCGCCTCGTGCGGGTTGCAGACCAAGAACTAAGCTAAGTCGAGCGCCATTACGACACTCCGTAATGGCTTTACTCTGGATTGAAATAACGCAAAGGTGATTTCTAAGATCGCTGCTCACCAGCTGTTAATTTATCCCATTCTCCAATAACTTTACCATTTAACAATAAATCCTGAGTCACGCCAACAATCTGCATCTCTATACCGATGCGAATAAGAGCCAATAAACTACCTTTCTATTACCTATTGGGTCTGCAACAGAGGGCTAGACGCGTGTAGGAATTGCAATTAGGCCTCAAACGACGTACATATAGTTGGCCAGGAATGTCATTCATTATTCCTCGTCCCCAGTTTCTAGGCTATTGATCGGGAACAGATGGAACGATGAATGCTCTATATTCCGAATATTCTCTATATAGCTATAGCTATAAAACGTTACACTAGCGTTTACAAAAGATACAGTGGTTTAGCGCGGACAAATAGTTACGTCAGGGTGTTGAAGAAGTGTTGCAGTCTTGGATATTAGTGGTTGATAAATTAGTATTTTTATTTTGAGCGTTCTTGAAATCATAAGGTTTTAAAGATTTTGCATAGTACAATAACTACTACGCCGGTCAATAATCGAGCTCATCCATCGGAAATAATTTTACACGAACTTGGATATCTCTAGAAAAAGTATTTCTCAATAAAATAAACGTTCTGTCCCGTTCAATCCACGCGTATTACTGAGGCTATTGGTCCTTCAAACTATAGCATTTTCCTGTACGGCAAGAAACATAAGCCTTAATCGGTATTGTCTCATAAGGACATAGGCCGAACAAACTAACAATGGAGAACATTAGACGTGGGAGCGAGAGGGAGTAGCAAGCATTACAAATATGATAGGAATTTGAAACGTCAAACAACAGCTGTCAATATTGAAGGCAACACTCAAAATAAAATCTTGGATAATAAATAATAACGTCGAATGTTTTGAGGCTGCGAGCTCCTTTAAGAGTATAAATACAGCATTATATCTGGTGGAAGTTTTCCTCCAAATTGAATGGGGCCACGACAATCAGAGACTCGGTTCGCAGATCATATTTCAGAGAACGAGATAAACTCGAACAAAAGAATGGGATACCCAATTGGGTAATGGTTCAGTTGAGCCGTTATCTGTTCCCATTATTTCTGTTTGAGGAAGGACCAGAGTTAATAGTAAGGGCAGAAATCTTTACAGAGATTCCAGATAAGCCCCGGCCGTTCGATCTTGTCTTTGGAGAAGAATTTTCAAGTTAGTTTCTAAACGGGTAGATATAAACTTACAAGCTATTTAGGTATACTTACAAATGCCCAGATCTTTGGGTTTATAAAGAGTCCACATAAACCAGTTAAACCTTCCCGAGTTGCACGAAACACGAAAGTGTTCAGGTACTCAAAATATACATACCTACATGCATATGGTCACGCGTTTTGCCCGGAAAAAGGGTAAGCAGAGACCTCCACTTGTTGCGATCTGGGCATACATCTCTCGCTTCCTCAGTACTCAAAACGTCAATAGGTAAGCAATTTGTTGCCAATAAGCAATACGAAATAACCATAACTTCCACCAATATTTGCGTGTTGTCTCTTCTCTCTCTCTCTCTCTCTCTTCTCAAATTCTAAATACTTAATTCATAAATCATGTATATAAATAATAATAATTCAAATAAAATATTTGAGGAGAATGGTTCAATCTTACTCGTATTCGGGTAAAGGCCTGTGCTCCTCGGTGGGGATATTAATAGGCCACATACATTGTACATTTGAGCCAGGTCACTGCAGGTCACTGCGCCGGCGCGCCGTTCGCGTTGCTAGACAAGGTGGCACTGACAAGGTTTAGCCGATACCCAAGGTTGGCTCCAGCCTTCCGGTCAATTATGGCGTCGCGTCGACCCGGGGCGCGAGGAAAGTACTATGAACAATGCTTGCGCCTCTAGACCCCATGGACTGAGGGTTTCTACTGCAAAAGGGCACTTATGTGTGTAGCCCTGACCACAGATTACAATTATATACGGAAAGCCCTGACCAAGGGTTGCTGCCGCACCAGCCTTGCGGGCGTCGCTTGTCGTTCACAAACGTTGTTCATTGACAAATTATAGTAATTATTTTATTCATTTTCATAAAGAAAATAAATTCAAAAATACAATAATCTACTCGCAGTGCGATGACTCTTCAGTCGAATGCATTAATTAGTACTCAGTAAATATGTTACACACAAAAAACTTGATAGCGCGAGTTAAAAAACCGTCAGCACCATCTAGTGGATCTTACATAAAACGAGTGTTTGAAGTTGTGTAAGTCGCAGTTAGTTGATTAAATCAGACACTTAACTAATACCCTAGACTAGACCGTTAATTAAAGAACGACAATTAACTAAGTCACTTTTTTGATTTAAATAAAGCATCGTCGAAAACGTTTAACGATCTGTCTTACCGAAAGCCAGCGTGTTGGTTAAAACAACTGTGACATGTATGTATACCGTCGCGTCACTGTTTTAGCTGCTTACCCCGAGTGGCACGAAACGATTATGAAATTTAAGGTTGTCACCTTATTGATTTAAGGGCGAGAATCTAACGGGATAGTCAGTTGTTTCTAATGCTAAGGATATGCTACAAAATCATTTCGTGCAATGCAACTCAGGCTAAACCACAAAAAATATTGAACTTAATTTAACCTCAAAACAAATGTCAAATCTCATACATTTTTGTTTTTAAACAGGTGTTGAACGGGTGTTATTTTTAGGGTTTCGTATCTCAGAAGGAGAAACCCTTATAGGATCACTCGTGCGTCTGTCCTTCTGTCCGTCCGTCCGTCCGGTCGTATGTCACAGGCAATTTACTCAGAACATATTGGACCGATGAAGTTAAAATTTGGTACACATATCAATATCTGTGACCCAGAGAAGAAGTGCAATGTAAATATATAAATTAAATACAGAATGTGGAGGCCACTTGTGGGGGTCCAAATGAGAAAAAAAAATATGCCGTGTGATATATGCAAATGAAAGCGCATGTGAAGATCTTAAATGTATTGTTGTAATATTTTTAGGACTTATTTTGAAAAAGTTGTGCTCAATAATATGACCGATTCGCATGTCATCAAAACCTCTAGGGTACTTCCCGAAGTCTTAAAAATCTGAAAGTTTGCAAGCACATGTTTGCACCCATATCCCACAAAAACTCCGAAATCCACAACTTTAACCCCCTAAGCCTCTAAAACTGGGGTGCAAAGTTTGTATAAAAAACTTAATTTTAGGGTACTTTTAGAATATTTTATTGGTGTTAGTTCTATTATTGTTGTACGAAACCCTCTCCAGGCGAGTCCAACTCGCACTTGGCAGATGTTTTGTTCTAAGGCTGTCTTTAAATGACCATACAAACTGTATGGAGTTGATAAAGTTAATCCGAGTAGAACTGACACTGCTATTTCGCGTTCTATCTATCTGGCCTAAGTGTTTTTAGCTAGTAGCTTTTCTGTAGTATCTTTCAACTTTTTTAAGGGATGAAAGTAAAGAATATTTTGGGTCGGATTACATCTTTTTGTTGGTCGTTTGATGCGGACGGACGGCCGTAGGGCCGTGGCTGCCGCGTCCTAATGCTTTCACAAATAAAGTGAGTTGTATACAGGATGACTTTTGGGTCGTGACTCTAACATGTTGTTTCTAACTCGGTATTTAACGGTATTTATAATTTGATTGCGGTTTTAGCTATTTAAATAATCTACCGTAATACTTAATCTACACACACCTGACATAAGTCAGGCACTCATGCTGTTTTTTGGTTATTTTTCTTCTTTTTGATTTACTATGTTTTTATATACAACGTGTAACTTTAAGTACGCAAAACCTGAAAATAGGTTGTTCAGAATGACGAGTATAATCGATTCCATCACTATTCACATCATTTTTTATTTTTATTTTATCCATAATTATTTATTGCCGCTTCTATCATTTACCGTGATCCAGCGAGATATTCAAATAAGTGTGTCGAACGAAAGCAGCGGCAGATCAATCCACAAAGCAAGCGCGCGCGCTACATTAGTTATCTCTTTCAAACTAAGGATCTCGCAATGAACGTTAGAAGGGAACAAACGTCTCGGGTGTGAATCAGGTCTAGGTACCTATTTTGTGCTATCGCGGGCGGTGTACTGCGGGCGGTTTTTAAAGCGGCAGAGCTAAGAGAAACTATTAGAATTGTTAGGAAAACGAAAACTGCTCATATCTTCTAGAATTTTAGTTTTATTTTTTATTTTTCTTTCAACAATAATTTTCTTGTAATAAAAATCACTTGGGGTCTATAAGGTTTTGCGTACTTAGAGTTACACGTTGTATATCTAATGAAATCCATAATTAGCCTCATATAAAGATAACTTTTTAAGATTACATGTGAGCACTGTGTGCTTTTGTTGATGTAGTAAAATTAAAAATTAAAATAAACACTCAAACATCAAAACTATGCGTTAGTAATTTAATAAATCCTTATTAATTCTGAATGTTTGGTCACCTTACAATTCATGTTAAAACCTTATTCAAATAAACTAATCAGAGGAGTAAGAAGTGTTAAAATCAAAGGCCATAAACAATTTATGACAAAGTCAAAAGACAAATGCGCTTGTAGAGTGTGTAGGGTGAACAACTGACCCTGAACCAAAACAGGATATACATTTTAATTACATGTTTTGTGTCAAAAAAAAGATGACTTAGCGAGGTCTCATCTACAGCATAAAATTCCTAACCCATAGGCAAATCTAAGGATACTTTGTTGCTACACGACCCCGCAGTCATCCTGTATGTCACCGTAAAATTGTAAAACCCGTAATCTGTCGATAAATTGTAAACTGTGCCGTACTTCATACAATATAACGCGTTAGTAGATAAACTGAAATAACGAATCACTGGACAAAGTGCTGGGTCAGGGTAGGTGAAGGATAAAGGTGTTGAGCGAAGTGAATCCCCGTTTATCCTTTGTGTTAGGTTGACTTGCAAAAACCGAAAAAACCATAAACGCTAAACCCTATCGATCTTGTTTACAATTTATCGACAGATTATATACTAACGAGTTATTTCCCGTTAGATTGTAATCTCACGGTTTTTACAATTTTACGGTGACATATACAAGGTGTAAATGAATTAACGCAAAATGAGAAACTACTTTGTTAGGGACATCATTTTGAGCAACTTTCATTATGAAACCGATTTGATTAGAGCAACTTTATTTTTCACTTCCCGGTACGTTTTGGCCTGAGTGGGTCAGCTGATTTGTATGGAGAAGACTGATTTTAAAAGTCTTTCCAAGGCCAACACTTCGAATGGTTAATATATACAGGGTTATTTCTGAACCCCTAGCCAAAAGTTACTGTTATTTTAGGGACATCATTCTAAGTAACTTTCACTATATAACCGATTTGATCAGAGCAACTTTATTTCGTATATATTTATTGCACATAAAAAACAAAACACAAAAAGATACAGTGAAGGAATGTACAAAGGCAAGCTTATTTTTCACTTCCTGACACATTTTGGCCTGAATGAATCAGCTGATTCGTATGGAGAAGTGAAAAGTTGTTTTGATCAAATCGGTTTCTTAGTGAAAGTTGCTCAGAATGATGTCCCTAAAATAATAGTTACTTTTGGCTAAGGGTCCAAAAGTAACCCTGCTTAACGTATTTTGTATTTAGGAATAAGAGAAATGTTTTATCAAAATCTATAAAATGTATGGAACTGTCAGAAGCATTACAGAAGCAGGACAGACAAATTCAGTGTGATTGCAGTGTAAATTTCTCTTTCTCTCTATGTTATTTTTCGCAGTCAAATACAAAGTACACCCGCGAAGACTTGTTTGTCTCAACTTTCTTCCCAGAGAACACTTAAAAAGTGTTGAAAAATGTCTTGGGGAAGTTTTTGAAATGCCTCATATTTTCAAGATGGCGCAGGTTCCTGTGTTGCCGCCTGCAGTTGTTTCTCCGCTATTTGCTGTGATGGTGTTGCTCGTAATTCACTCTCTTATTAAGCGGGTACATTACATTATAAGAGCACTTATATATGTTACAGTTATAACCAGTTTTTAGTTAGAACGCGTTTTCACTAGTTAAAATTAGTTTTAACTAATGCCTTTGTTAAAACTAGACATAACTAATTCTTACTAACCGGTAAAACTAGTTCTTACTAGACAAAACGCGTTTTGGCAAAGCGAATCAGTTAAAACCGTTCCAACTGAGGTTAAAATTAATCATCATTAAATTCATCATACTTATCATCGCACCGCAAAACACGTTCGTCCCTTTTTATTTGCATACGCTTCGCTCCGCTCCGCTCCGCTCGCTCCGGTTTGCTTCTTCTAAGTTCCACACTAACCTAACCCAATTGAAACTAAGCCACAATAACCTTCTCTAGCCAATGGTATTTCAGTAGAAATAATGACAATACTTTTGAAAATATTGAATAAATATTTTTAAAAGTCTATCTTGTTTTCAGTAGTTTCTCTAGTAGTAGTTTTAACTAAAGCTCTTTGTGACAACTAGTTTTATCTGAAAATCAAATAATATACCATTAGTAAATTCTAGTTTTTACTAGGTATTTCTAGCTTTAACAAAGGCATTTAGTAAAAACTCAGTGTTAACTAGTGAAAACGCGTTTTAACTAAAAACGGGTTATAATAACTGTTATACAATATGTTTAACATTTTGTGAAAATGTGTTTCGTCGTATCGTTATTACATGTTATTACTATTGAATACTATATTGCCTGAGATCGAATTTCCTGATTCCTCATTCGAATTGAAGTGATAATAATAATATAGTTTAAGAATTCATTAAATTAAAAAATGTAGGCATCATTATGTATGTAAGTATGCAAACGATGAAGACATAAGCTCGCCTTTGCACATGTTTCTTATATCTCTATTACATACAAGCCATCTATATACTAGGTCATGTGAGTACAATAAAGAAATTACGAAATTACGAATGAATTTATCTCTAAGTAATTCAATAGTAGTTAATATGAGTTGAAACCAGATTATTTATTATTATTACGAGCCTACTATGTCCCACTGCTGGGCAAAGGCCTCCCTCCCTCTTTTCCACTCTATCCAAGTCTGACACCATTTCTTAAATATCCAAACCTCTGTAAGAAAATCACAACCACAAATTTTTGCCAGTGCATGTGTGTAGAAACTTGATATGATACACCTCATATCATATTACGCTGGCAGTGTGTTGGCGTCTTTAAAGTGCAACCTTTTAGCTTCAAGACATTGTGATAAATTATATATAACTTTAGACGCTACTAGGGTACTGCTGTGTTGTTTGTTACAATTTTGAAGTTTGTTGCGCAATATACTCTTTATCTTGTCTTTTTTTTTGGCTTGAGTACATATATAAATTGAAACAATAAAAGATCACTTATGTATTAAATCCCAGTATAGGTGCATTATTCTGCACATGGTGGACACAAATCTGCGCCGCAAACACCAACTAAAAGATGTTTTATATCTTAAAAACTGCTGATTATATTTTGTTCAAACCAATTTTCGCTGAAAGTGTGCATTGAGATACACAGCATATGTATATTTTAGAATTTTATCTCTCTTACTTTAAAAATTAGAGGGGGGGGGGACAATTTTTTCCACTATGGAAGGGTCTGTCTCTTTAAAGATTTAATTTGAGGTAAAATGGTTTCAAGAACCTCAACATCATTTTTACAAGAAAAATCTTTTTGGTTTCAGTTCCATGAGAGAGCCCCCTAATTATTATTTTTTTTGTATAAAAATCGTAAAGCGGTTCACAGAATACATCTACATACCAAGTTTCAACTGTGTAGTCCTAATAGTTTCGGAATAAAGTTGCTGTGACATACGGACGGACAGACAGACAGACTTGACAGACGAAACCCTAAAAAGGGAAGGTATTCTACTTGCGGAGACATTTATTTACTAAACTGCGTTTGTAAATAAAAATAATAATACAGATTTAAGGTAAATAAAACAGATTTTCCGTATCAAATATAACACAAAACAGTCTTTCTAATCGTCGAAAGCCACATATATTTTTAATTTGACGTCGTTGGGGCCACCGAGTAGGCGTCGGTCGTCGTCGGTTGCCTTTCTAATGATACGGAGAAAGACGCATAGATATATTTATGTGCCTATTATTAAGCTGGTTTTATTGTGTAGTAGGTTTTAAAATTGTACAATGATGCTTTTAAATATATGCCAAAATCGTAGCGAGTAGTCTGCCTTTCCTTCGTCTTGGTTATACGCGTGATAAACTGACTGACTAACTGTTCACCTGGCTTGCAAAATTCCGCCTTGAATAACTGATCGTGGCTGCATCTGTGACGTTTCTATGGGAAAAGCGTAACGTCGTTTTTACTCGACTACGGCAAAGCCAAATTATTATTATTAACCTATAGAATCCCACTGCTGGGCAAGAGCCTCTCATCCCCGCTTCCACGCATCTCGCTCCTGGGCCGATTCCCACCAGTTCTTGTTGTGGGTGGTCCCTCAGCTCGTCACTCCCAACGTTTTCTAGCTGGCCTCGACTTCGCTTCGCGTTTTTCGGGACCCAGAGTGTCATTTGTTGGGCCCATCGGTCCGGTGGCATTCGAGGAACGTGGCCGGCCCAGTCCCTCTTCATTTCGGCCGGTTTTTCCGCTACGTCTTTGATTTTTGTTTCGGAGCGCAACTCGGCGTTCCGGACTCGGTCCAGCAATCGGACCCAAAAAGTAGTGATTTTTGACCGGTATGGTACGATTTTGTACAGTCGACGTCAAGTAAGTTGTAAGTTAGCTCGGCCTATGTCCTTATGAGAGCATACCGATTACGTGTAAAGATATTTAATGGAACACTCAATTGTAAAGATATCTTTGACGTCGACTGTTGTACGTTCATCTGTTCTCCCAGAAAATCTAAACTACGTATCAGAATTTCACAAATAATGAGATATCGATAGAGGCGTATTGACCGTCCGGTGGTAAAGAATGGGTCAATTTAGTAGTTTGGATCTAGTGTTTCTATTTCTTGTCTTATTATTAAACCCGCCTGCCCCGGTGCCCCATCCTCCCCGCTCTGGCTGCGAAGAGAGACTTTATTACATTCAGAGGGCCCCCGTTTGACCCGCGCTCCCTTTGTCGGGGCTATTTTTTATTCATTCCTCCGGAACCGTGCTAACTCCCTCCACGGAGTTGCATTTCGGTTATGTGCTCATTCTCCAATGAGGTTGAGGCTGCGCTATTCCAGTTTACACGTATAAACGGCATGCAGCCTCTATTTTGATGTGCATTTTTTTGTGAGTCATTCATGACGTTTTTCTAGGGGCAGGACCATGATTCTCGCGCATTCGATATACGATATCTACACATATATCGAGTGATTTCGTATGGGAATCTGTCAATATAGGTCTCGATATCCGTATACCGAAGGCGCGAGAATCATACCCCTGGAGCATGATTCTCGCGCATTCGATATCTACACCTATATCGAGTGATTTCGTATGGGAATCTGTCAATATAGGTCTCGATATTCGTATATCGAAGGCGGGAGAATCGACCCGCTGTTTCTAGAAGGCTTAAATAATAATAAATCATTCATGTAGCTATTCATGTCCCCGCCGGGACGAGACTCCAGCACGCTGGCTCAGTGTGGGTTGAAGGTTGGTGGATGGATGTCGGGCAAGTGTCAAACCCGACTTCTCCTAAACTTTAGCCTCTTATGCAATACTCCATTTTGCGTGGCCGAGGCTCGCTAATATCAGGGAGCACTTATCCAGTGGAGAGCGCATAGATACATTTTCTTTTGAAACACAACTAACCAATTTACGGGCGGCGGGGGATGAGGTAAGAGAGCTGTGATTGGTCAGCCGCTGCGTAACTGTCTGGCGGCCCGTCATCGGACATAGGTTGCGTATGCGAACGTTTATTGAATACAACAAACGTTTGGCGAGCCGCATTCCCGCGCAGGCGCAGTCAGTTGGATATATAGTCTCTGGCTAATAAAATATTGCGAAAACTGGCATCTTACTAATATAATTTGTTACTTGTTTCAGGTATGCTACTCAAGAATGCAGTTTCGCCTTGGAGACCTTGATACTGTTACGTAAATACTGGTCTTGTAACTTGTATGATATTTTCCTGCCTGCAAAGAAATTTCCAAAGTGCTTTAGTAAGGCGATACGCGATATCTAAAGAGGCCTATTTGCAAACTTTCCCAACTTTTCTGCTTGCTCGTTCCTTCCTGTGTTGTGTGTACTACCGGCCTTGGATGTCGTAAATATCGTGCCGTTTCACCGCAAATAAAGATAGACAAGGATCTAATGGCTTTTGTGTAAGTCCGCGATAGTGATACTAATGTGACTTTATCGAAAACACACAGAAGATAAACATGGATAGAAGAATCGATTCAACAGATTGATAGAAGAATCGATTAACAATCACAGCGTCACGAGTTTTCCTAAACGAGGTGGCAAAGGTCCACATCCACCTCTAGTCAGCTATACATCACTTCATTTAAATCCTGGACTGGAATGCAAAATGTAGTCACTATTGTAGTGCCAATAGCTCGTGGGTGATTTATGACATTAAACTATCGAATGTTTTGCACTGTACGCTTGATTTGTTTAACGTATCGACTGTGCGAAAATATTGTTTACACTCATGACCGAGCCCGTATCGTTCGCGCTTTATTTTGCGTAAGTAATTTTCAATCTGAATGAACTGGATTTTGGTTTACTTGTGTAATTCAATAGTGTAAAGAAAAATGCCTTCGACCCTAATCTTTGCAATATTTTTCATCAAATTGGATACTTAATACTTTATGAAAACTTTGAAACTGCCGTTCGATACTGAAAAAAAACGACCGATTCCGTCCCTAAAACGTGTCCCTCCCACCATTTAACGGCCCCTATTCCCCAAAGCAAATACTTTCCTCTTCCTGCCTAACCCTACTGGGTTTACCAACGGGTTCCGCAGGTAACATTATCAAGTCAGCAACAATGCAAGACCGCCTGTTAACAGGTCACACGCGACAGACATGCGACGTAATTTTCCGCCCCATGGCCAAGGGTCTAAAGGGGGGCTACTTTGACAGAGGTTGCCTAATGACCGGGGCGGCAACATTACTATGACTGACGTAAAATTTTGCGTTTTTGCGTAATGCACACCTTCATATCCATAGCTGTAATACCTCTTCGTCAGTGCAAATGGCCGCTATGGGAAATAACAATGGAAAAGTAATTGTTATAAATTACCCACTGATGAAGAGATGTACATTCCTTCATGTCTATGTAAATAGTTGCGGCTGATGCCCCTACAGTTACAGTGGAGTATTGGATATGGATTGGTATATGGCTCTTTGTTTCCTAGTTTTTTTTTTAGGTAAACAGTTCTACAAGTAACTATAGTGGGCTCTCACTATAGTACTTGCGGCTCACAGCTGGGAAATAGGGCTCTCCGTAAACACTATTCAGTACCTCCGTTTCAGTACCTCCCAGACGCCATCAATAAATATCGTCTGACCAACTGTCTGGTGACGTCATTGAAAAACATAACCGGCTCATGTATCGGTGAAATTCGGTAAACCCGATTCGCTCTTGTTTTAGTTTTGGACACAATCATATGAAAACAAAGTTCATGATAGCTAACACTGCTACATGGCTGTTACGTCAGACTCTGCGGCAGAACAGAGCAAAAGTTTTGTGTATTATATTCCTCTTCAGTCATGAAATAACATGTATTAGGTGAAATATATCCATTAAAATATTCTCAGTTCGCAAATAGTTCGCATTGACAATATCATATGATGTTTTTAAACACTACGATTTAAGGAAAAGGACGTCTTAATGACATACTTTTTGTGGACTTGGAAAGTGTCTCCTTTACTACGTGTAAAGCTCAAAGATGGGCATTTTACAATATCTAGCGCCATATAAGAAGAGACTATTCTTGACAGTTATTTTTCATTTGCATACGTTAAACATGTCTGAGTTTTGAGTATGTAATCAAAAGTTATTCACTCGCTGAGCAACCCCATCCGTCAGTGACGTATGGCATCCACACTGTAACTAAAGCTCGTAAATATCTAATGAAGTTATTCATACGTATAATACTGAGCCAGTAAGTCTTCAACAGTTTTACGCCCCTGTTTACGACCATGGACGTTCAGGACAGCGGCTAAGGCTAATGTATAGCCTTTATCGATATTAATGGTGCGCTATATCGAGTCGATGCTTTTACTGCTCTTTTGATTTACGGCATCAAAAATGGCGGAGGGAATTAGGCAACATAAATACTTGACAGCACCCATTATTGGAGCAATTTTCGCGTATCAGCGATTTCCTGGTTCGGCGGGCGAAATTCGGAAGTGATTCTGAGAGAGAAGATAGACCTAGTTATATATTTTAGACGTACTTTCATATCATCGCGCCATTTTGCGATACGTGGAGAGCACCCAGTAATTCAACACTTTATTTTCCATACATGAAAGATTTAAAATCGATTTCTACATTGCATATCATTCTTTCTCTGGTAGTGAAAAGTACTCACGCTACGCTCAGCATAGTACTACTTGACTCTCTTTGAAGCGCATTTTACGAACGATTTATTTTATGCAATAAACTATCTCCATGAATATGATCGAAGACATGAATTCCCAATTCTCTTACCGCCCTACTAGTTGTACGATCCCAATTATTGAACTATAGTAATATCATATCTTCTGTGCTATAAGTAACACTGAGTGGATCGCATTGCAGTTAGCGCAGAAACAGACACGTCAATTTTGTGTATTATTTATTTAGCGTTAAACAGGGACGGTAGATGTATATGTGAAGCGAAGGAGAGGGATGGAAGAATTTCTAATGAACGTAACATGAGCGCCTGTCGGGTGAAGGGTCAACGACCTTTTCTTTGGGGGTGAATCCCCTTTCGGACGCACGAAGGAAAGCTCACAGTAGGCGGTTTATTTTCATGCAATTTCTAATTGAATCGTTATGATATTTTACTTTTGTGTAATCGGAATGGATGTTTGTGTTTTTGTGTGGGAGGCACGTTTGTGAGCGTCGTGTCTGTTTTGATAGACAGCTGTGATGATGGCGAATGTTTATGTGCATATTGTTGCTTGGGGAATTGGAATTTGAGTGTTATTTGCTGATTGCAAATGGATACGGTCTTTAGAAATTCGTAGGGATTAAAGTCAAATAGTGAACATATTTTAAGTGTTTTTTTTATCTCTGATTAAAAGGTTCCCTAGCAAACAAAACATCATGAATTGAAACAGGAAAGTACACTGCATAAAGGAATGCAACAAAAATGCATCAATCAAATAGCAAAGCAGCTTCGCAGCTCCGAGTTTCGGCAGTACCTACTCACTCACACACTGGACCAAGCAATGCGAAATATTTTTTGGGAAATGTTATGTAAAATGTCGTATCGCAGTTTTACTCACGATCCAAATCAGAACATTCCAATCCAAAGCCACCAATATCTGCGACACAGTTTGCTTGCCCAATTACCCAAACCCGTCGCTTTCAGTGACAGGCTGTCAGTGTGTGTGCACCTTTATACGTGCGTGAAAAACGCAGTGGCAACTGGGCAATGGGCACTGGGCATTGGGCACTATGCTACCCGCTCGCGCGTGTCTAATTCTGTTAGCGAAAACCAAACGCAGCCAGTGTGTTGGAGTTGGATAGTGGGTTGCGTTTCTTTACTGCTGTAATTCAATTTTTTACAAACATGAATGTCCAATACATTATACAATGTTAAACCCTTATGAAGTATCTAATCTTGCAGTGTCACATAAGTACCTATCTATTCATCGTCTGAGCTGTTCATACAAATGATAACTTGTTCATTTCCATAGTTAGGTACTTGGAATTACAGATATCGTCTATTCCTTGCATCCCTACAATTTCAAAACCAAGGACAAAAGCCGTGCGCGTATTGTTCGACAGTTTCCAACTATTACTAAACAATAAGACCCCAAGTCAATGCGTGATTGAAATAACAACGCCTGTTTGACAAGATCACGCCATTAACTTCGGCAATTCGACATAAACAGTTCCATAGTTTTGGACCCATCCTTACCACAGTTTGCTGATATCTTATTAAAGTACTATCGCCACGCCATGTCTGCTTGCGTACGTATTCCTGAATCATGATATCATTACGGCGCTTATAGTGCAATTGCTTGTCAGCAAGGTCTCAAGTTACACGAGCGATCGTACACAGCAGGCATATTGTTTTAAAATGCGTGAGAAAAAACCCGAAAAAACAAAGGCCAAAAGTTTTACTGATACTCAAAGTCTGGAACTGACGGATCGCAGGCATTTGTGTGTGTGTGTGTTAATTGCTTATCATCACCGGCCAGCATTACAGCTACGTTTTTGTAAATAAAGTCGAAAGTGCTGAGTGGCTATACTGACGATATGGCTGCAAGGTTACATTGGCTACAGTTAACGCACACGCTAAAAGGGATGCCGTGTTCGGCAAATTGATTCAATTTGCAAATAATCCGACGACATTGTTGCGCCGGCGGTAACACAAATCTGCGCTTCTGATATAAGGATCAAATTAAGTGGATCTTCGGTAATGGCAACGAAACTGCCTCCAACCAATGAGTTTTCCTAAACCAATTATTGGAAGTTCTGATCCGAAGCCGTCCTAAGAATGCGTATCTACTAACTAGACTCTAAGAAGAACATTAATATCTTTAGCATGTTTCTGTACACCGATGGACATCGGACATGTCTATCAGGCGATAAACTAGCCACTTTTTAATGTCAATTTCAACTTTTGAGGTGACAGTTTTATTTTACTATTCTGCTCAAAACTAGCTCATGGATAACTAGCATTGAAGTCACATTAACTCCAGTGAGGCGAAATAATATGGTGACACTTATAGGGCTACTTCTAAATCCATGACGTTGCTTAGTCAATGATACTTATCTTATAACAGGACATAGTCCCACTTTCTCTGTTTACATAATACCTACCTTGTATCGGTAAAGATGCAGAGATGCCATGTTCAGCATACAATTTGACTATTACCTAAGAAATATCTAAAGTAAGCCACAAAGTGAGTAAATAAACCACAAATAAAAATATCATCTCAAAATGTGTGGTGTGTGTGTTACATAAATAAATGACGTCACGGTTCCCCAGAAATTAATATAGAGCGCTACTATAAAACCAGGGAAATTGGCATTACAAAAGAGCCCGTCACTCATCCATTGTCAGCAATATTTAGGAAATTTTGCTCACCTAAAGCCTCTGTCATATTGAGCGCGATCCTATCGACCTGGGAGATTCAAATACTTTACACTTTAATAGCAGTACCGTTTTATTATTGTTATCTACATAGCAGTCTCATTCCTTTAGAATTGGCTACATAACAACACAATAACGGATGTATCTCTGCCACTTCGTATGGAAAATGCGTATCATCATCATCATCCTCAGCCCACATCGACCCACGGCTGGGCATAGGCCTCTTCTCTATAGCGCCAATCTTCCCGGTCCTGTGCCAATCGCACCCAGTGGGATCCCGACGACTTGACAATATCGTCGGACCATCGAGCCGGTGGTCGGTCTGTAAGTTTGTTTTTATATTGAGCTACATTAGCCTAAGTTACCCATGCTGCATGAGAACATCAGCCTGTTGTATATTTCGTAATGTCAACGCCTCCAGTCTGACATAGCCTTTGCTCGCTTACTCCTAATGGTACCCTTTTCTTCCGTGTCTGAAATTGAAAGCGGAAGGCCGCATATTGTTGGATGAAAATGCCGTAGAGGTTACGTACCCTGGGTGTGTAATATTTTAGTCCTTTTTGTTTGATTTTCAGATACAGGGAAGTTTGATATCGCGAATATTTTTCGTATTTCTCGACGGGTGAAAGACGGGATCTTTCTTGATATAAGAACATGCGAAAAAGTACCTAGTTGCAGTATTATTTGTTAACAAATATGAGGGTGGGATATTAAATCTAATGAAAAGGGTGAGCAATTATACACCACTTCACTAGATTGCATGGTAGGTAATATTAGTGACTTTTGATAGAAATTATCGATAAAATATTGAACCTTGACTAGACCCCTGCCGGAAAATATGACTTCACATTTTTGTTCCATACACATGGCACTGGATAAGTTGTCCATTTCCAATCTATGTGTCCATCCAAACGTCCGTTCGCTCTAATTGTGAAAGAAAACAGAGCGAACAATCTCAAAAGGATGCCACCCCACAATACAACAACAATGTCACTATCCCTCCGCTGTCCACTGAAGCAAAGCCGATTATAATCGTGATAAAAACGCGGGAAGACCGCCCCCCGCGCACCCCCCCCGCACACCCCCATCTTATCCGATCTGCTGTCAAAAGTCCTCCAATTTATGTATTGCAGCCGACACCCCACCGTATTATTTATCGCCACGGTCTAGCCGTGACGTCGATATGGAAGACGTGGCTTTAGAAGTCAGGGTGACCGCTTGACTGGGAACCGCTTGGAAAATTACCAAGTTGTCTTATCAAATCTCCATAACCTTTAGATAGAGAAATCGTCTCGTTAGGAAGGTAAGCCATAAATTTTTGGAGAATTCGCCAAATATCTGGTAATTCAGAAGAATCTTGACTACAAGCGTCAACCATCGACCATTTTGTACGGTACACTCTGTCTGACTTGGTACTTAACACACACATCTTCATGATCGTATATCGATGAACGGAATCTAAGTTTTCTTTTTGCGTCTATCGAAGCAGAGACGTATGTGGCTAAGGCTTGAAATGAAGATGTGTGGTTCGCTTCAAGCAAGGCTCAGGATTGTCGTAAGAAGTCAACATAGATAACTTATGTTACCAAGTATTGTCTGCACAAGTAACATTTTAGAGAAGAGAGCATGATGGTGCTAGGTTACTTTTGTTTCAAAAAGGGAATGTACTTAAGTATGTTTTATTTTTAACCGACTTCAAAAAATCTTTCTTCTTTCGAATGGAATCCAATAGTTTGGTCCCATTTTTTGAAAATCAGGATTTGGTCCAGTAGTTAGGTTCCTACATGAAAAAACTGTGAGTTTAATTTGGTTTTACCTGGATGACATTATACAATTATACATGAAGGCGGTTTTTTAAGTTTTTAACTTGGTGAATTATCAACAATAAACAACAACAACATCTACATACAGGCGTATACATTGCTTTTGGCCCCACACTAGGATACCCTGTGTCGTGGGAACCAGAAACACAGACATCACATAAGTACAATAAGTACATGTAAACATCCAATACCTGGTTTTTTTTTCGTTATCCCCAGCCGGGAATCGAACCCGGGACCACTCTAAAAGAAAATCTCATCCTATTATTATCTGAACTAGTATAAACAAGAAAGTGTGCCTTTGCCCCCCATACGGAAATAAACGGTCAAGTGCGAGTAGGAGTCGTGCACCAAGGGTTCCGATCACTCTTGGAGAGCGTTACACGTGTAATTAGGTTTCCACATAAAAAAAACTAAAGTTTGATGTCATCCATGCAAACCAAATTTAATATTTTTGTAGAAAGACGGATATTTGCAGTTTTCAGATTTTTCCCTCTTTGCTATAAGACCTTGCTTTGTGCCAAATTTCATGATTGTAGGTCTACGGCAAGTACCCTATAGGCTTTAGGTCCATTGCGATTACTATGATAACCCAAAAATTTTACAGCATAATCAGTCGCAGCTATATATATGCGACCACAGCGACCGACCTTCACAATTGATACAAATTTCAACTTGATACGGTTTCGCGTTCTTGGTTTAAAAGGCTGTTTCACACGGACAGACGGACGGACGGACAACAAAGTGATCCGAGAACAAAGTGATCCTATAAGGGTTCCTTTTAAGGATCGGAACCCTAAAAACCAGGATCCAAACTCCGAATCCCGCCACAAAAAGCCGAGCCTCCAACCAATCGGAAGCAGATACGTACAATTTGGTGTGCGCAAAATAACACGGTTTCCACAAATGGAATCCGCTCTATAATTGTGTGACGGCAACCAGAACCGTTGTGAAACCGCTATGAGCTTTTAGTTAGATTCGCGGAAACAACTAGAAATCCGCCTCGGGGTAGGGTTGTCATATCGTAATGTTTTTCAGCTTTCAGGTTAACGTGAAAAAAACTAATTTTTTTTAAAACCTCTAGAATTCATAACCTACACCGGTGAAGATTAACGGACGGACTTGACGGACAGCGGAGGCTTAGTATCAAATGGTTAAAAAGAAAAGTTTTCAGTAACGCCAACACGGTTATAAATACCATACCTTCCTACCGAACCTACCACGCTGTCACTGAATCGCTATTTTATACTAAAGTTATACTTCAGCTATAGTAAACTAAGTCAAATCGAGGCCAAACTTCAGGCCGAACTGTGGTTTGGTAACTGAAATTCGATACATTATGTTGACAGAAATACAGTTGGTTTAGGCTAGTATGCAGGAAGTATCTTACCGTCGTATTAATAAATACAGACTAAAGCAGTAGTAACTTTACTCCAAGCAATAAACCAATATTTACTCATTTCAATGTTAATAAACGTGGTGTAAGGAATGAGTAGCACTTATCTGACTTTACTCTCGGAGTAAAAGTATCTTACTCTGAGTTCAACCTGAGAGAGAGTAACTAGTCTCAGAGTAAAGAAGTATTAACAACAGAGTAGAGTGTTTTTATTTAAGACGGTTATTGTATAAGTTAGATTTAACTCCTGTTTCCCCCCTAAATGAATATTGATTTATTGGCAAACTGTCCTTCCATCATTATGTTAAAAAGCGTGACTCTATGTTTGTTTTTAATTATTCTCTTTCCGTAAATGCAGTTTAGTAAAGTGACAGCCCTCACACTGACGAAATAAAACCGTTTCGTACAATTTGGAAACGTCGAAACTAACCGAAACGTCCATTGAGTGTACGTGATGCAAAAGTGCTGCGTATTTTTAGGGTCCCGCTGTAGTGATTAGTCCCGTGTGATCTGTGTTGCAAAAAGAGCCCGTTGTTCCCTTTGTTTTCTATGAAACTGATTTTGTGTGTCCCGTGTTATTTTTAACAATGATACTGAACGACTTCGGCATGATATATTCGCAATTTCTCGAATGCACCTCGGTAAAACATAGACCTAGGGCAATGACATCATCCTTTTCTTTGTTGGTATGATTCCTGAAAATACCCACGATGTTGCTGACTTAACTTAATGTATGTGCTTCACAAGAAACAAAGGAATGCGTCAAGAGTGCTTTTCCTGAAAAAATGATAAACATGAGAAACAAAATGGACCGCATTATCGAGAATTTGAAGACGGTACTGTAATAATATTTTCAGTACCTTTTTCAACTTCTCGATAATGCGGTTTCCGAGTAAGAGAAAAGCAAAATTCTCCTGAAAAACGTTAAAGTACAAAAAATTCTGGAACTTCTCTTTTCGTCTTTTAACTGCAGCTGAAAACGACAATTTCGGTAAAAGTATTCGTAGGTCACGAGCAAATAGCTATTCTCTACTTCCAGCCATTTCGGTTGTTAACCGGTAAATTTTAATTCGAGTGGCCATTAAGTAGCGTTAGCAGAAAAGAGGAAGAGTCTAGAAAGTTTACGTCGCGACGAGACGACACGAGACGACGACGAGCTCCTCAGACTTAGGCTGCGGAATTGTGTTGTAGCGGGCGGGCGATGCAGGCAATACCTAGGTTTTTCTACTGTCAACGCTCAGATGATTTCGTAATTTCTTTATTGTACTCACATGACAGTAAAAATAGCTTAACATAGAAAAAAAAATATGTACAAAGGCGAGCTTATCTCTAATAAGAGATTTCTTCCAGAAAACCATGATGGGTAGGAGACGGAGATGATAGGTAAGGGGAAGAATTGATTGCAAGGGTTGTGATGTTGACCGTACATAATGTTGAATATAAGCACACCTCGGACACTCCATAGAACGCTCGTAAAATAATAACCTATTACTACTACATGATCAAATGATGTTTGTATACGTGCAAATGTGTGCGTAAATATTGCTAGGGCTGGTAGCGCGGCAAATGCAGCGATTTGCGTCGGGCGAACCGAAAGACGACGGCGCGACCCGAACACAAGCGTTTGCTTTATTATGAAGTGACTTTGTAGGGGCGCTGCCGTTTCCGAATAACTGTCTAAAAGTGGGCACAGTGCCTTTGCCACCTCTTATGGGAAAAGGCGTGAAGCTATGTTATGTTGTTGTTACCTACTATTACTTATTCTGAAGTAGGTAAGAGACACTTGGCGTGAACTGTAGGTAGGTACCTACCTATGTAAAAACATCGTTAGGATTGTACAATATTCGAATTTTATGTTAAGTAGGTACCTAGTCTCTGAGAGATTCAAAACAACCAAACCACTACAGGGTTCGAGCGAGACCCGGCCAAAGCTCGCTGTATGTGGACCCAGCTAATGGCGCGCCGTCGCCGCGACAAAGTTAGTGCGTGCGTACCTGGGTCAATCAACTTAACCCACACTTTTCTGTCAACGCACGCACTCCCTCTGAAAGTTCTTAGAGGACTAGCAGCTCAACGGCACTATCAAAGGACACCATACCGCGCCATGCGAGCAAAAAAAAACACAAACGAAGATCTGCGAGAACGTAATCAAGTTCCCCGTAGTGCCTGCTAGCTTAGATACTATTGTTATATTCGTCAAATCGAGTCGGGGACAGCAAAGTGTGGGTAAAATAGTTGATTGACCCACCTACTACCTACTTTTCAACTCGAAGTTCTTCGTTCGCGTTGTTGAATCGCACCAACAACGAATATCACGAAATGAATACCTATAGTAAATGTACTTAATTGATAATTTATGTACTACGGAAGGTTTAGTACTAGGTATCTTAGAAAATAAAATATGAAAGAGAACCTTTATAGAACCTCTCCTTTTTTGAAGTCAGTTAAAAATAAAATATTACGACACTGACTTATTATCAATTATCGTAGTCAGTAGCTAGTAATTACTACAAACACATAACTCTGTCTCTGTCTCGCACAAAGTCTGTCCTTGCGAGACACACACAGCAAACGCTGACCAAGTTACATTCCGGGAGTTAAAGTATTAGAATTTTTATTTCTCAAAAGAACAACAATAGAGTTGCTGTTGCTTACCTTCTTTCATCAGTCGTTAACTGAAAGAAACTCCTGTCTTTGGTGTTTCTAGTTGACGACAGACACCCAAATAATGCATAAAACTTCACCATTGCCGGTTATTATTCACCGTATACGCGCGGTCACTCGTCAGGCGTTCAGCCGCGTCTATTGAACTTTCAATCAGTCCCTAGACGCCAGGGGTGGGGTGCGGTATCTGAATCAGCGCGGGGAAGGGAGTGGCCGTTCTGTACGGAGTACTATTATCTCTTCTGTGATATAAGTCTAAGATGAGAGTGTGTGTGTGCTATTATTCTTTAACACACCTCACAGAAAATCTCGAAAAAGGACGTTCTTTTAGCAAAACAAGGTACGGTACGAAAAAGAAAAAGTATCACAAACGGATTGTCTATATAAGTCTAAACGATATGTTCTTGACCAACAACAAAAGTTGGAACTAATGGCCAGCATTTCTGGGTCGGGTAACATCAGATTTGCTAAGCATTCGCAGATGTCGCTTGTCGCATCGCAGTCGTGTCCACATGTCTGTCTCTTGAACAAATGGAAGGTCTCCTTAGTCTTCGCCTAACAAGACATAATACCTACGACTTTATTTTATCCTTCTTATAGTAGAGGTTGCGATGTAAAACCTTAAAAAATAGACAAAGCTTTTTCAGGTTTTACCACACACTGGGATGAATTTATGGTGTGAAGAATTTTTGCCAGAGGAAAAAGATGATGAAGATTCAGATGCAGCGCGCTTGTTATTATGATAATAGGTGCACCGTATATTATTCATATACAACTGGGCCACGGTATAGAGATTAGAGATAAGATAATACATATAATATTCATTTGAATTCTATTCTCAATATACTTTATTGCACAAAATAATATTTTCTACAGCGGAAAGTGGAGAATACAGTCATGACAAAGGCGAGCTTATCTCTATCAAGATAATTCTTCCAGAGAACCTATTCCTATCATAAACGTAATACAATAATGATTATAGTAGAGGAAGTTACTTTAACTTGTAAATGATTGCCATTATTATAATAAATAAGATAGTATTTTTAATAGTCATGCGGATTGACGTAATAACCACTTAATACTTGATTACGAGAAAATATAAACTCACCAAAATAGCGGTTGGATATTTCAAACCATTATTTTTAAGTAATACAAATATTTATTCTCTCCCAGAGTGTTGAACGAAAGTCAATATCATAAAAACTGTATTGTCAATTTGTGAGACCACATTTATTGTACAATTTGCAGAGTAAATTAATAGTACCACACTGATCGAAAGCGTAAGTATTGCGACTCCTACCTTCTATTTGAAAATAATAAACCTATCCTAAAATAAGTTTTTTTTTACTGAATTTTTATTATTCACCTTTATTAGTTTCCCGTTTAGTCTCTGTTTAGTTACGTAGGTTTATAACACGGGAGCCCACTAGCGGCGTCTACAGACGACAAGTTGAAGCGGTCGCCGTGACTGAAATCGGTCGGACCACATCATCATCACATTAAGTTTACGTTAGTCATTTTGATGTTCGATCAAACACTACGCAATAAAAACGTCTCTCAAGGCGTCTCTTCCCATAATTCTTCCCATTTGCCTCTGCACACGTAACGCAGCATCTAAAACAGTCGTCTCGTTTTGGGAAATAATAAAAATGAATTGGAAAAACGCATTTTATTAAGTGCTCCCGCACGGATCCCGTCAGAGGGGATCATAACAGGCAAGCCGCCTACTGAGACACGAGAGTTTTAGCCCGATTGGGTTCTGACGGTAAGGTATCTGAACGTTGGGCCTAAAGTAAAAATTCTATATGTTGTAATGATATGATTTGGTTCCATACATGAATCCATAACTGGTGTTTCTGGTTCTCACAATATATCTTGTGAACCAAAGGCAGTGAAAGAAATATCTAAGTCTAAGTCCAATATACTCCAGTCGAATGGGGATGAAAAATTCGATTTCCAGGAACGTTTTCCAGGAGTTTTGGAAATTGGCGACTTTATAGATATTGAAAATGCTCTTTTCTAAATTCTGCTTTGCCACCTCGTCTTCTACATCGTCATCTTTACCGCCACGTTGGAAAAAGAAGAATCACAAGCAGATCTGTTTTTTTTCACATTGGCCAAGATTTTACTTTGTCGTAGTTTGACGTGTAGGTACCTACACGACGAGCAAGAAATAGATTTATATGTGATTTCTTAGATTTCAATCAATTTGCAAGCATGCAAGTTCCACATTGCATACAACTTTATCCCAATAAATTAAAATAAATAAATACCGTCCGTATCATTTACTGCTTTCAAGTCCAAATGGTAGGTCCTAACACAAAGGTCCAAGCAGAAACGACAGTCAAAGCGACGCCTTTGGGGGGAAAGCGGACAGAGTGGCGCTGATATTTATTACGAAAGATTAATGATACGAACATCCATGTTACAGGAAAAGACGCATAAAGTGTAATACATAAAGCGAGTTTGTTGCCAGCAGGGATGCTCAAGATATTCGCCGAAACTTTCCGAAAACCGAAAGGGTCTATAGTATTCGCCGACCCACCTACTGATATGAATTTACGAGTAATACGGAAGGCTTTAGATTGAGCAAATTTCCAGTGACTAATCATTTCAGTGAAGGTGTACCTTACTGCTTAACGTAACAACTGGAATTATTGAAATTGCAGTGCCCTTACAGGGTCCATTGTCAGGACCTCCTTACTTTAAAAACTCTACGACCACAATGTAGCAATAAATAATTTGGAATTTGGAATTTGTATAAAATTACTATAGTATTTAGATTGTGAATATAATGCCTAGCAGTTAATACACGTACCGAAAGATTACTGATTTCCAACATCGTAAGCAATATTATAGAAAACTAATTCAAACTAATTAAAATAAAAATTATAGCGTAAGTTCTGTCGGACTAGTAGTTTATTCTGTAACTCCATGACATGTGATACCAGGCATGTAATGTAAATCTTCGTAGTACTGGCATCATAGATTTTAAGGATTCCGAATTTTCCATGTTGTATTCTTTCGGCGAATCTCGTTATCATTTATCTCCCCATCCCTAGTATATAGCGTTTAGGGTAGGAAATCTCAGCTGGCGGTACGTGGCACGTAACATCGTGGTATCGATCTCGATGAGATTGTAAATGTTAAATGAGCTTCGTATGTTGTAAAATACAAAAAACCTCGCCTATATATTTGAGAGCTTACGCTGATGATTGGATTATATCGCTCTTTATAAACCGTTTTAGGCACTCTACCCTTATACAAAAAGGAGTTCCTTGAGTGATGCTAAATCTATGCTATTAAACTATCACTCAAGAAACCCTTCATAATTGGTTGCCCTATTGCAGTGCCCTTACAGGATCCATTGTCGGGACCTCCTTATTTTAAGAACTTCACAACACAATATTGCAATAAATGGTTTGGATTTGGATTTGAGTAAGTCTGTGGACTCGATATAAACCCGTCCACATATCCACGAAACTGAAGGTAAAACATTGCATTGCAGTTTCGCCAACAGCAAAAAAGCCTGCCGCAATAAAAGTTAACCCAAAACAAACATTTTTTGATACCATACATATTTAATTTACATACGTCCATCTAAATTGCGTTTCAAACGTACGCTGTTGCGGTTGCACCACGTTGATACGCTAAGTAAATAAATACTTTGTACGCGATTCTATTGTGGCCTGTAGTGCTTTAGTAATAAGGGCGTTACCTGTGGGCCACGTTCAGGTAGAGTGTGTATTTTCGCGATTCCGTTGCGGTCGGCAGCGGGAAATGAATTGCCCAATTTTCCGCATTTTGCCCTATTAACAACATCCGGGTGGTAGAAATACGGGTGACGCGTCCGCAAATAATGGCCGCCCGTATAACTTCGGCTGCCGTTTCGTTTCAGGGAAAAATCGGCTTTAATTGCTGTAGAGTTGGAGGCGGTGGACTTGTTTTCTGCGATTTGTAGAGTCCAGTTTTCTAGTTGCCTTGGTGTTTTTTGTTTTTGTCGAAGTGAACTTCCAGGTAGAAGCTAAGGTGATGGCTGATTCCCTATTCAGTAAAAAGGATTAATATTTATCACATTGCTTTGAAGGAAGTACAGTCAAGATGGCGGACCTGAGAATTGGGATTGTGTATGTGCCTACACACTACACAGCTTCTGGTGCGTGGCATCACCCTGGTATCACTCACACAAACACATAACTCAGGTCTCGCCGTCTAGAATGTACTGCCTTATAAATTATCTTTTAGATGTTCTTTCTATATGAGAGGACTTTTCTATACTTAAATGATTTGTATTGAGCTTGGCATTTTCAATAGAACCTACATTCGTACGTAGGAGTAGAGCTATAGATAATCCTACTATAGCCTGAAGGACTATTTGGGAATTTGAACGACCGGCTATCTGAAAAAGTACCACTTGAATGTTTAGTGGCTACACTTTGATGTTTACTTTGATGTATCTGAAGACCTAAAGTGACAAGGTTAAGGTCAAATATATGTATGAAGAAAAGAAAATCTATCTTTGAGCGTCGTAGTTCGGATTTTCTAGAACTATAATACTATGTGGGAGAACATAAACGAATTTTACTTCAACCAACATCCACCCAAATTATATTTTCTGATCGTAAAGGCTTATTTTATGTTTGTATTTACGGCCTTTAGCGCTTAATACCTCTCAATAGAGGCGTTAAAAGGTCACACTAACAATACACAGACTAACGCCGACTCGAAGAAAGCACACAAAGTAACTATTCTGTGGTAAGCTCCACACTTGCTGAATTCTAACGTTAATTTTGAAAGCATTTGTACAAATACTACAAACGTAAAGGGTATTTTAATTCGTAACTATTTACGAAGATTTACGTTTTACAAGTAAAACTAATAGAGGGTGTTTAGAAGTGGGTAGCTAAGATAAGAACAGTGTGCTGTTATGGACATGTAATTCGAATAAAACGTTAAAGTTAAAAAATATATTGAAGCATATTTAAAAAATCATAAGGCAAGAACCATCCAATAAAAAGTAATATCAGGACGAAATAAAAACACAAAACCCGTCTTCAGAGCATCTCGAGTTTTATCGCCCACGGTAACGCTCGTGGACCACCGAACGAAGCGAGTAGAGAAGCTATGCCAAGCTAACGATTTCCGATACCAGTGTTACCGTTATACAGCCACCAGTAACCGTTGCTAACTGCCACGATACAGTGAACGTCGCGCCGTATCGCAGTAATGAATTTCCCTCTTTCATTTAGTGTCCGCTGCGGCTTACCTAAGCTCATTTTGCCAGTTTTACGTTCGGATTTTTATTATGATATTAAAAAGGTGTCGAGAACGCCTGAAACTGGATATTGCAACGTTGTACGGTGTTCCTTTTTTGTTCGGCTGTGGAATTTCTTGGTTTATCTTATTACTAACTGCGGGTCTGAATGCGTACAACTCTATAACCAAATGTCCATTACATGCTACACATTAAACCCTAGGCATGTTTTCAGGAAATGATAGTTTGCTTTTATTGATTAACAGCCGCGAGCGAGACTCAGCAGATTCAAAGTGTTCACAACTCAGTTTTCATAATTATGACAAATTGACAAGAGTCTCCATATGAAATAATGACTGAATGAATAACATTTTATAATTTAATGAATGAGTCGATAAATTTATTATTATTATTAATGATGATATACAAACAAAGTAAACATATTTTTACGACTATTCAATTACCTATAGCATCAAGCCTGTATCAATACTTCTATAGTGGATGATTATGTTAATCATATAATCGTATTTCTGTATCCGCGATACCATTCCGTTAATTTAATTCCAAGTTTCGATCTAATCAACCGCAGTTGAATTCCCGTGGCGGTTCTGTTCGGAACTAATATCTCTGTCTTACTCTAACAACACGAGTGTGAGTGGGATGGTGGTACAACTTATCGGATTGGGCGGTCAAGTGTCAGAATTGCGGCAGGGGACGTCAACATTTGAGGGGAGAGCGGCCGCTCGACTTCGTATTGATCATTGGTTTATTATAAAACACAGTTTTCGACAGAGAAGAGACATGTGATACCGATCGATAGAGAAAACAAATAATTTTGAGAAGCAAATCAACTGAGAGATTATATTGTAGGCGTCCCTTGTGGGAAAAAGCGTGACGAAATGTTTCTATGTAGGAAACAAACCTACATAACATCACAAGTTTTTCCTATATGGGGTGGTGGGGTAAAGTCGCACACACTTCTTTACATTCCGTCGTTGCTCTGGAGATATGATATAACATACATAATGTATGTAGTAAAGGGCAAGCTCATCGTTTATGAGTTATAAATCTCCAACATGCAGGACACCCTAAAGTCAAGTAGCATTCCTAGAGTATTACATTAATAATTCACCAAAAATGCCCCTTGACTGCATAACTTTAAAGTTTACTGCTCACTCAATACGTTTATGAGAATTTAGGCTTGTAACCTTTTTATTGGCTGATTTCTAGAAGAGCCTGTATTTATGTAAAGCCATATGAAAATAACTGGCGTGAAGTGGGCACAATTATGCATCTGCCACCGCATAATAATTGTGAAAAAGCATACATACATAGCATATGTTATGTTTCATAAAAATATGAAGAGGAAATGTTCGAAAATGCAAAAAAAAAACACACTAAGGTCGCCCTATGTGACGTCGTCTATGAAACGGAATGACTTGATTTTGCACGTCTCCGATACAAAATGCGGAAGTAAAACACAGAAAGGATACCTTCACATTTTCTTCTTTTAGCTCATGATAATAAATTATGAATAGAATGTTCTGGAAAGTGGGACATTCCCCGAGATTTCCCTTTGAGTTGCTCGCGAGCGTCGCAAAGTCGCGTGATCGCCTTACTCCCGGCTCGTTTGAACTACAAATAGAGCCTCCTCATGCTGAGATTGGAGGAAAAATAAAACTAACGTACGGCTTATGCGGAAATTCTAGACCATTATAACGCTCTTGGGCTCTTCTTTACTGGTTAAACAACATAGGTAGCGCCTTTTCTGACAAGGGCAGGGCAAAGGTCCAAAAAGTTAGCATCACTCAAGGACCTCGTTCGTTTGTGATGTTAACTGGTTCCCCGACACATCGTATATAACAATATTTCGCCATTGTTCGGTCGTTCGAGCGGTGTGCTTCTGAGAGTGAAGGGGTTAAGCTTAGTCAGTGCAAACAGTGTCTACTGGTTCTGATTGATACAACACAGTACTACAGCTGTTACAAAATTATGCTATGGAGTACCGGCAGAATGTACTAGACTATCTTTGAACGACTATACTAACTCTTGCAGTTAACGTTAACGATGTTCACATGCAAATTTTGTCTTAAATGTATAAAGTTGCTGTAGACGAGTTACTTCTGATGGCTCTATAGAGCTGCATACTGCAAATGTTACCCACGTTACTCTTAGGTATCTCATAGGAGTCTCCAGGCCCGTAATAAACCGCTCTCAGTTCTGAGAGTTGTCTCAGCTATGTCACACTGACGGTTTCTTCTTATCAAAGTAATGTTAACGTCTTTGAGATAGCTGTTAGAGCTGAGAGCAGTTTATATTAGGCCCAGGCTACAGGCTTCAGGTGTTCATGAATGAGCGCTGTCTAGAGCATGGTCAACAAATACCTATCACATCGGCGTTTCGCATTAGGAGTAGATTTTAATATGTTTTTATGTAATTTAGTTGCCTTTAAATTGTTTTTAAGTAAGTTAATGGTTAATGTTAGTTTTAATTTAAGGCTTTTGTTTGAATATATGAATATCAATAAAAAGACCAGAACCTACCAATGAATTAATTCAATAAGATTCAGGGTTAGTATACTAACCTAACGCAACTACGAATTTTAATATTAGAGAACGTACGTCGGTCGGTACATACAAATACTATTTGCATGCCACAAATTGGCTGAATGTGCCGCTATAATTATACGTACTAATAAGACCTATGACTGTACCACATCAACGCAAATAAATTATTTCATTTCATCACCAATTTGTGTAGTAGTTTCATCATCGCAGTATATCAACCTATCAAAATATTTCAGTCCATAGAAGGAGTTCAGTTCAAACAGATGCACCCAAGTTCACGCAACGGACACCAAATTCACTTCTAATAAAAGCCGCGACAAATGTTGCTCGTCTGCAAACGCCCTTAATCGTAACCTGGATAAATAAAGACTCCATTTGAATCGCGTAATGATAATAATCACGAACCGCGAGAGCCAAATATAACTTTCCTAACATTTTGTTACACTGAAATCGTCGTTCCCAAATTGAGAAATGTTTTTTGTGGAGCGCTCTTAGAATTCTCAATGAAGGATGAAAAGGGGGAAACGTCGGGGGGAGGATGGCTTTGTGGCTTCGTACTTGTGCTGATATCTTTCGTTGCCATTATCTCTCTGATGCCTACAGATATTTAATTCCTCAAACAATTAGCAGCCCAAATCTACTTTGCAGTTTCCTTGCCACTCAACAAACGGACGTCTCAGAGTTTTGTTATATTAAAGTCCTTAGCAACAATAAACAATGTAAGACACGCAATCACATGTTGCAGAGACAACGTAAGACAAATTAAACGTAACGTAAATCAACTTTCATGTATGCATTGCGACCAAGTTTTGTGTAACTTCGCCGTTTAACAACTTTAGAACAATGAGTGTTACATCTAACTAATTATGGGACGCGGGGACGTATGAAATGAGATTTTACGTAATATTGTATGTTCGCTTTCATTGCGAGGTATCGATAAAGATCACATAATGAACGAAATTATTGATAAGCGGTCTACTTTGATCTGTCATATTCTTAGGCCCGAGATAATAGGCCGCTACTATCTCTGTGAATTGCCTCAGCTCTGTCACAATGAAGGTTTCGCTACCAAACCCTGTTTATTTTCATGCGCTTGAGAGCGCTTAAAACTGGGAGAGGTATAATATTACGGACCGATAGTCTTTACTTTATCATTATAGAATTCGGAATTCGTCTCTAGAAGCCCTAAGTAGATCTTAGATCTCATCTAAGATCATCTAATTTTTGAAGTAAAACTTCTTGGGGCACGGGGGTAAAATTTATTTAACCTCTCAACTGTGGGTTATTCATATATTTGCTTTTCAATTGCTACTAGCCGGGTGCTATCACGAGTGGCTAAGAAATGTAACGGAAATTGGAATCGGTGACGTCAGGGTCGGCTGAATACTTTTAAAACCGCAACTATTTTCAATACGGTTTTTAACTAATCAGATAAGATAATAAGACATTCGTACAATAAAGAATGTTAATTAGTGAGAGAAAAACCTGATGAAACGTTAACAAATAAAAATTATTTTAAGCATTCTTCCACGAGTTCTTGATTTCCGGTATGGCCAAAACCAGTGACGTGACCAAAAACTACTTCGTTCAACCTCTTTGTTGGAACCGGAACTTATGTTTGACAGTTTGGCGATGCGATCCATACAGTTTGTAAGAAAAGAGTTTCATCAATGTCACACGGGTCGATATGGATTTCTAAAATGATGAACGAATCGTTTTGTGGCCGGTAACTATGGAATAGGTACCTAAAACGCGCTGCGTAGTCGCGCAACGGGCAGCTAGTAATCGCATAAAGTCACTTAGAATCATCCAAATGTGATATTTAGTTTTCAAGCAAATTCCGATGTGATGGATGGCTGCATTAAGACTTCTTGAAAACAATAAGTAGTTACCTAGAACTGTTCTAAAGCCACTTTTTATTATATAGTGCAGTTCAAGTCACAAATTAGCAGTTTAGCTACTAAGTACGTGTTATACCTACCTATTTAATGTTTATCTGTAGTAAACGGCCAAAGCGAGGTCTACAGCTTACAGAGCCATAAGATTAATGGCTTATTGTTTCGCTTATTTGTTTGTATGTAATTTTTGTAATACATATTTTAAAGTTGAATTGTTGTTATAACTGTTGAAATTATACGATTTTGATTTTAATAAGCTTTTGTAATTTTAAAGTTAATGCTTCATGCCAGTCAATAATGTTGAAGTAAAATATCAAAATCGAGGTATGTCGTATGGCGGACTAAGGAAATGTCAAGAATAAAATTAAATAAGAGTTACGTCATCGCTTCGCGATGAAGAAACCCTAAAAAATCCTAGCAAAGTAGGTATGTATAGGTTAGCGGGGGTAGCATAAGGCACGCCAGTCACCCCAGCCACGCATTTTGTCACAATTTAATGTCATATCATAATGAATGCGCGCTATTTTACGGAGAAACATCATTGAGACGCGAAAGGAGTTGGCAATTTGGCAAAATGACTGCCCCAGACATGTACAAAGACTTCTCAACAGCCAATTAATAGCATTTAAATATTCTCTCTTATATTACTGCGTCTTTAGTTAGTTTGTAGAACTTGAAGGAAATGATTAAATAATTAAGAGTTGTCACTTCATACTCTATGATTCCGCCATTGATTAGTGACTTTTGCCATCGTTAAAAATAACATGCAACATAATTGCCAACTAGCAAAACTGTTGAAAACAGGAGGTTTCCAGAGGAGTGGCTAGATGGCGTTATGTTGCATGTTATTGCAAAATGGTGCTTATTTCTAGCGACGGCAAAGGTCACGGAATCATATTGGAATCACGGAGTATTGAGTAACAACTCTTATTTACCTATATTTAATTTTTTTTTCTTCAAGTTCTACAAACTAAATACAGACGCAGTAAATTAAATTTATGAATGAATATTTAAATGCTATTGGCTGTTGAGAAGTCTTTGTACATGTCTGGGGCAGTCGTCCATATATTGATTTAGCCATCTTCTTTGTCATTTATCTGCGCGACTGAGGTGAGTGGCAAGCCTTATGGTAGCCCCGCAGGTACACATTAACTTGGAATAGTTGAAAATACGTACTCGATCAATTAAATAAAGGGACTGGGCACAGAGACAAGCAAAGCAATGCATACATTTGAGCGAGACGGCTTAAAGACGTGACGTCAGATGGTATATAATCTGAGCGAGATGCAAATAGTAGTGACACTATTGAATGAGTTAAGTATATCACCACGAGCGCGACAAATTGTAGATAAGGAATGGTGGGAAATAAATGACATGACGTATTAAAAGTAAGTACAAGTATAAAATAATTTCAAATAATCGGACGTCTGAAACATAAAAGTAACTTGAAGCAGAGATTGGATCTCAAAATTGGAAATTTAAATCTCTTTTAGTATAGGTAGGTATAGGTGTATAGTATAGGTACCACTTAATGATCTAGCTACAGAAGTTTTACTTCTAACACGTGTACGGTGCTACACGCGAATATATTTTTTTTAACTTAACTGGTTCGCCCATTGTTCGGTCGTTCGAGCGGTGTGCCTCTGCGAGAGAAGGGGTGCTTTCATCTTAGATCATCTACTTAATTTACATACTTAGCCATGCCTTTTGAAATTATTGAAGAGACGAAAACAACACCAAATCAATTCTCTACCGGGATCAAACACAGAGATATTTACGTAGAAGCGACTTGTGCATCAATCTTCTAACAGCACGAGCCATCCACGAGCCAACGGACGGAATCAGACCCCTCTATCACAGTGACGTGAATACAGATGCCTTTTTAAGATTCCTAGCGAATAGAGCAACTATTATCACGTTAGCCCCTGAATGGGGATTCAGTAACGCAGTATAGCCTCGACAGGCGCCGGTTCTAAAAGGGGCTCGGTAACTCTGTAAAACGATTTCAGAAATCTTTTCAACGTATTCGATTTTTCTCGGAAATTCGGATAAAATTAACCACAGATCGAGTCAGTGTTTCCTGTTAAATGTTTTTGGCAGGCGGGTTGGTTGGCAGGTTTAATTATAACTTAAGCAGGTCCTAATTACCAATTATTTCTCTCTTCCACAGACTAACTTTTTTGCGTGTAAGCACGTACAATGTCACAGTAATTTCTGACATGTGCAGAGACTTTTATATCAATGCACTTGCAAAGTTGCAGAGTCATTGCAAGAACGGACCCCAGGGAGAACTGACGTCATTTCGTTCAGTGCGCTCTATAGTATACTGTTCGAGTGTTGAATTTGTCAATATTGGTGGGTTTTTGAGGGATCGGCAGGATTGCGTTTAAATTGAGTCATTTGTATGGCAGTAGGCTTGTGGGGGAGGTTGAAATGACGCTTGTTACTATACAGAGCGCTATTTATTGACCACTTTACAGTCGAGAGGAAGTATTAGTTTCGCGGTAGGGAGAAGTTTTTCGTGTTTGCGCTGCACTTTCGGTCTTCCCTAGTTGTAAGGGTTGCGTACCAATGAGGTAGCCAGGAATCGAACTTGTTGCGTGTAGTCGTCGCCAGATGTCGCAATTAACTTGTGGCCCCCGCGTCATTACTGTGGAACACTAGAGGCTACGAGGACCGATAGCACAACAAACACTGCACCCTCTCTTTCCATTCCGAATTATTACAAAAAACAAAAAAAAAGTCAATCCTATGGCTAGACATACAGCTACCCAACAATCTTTTGGCGTGCGGTGACAAGTAGAAACTAGCGCTTTTTGACAGTTTCATTGCATTAGGCTGCGTAGAACTGGCGCCCCCCTGAAAACGTCACTCACATCACACGCCAAAAGATCGTTTGAAGATTGTACTTAGCGTACATTGAGCAACTCGCAGCAACGGATTTTGATTGCTTTCTATGCCAGGCTTAAGTTATTCCTAGTTTATTAGTAGACATTTAGCTTATTCCTAGGATACAACTCGTCCTAACTTTTATTCCACGTTTATTAGTAGGGCTGTATGAATTCCTATGTAAACGCGTCCACTTTCCCTACCGCCCGTATCTTTCACCTGCAATGTCAGGTCCATATCCATAGTAATTCATAGACAGTCCAGCTTATAAATCATGCAGTCGCATTTAGGCTTTTAGGAGATCCCTATTGACCATTTACTTTTATCTGGGTGCGAAAACTTTTTGGTACATAGTGAATACGGGCTGCCTGCGGTATCGCGGTCTCATTATGCAACCTCTGGGGCTTATTTTAATCGATAGTTTAACGTTTGTTCGTGATACATCACAGGGGATATTAGTTTCGCTGAAGTTTCAGTTCATTTTATCCTACTAATATTTATAAACGCGAAAGTTAGTGAGGATGGATGTTTGTTTGTTACTCGTTGAAACTACACAAGTAATATGGCTGGATAACACACAATGTTCTATTTTTTTTGATCCGGAAAATGCTGGATTCCAGCGGGATATATAGAAAATCTGTTTTTGTTGCCACGGGCGCTCAAACTCACCTATCTTTACGTGCTTTATGTGTGGACGGTACATTTTAAAAACCACTTTTAGCTTTAGCTTGCTTCATTATTCTATTATTTCCTGCGAACGCTACCCTCGCTGGGATGACCGTTCCACGCTACGGAAAAGATCATTTCACAAACGCAATTAAACTTTAAGTTCATTAAGGAAAATACCTTATTTTCTTCATCGCAAATAATGGGGAGGGCATATTGTTCCCAGGCAACTCCACCCCCATTGTTTCCCTTAAACAATGAAAGGCGTATTTCACTGTTTGGTCATTGTGGAGGGGTCACGTTTTTTTTTCTCCAATTGAAGCACGTCACAAAATATTAAGTGCCTCACCAAGAGGCCATTTGCGTTTTTATAGCACCATTTTCTAAGAGACCTTAGATTTCCATTACTTTTATTGCTGTACGCTGTGTTCGTTTAATCACTTTTTATTAGGTATAATTAATGGGAAACCGAACATGTTGTAAAGTAAATATAATACTATTACTCTTGAAATGGTGGGAACACTTTGTAGAACTTCGTAGATTTATATGTATTTGACTCAATGATATGAGGATTTGAGAACATCAAATCAAAATCAAAGCATAACAGTCATAGAAATACAAACATATGCATACATTGCCTCTGGCCCGTCTCATTGAAAATGGGTTTTCTAGGAAATGTTAGAGAACTCAATACTAATACAACTAGTGGCTCTGTGAGCTGTAGACCTCGCGAGCTTGTTGGTGGAAAGCTGAACTGCGGAGCATATTAAAATTATAAAACACATTAATTACAAATAAAATCAATACTTTATACCTGGTTACGTACATGGACTCATAGAGTATGAAAGTAAGAAAGAATGCAATAGAATCGAAGTGAAAAGCAGAGTGTATAACTGACCAAAATGTGACTTATGAAAGTAGCTAGTTACGTACATGGAGTTGGAGTATGAAAGTAGCCGCACCAATAACTTTGTAAACTACATTTTGCGATTTGAAATACAATCTATTGACTTTTCACTAAAATAATATGGTCTGTGCACTCTCACGATCTCCACAAATCTAACGACACCTCATTTGTTAAAATCCGTCAAGCCAATTGGGCTATATCGGTTTTTTTTACATTTTCAAACCCCATAACTCCGCCATTTTGAAAAAAATCTAAAAACTGGCTCGAGTAAAAAATTCTATTTATTTTTCCAAAATTTCACGAGAATCGGTTCATAAAGGCGACCTGTAGAGGAGAACAACCGGACAGACATACGAAAGCATTTTTGCCCAAACCTGAAACGGAGACGCTTCGCTCGCTTCGGTCGCTCGGTCAAATAGGTATGTATAAACTTGTTTCCGATTTATTCTATTCATTACTCGAATAAGAATCTGCAATGCATCAGATGCAGTCATTTTTAATTTACATACATTAAATACATGCTTATACAAATACATAAGTTTAAAATGTTTTACCACTTTCCAAACAAAACATTAAATAATTTATAATCTGTCATTTTGATGTAAAAGGAACATTCTATTAAAATATGGCTGGTGAAAGCTCTAACTACTGCTTTTAACTAGGTTCCTGCCTAAAATATTTACAGCAACATTACAGGTGAATGCTCTTGGTCTAGGGTCTTGAGAGACAGCCACGGGACGTCTTTAAGTGTCAGTCAAACATGAGTTGGTAGTAGTGCATCCGGTTCTATGTTAAACGTCTGAAGATACGTTGAAAATGTTATTTCGCGTAGAAGACAGGTGCAACGTTGGAACCGGTGAGTTTGCTTGTACAAACAAATATAACGGCTCATATCATACCCGCCGGCATGGGCCCGATGCTGCTCTGAGAATCGCACTTATATTGGATCGCTATCGCTTCTAAAACACCTAAAATGGCGTCATTTGATATGCTTCTAAAGAATCTCAAATATATCGTAAATAGATTGCAAGCGTAGCGTATGTATGTCCAATATAAGTGCGATTCTCAGAGCAGCATCGGGCCCCAGAACTTATAATACGAGTGTATTTTTCTGAAATAAAGGCATTGCACACAGTGCTAAACTAAGAACATCTTATACAAATACTTAACTTAACGAACTACGTAATCTGCTCTGTAGCGTACCACCAGTTTTTCTGAACAGATAAATATTCGACCGACGAATAAAAAAATCTTAAAGGTATCCTCTGTTAGAAATATGACACTTACGCTGTGTAGATTTTTTTGGTTTATGAGAATGTGCTGATCTATTTGAGCTCACATCTTGAATCTCGCGGAAAACTCACCGGTTCACTGTAACAGCATTTATCTGAAAGAACTGAGTGGTCAGAGAGACTTTGTGAGAGAGCTGGCACAGCAAACGCTGGCCAAGATAATTTCCGGGCATTATACACATCACTTAAATTAATAACCTATCCGAACGTTACGAAATAGGTTTTTAAGCAACAAATAAATTAGCCTAAAAGCCGTTGTAGACGTCTGTCGACTGACTCATCCATCGTGCGCTGGCACCGTGCCAGACTTCACTCGCATACATACAACCCACCCCCAACCGACAAAGGAAACCCAACCCTTCCCACCGAAACATAGCGCTCAGTTTCATTCAACAACACCACCCCAATAATCCTTTTAGAAATACCTGGCTCAGACTCTCTATCCTACAATCTGAATGAGGATCTGGAACAGTTCAATTGAACGTTATGGGTCTGGTAAGAAGATTGATATTCAAAGGAATGTTTTGGAGTAACTGGCTTGGGATAGTTGCTAATGTTTGTGCTAGAGGTTTCAATCAATTCTATTCGAACCTGCTTAGTCTATTCTATTGTACGGAAAATTTTAGTTTGATCACAGGCTGCTCATCCCATAAAAATTATAATTAGTAACCGTTCGTAAAAAAGAGATGGCGTGAGGAGTAAGATTTGTACTTTAAACGCAATGGTTTTTAGTTCACATTATTCTAGGTGGCGTTAATCTTAGAATAAATCCTATATATCTTAGCGCCATCTCGTGGTATCTGCAATTTTTCGATGGTGCTGCACCAAGCGATAATGGCCTCGAACTAAAGAAGCTTCCGTAGTATCTCAATTTACGCCGGTGTCATATTTTGTTCTAGTTGGTCTATCTGTATTAGTGTCTGTGGTTTGATATAAATATGTTTCAAAATCAACGTTTCTGACAGTGGGGTTAGCCGCCCTTCATCAACCTGCACTGAGCCAGCGTGGTGGAGTACGGCTCAATATTACTCAATCGAATTGGCCCATTTATGTTTTACATAACGTCGTGTTTGTTCCCATACGGGGTGACAGAGAGAAAGTTGGCTCTACGTTTGTCGTCCAAAAGTAAAAGCACCAGGCTATGGTCATAGAAATACTAAACTAAACTAAATGTAGCCCATAGAAATACAATATAGTAAATTAATTAACGCAAAATGAGAAAATACTTTGTTAGGGACATAATTCTGAGCAACTTTCATTATGAAACCGATTTGATCACAGCAACTTTATTTTTCACTTCCCAATACATGTTGGCCTGAGTAGATTTGTATGGGGAAGTGAAAAATAACTTTGATCAAATCGTTTTCATAGTGAAAGTTGCTCAGAATGATGTCCCTAACAAAGAAGTGTCTCATTTTGCGTTAATTCGCCTTGTATTGATTAATTTAAGAGTTCAGCAGACCCTTAAACTGAAATGAGTCTAGTAATTCGTTAACAAGCTTTTTACAATCTTGTTAATTTGCGACACATTCCTGGCCACCATAATGGTAACACATTTATGGCTCATCATGGCAGTAACATTTCTTGACCTAGTATTTTTATTTCCAGCGTTAAGATTTTTTTATTACTAGATCCTCGGTAGTTATAATTACCCTACGCTAGGGTCCCTAGTATGAGTTAATGCCTGCGATTTGGGAGGCGACACAAACTATACGAACTAAACTAATTAAAATGGTGTGTTTGAAAATGGAATCTGTGGCCACCGCGCAAGAGCTGTCGGATTTGAAGGTTATCAGTTTAGTGCCTTTAGTTCCTCTAGTTTAGTGGTTTTGACACCTCCCAAATAGCCCCCAGTATTATTACAATAGGTGCCTTTTCTCCTACGTTCTATCGCGAAGGGAAAGCGCGTGTGACTGAGATGCCGCCATACGATACGCTATTCCTCTTTCCTTAAGCCTATATTGTTTACTATTATTTCAGGTAAGTGACCATTTCCAAGAGAGTTCCATGCGATGTTTGAAGCCGCATTGAGAACAGGAGTTGTCTATGGTAAGCTTAAAATATTTTTTGCTATGAATGTGCTGTGCACATTTGAGAAAACAAGAAAATAGTGTACAAATGCGAGCTCTTCTCTAGCACCTCTCGTCGCTATATGAATAAAGGAAAGTGATACATAAGCACGAAATTGAGATGGAGTATCACACAAAACAGATTGATAAACAAGTAAGTATAAAATAATTTAAAATAAACAGCATTCTGTAACAGCAACTATAGGAAAAGCTTTCTAAAAATATCTTCGTCGGATTCACCAAACCTTTTACGACCTGCTTGACCTTTTGATTTTCTAACTCCAGTACACAGAATAACCGGCCAAGTGCGAGTCGGTCTCGCGCACGAAGGGTTCCGTACCATTATCTATAAAAAAACGAAAAAAAGACGTTTTGTTGTATGGGAGCCCCCCCCTTAAATATAGATTTTATTTTAATTTCATTATTTATTTTCAAAGTGAATAATATAACTCAATATTTTGTGAATAATTCAAGCGTCTACCTGTTAACATTATTATAAATATCGAGCAAAAACGAGCAAAAAAACACGTTTGTTGTATGGGAGCCCCCTTTAATATTTATTATAATCTATTTTTGTATTTGTTGTTATAGCGGCAGAAATACATCATCTGTGAAAATTTCAACTGCCTAGCTATCACGGTTCATGAGATACAGCCTGGTGACAGACGGACACGGACAGACGGACAGACGGACAGATGGACAGACGGACGGACAGCGGAGGCTTAGTAATAGGGTCCTGTTTGGCACCCTTCGGGTACGGAACCCTAAAAATCGACGCAGTATGTTCAGTGTAAGGGACGACTGTCAGTTTTCCACTCTGTCGATTTCAGTTAGTGAAATGAGGGGCAGCCTATTCGCCGGAAACAAACTGGGCAGACACTCATACACGACACAATATCCCTATGCGAACGAGGCTAAACAAAAACCTGTCAAGAGCGAATCAGACTCGCATACGAAGGGTTCTGTATCATCGTACAAGACAAAACGCATAATATTATACGTTTCTGGTACGGGGGCTATATTATTGTCTTGTAGGATGTTAAGGAACCTTTTAGTTTTTATAATTACACACTTCTTTGTAAATTAACCTGTAGCGATTACAGTTTATACATTTACATACATTCATTTATTTGACACAAACATTATGTAGTTACATAACATAGGGATCCTTGACCCCTGAGCCTTGTTCATGAGAAACAGCCCGCTGACAAACAGACGGACGGACATACGGTCGGACGGACAGCCGTATGTAATAGGGCCCCATAAGAAACCCTTCAGGCCCGGAACCCTAAAAAGAATCCCTTACTCCTCCATCACTTAAAGATTGAGGTCACTTCAGGTCATCTCACCCGCAGTTTCCGCCAAGTTTTCCTTATCCAAGGCGTTCGATATTTAAGACACAGTTAAAACTGCCGCCATAAGTCGTAATTTCCGTCGCAACCCGAGATTCCTTTGTGAATCCAACTCTTTGTGGACTAGGAAGTGTAATTAGAAGTGCGGAACCCGAGCCGCGATGGGAGGCTCTTTCTTTGCCACTGGATACCGAAGGTTTGGGCTGATTGATAAAGGGTTACTGGTAGGATTCATCTTACTAGAATCTTGACAAGTTAATTCAGCGAGCAGTTTTAACGGTGAATAAATTGGTTATTTTATGTTATCTCAATTTATCAATTTTGACCTGTGAATTTATAAGAAAGGCTTCATCAAACGATCTAAAATCAATTTAAATGTGGGTAGGCAGCTTTTACTTCCATATACGCAACCATCTACAATTATTAAGCGATAATTACAATCGCGGACTAAAATATACTTTCTATCAAGTAAAATATCAACTTTCTAGGACCCCGACAAAACAAAAACAAAACCAAAGCCATATATAAAAAGCTACCATTTTAAAAACACCTTCAAAGACCACTGCGCACTGGGAATAGAAAACTGAATTTACCGCAGCAGCCTTATCGCACAAAGCAACCGACATACAGGCACTTACCTTATTGAATATGCAGTCTCGTTGGCATGTGCTGTGCCACCCTTTAGTCATAAAACCGATGTAACTACATTGACCGGCCGTGTATGCAATCTCTACCACCTGGATACCCGGCGGCCTTGGGGCACTCCAGTATCACACTTTAGAAAAATATATAAATGAAACAAAACCTTCTTACCAGATTCCTGTATGTGTATGTTATCTAGATGTGTTTCGATCTTTAGACTCAAAATTCACTCGAATTACTTATCTCGTAGCATAATGGTAAACAACGGCTCGTACAGCACCTTTGACTTTGATAGCACAGTAAGACTAATTAGTGATATTTAATACTTAGTGTCTCTACTATACTGTATTGATTACTTGTTATTTCGCATCGTCATTAACCACACTAAAATTAAGCTACGTAATTCCAGGCAAGAACTATTCTTGTCTGAAAGATTCCAGACAAGATTAGCGTTGCCTGAAAAGATTTTTAGATGGGCACTTGGTGTGTCTAAACTTATTTCCAAAACTACCTTCAACGCCTAAAATTGGAAATCTAAATCTTCTCATATTGCAGAAAGACATTCAGTTTTCGTGGCAAGAGAGTGTCCTCCTTGCAGTGCCATCAAATTCCTTTATTTGCTCGTCTAAGCTGAAATGACGCGCCCCACTCCTTGGTTTTGTATTACAATTAAATACAAAACCAAGGAGTGGGGCGCATCATTTCAGCTTAGACGAGCTCTACCAAAGCGAGGGCTGCGGCGGAGCTTATTCCGATTTTACACAGGGCATTCTGCTTTATTGATATAGAATATTGGAAACACAACGGGCGTCAGCAACACATTGCGATTCAAAATGTTTTCTAAATCGGGATCCAATTCATACCATTTCGCTTCGAAGATAAAGTTCAAACTGGAAGGGTCTGAGTGAGACTTTTTTATGAGATTTTTTGTTTGCGTATCTCTGAGAATTCGCGTTACCTAGGCGTATGAATGTTTCTTTTGACTCTTTTGTGTTATACATATTTTACCAGCAATACTCATTACATTACATGCCCAGTTGGCTTTTATCGATGTTGTTGTAAATTTCTTACTTACAGCACTTAGATTTTATTTATGGTCCTATGCTTTGTCCCACTGCTGGGCAATGGCCTCCCCATTTCGAGCCCACACATCTCTAGTCAAAGCTAGCAGCAGCTAGTTAGGGAATGAATATAATATAACCGGCCAAGTGCGAGTCAGACTCGCGCGCGAAGGGTGTCATAGATACCATTATCTATAGAAATCGCAAAAAAATCATGTCTGTTGTATGGGAGCCCCCTTTAATATTTATTATAATCTGGTTTTTAGTATTTTTTGTTATAACGGCAACAGAAATACATCATCTGTGAAAATTTCAACTGTCTAGCTAAGACGGTTCATGAGATACAGTCTGGTGACAGACGGACGAACAGACAGACAGACGGACGGACAGCGGAGTCAAAAAAAATAATATTTTTTTATTGACCATAACATCATACAGATTGCTTCTTTAACGTCAATGTCAGTAACTCTTTAACACCCACGGTAGCGTAAGGACAAAAGAGTCCTTGGATTGACATTAAAATTATAAAAAATGACATTAAAATTATTTTGACAGTGGGTACCAAGACGTCAATGAATGTCTAATTTTTGACGTTTGTACCCACTGTCAAACTAATTTTAATGTTTTTTTTTTTTTTTTGTAATTTTGGAGAATGACAATGGCTCGAGTTTACCGTCTGTGGTACCGTCCGAGTCTGTGGTAATAGGGTCCCTTTTGGCACCCTTCGGGTACGGAAACCTAAACTTTAAGTTTCGGAACGGTTTCTGTTCTAGTTTTTGTGCTTAAGTAGTTATTTTTTCAGAGCAGAGTCACAGTTGTGCCCAGTTGATAAAGATTCCATTACCCTTAAAAGGGGTTAGCCCAACGCTACAGCTATGCATATATAAAGGTTGGCAAAAAAATGACGTTTTCTAAGTATATGTAAATATCGACAGAAAATAAATGATTTTGTTTTTTTTTCTCACCGCGCTTTCTATCACCATTGAAACGTTCGTAACAAAACGTACGTTATGTATGTTTACAGGGCACAGCTTAGTATGCAATTAACACCCAACAAGCTCGGAGGCACAACCCGGCGGAAGCCAAAACCCTATTTTACCAAACAAAAAATTTACTTGCGTTCCTCATTCTTTGTCCACCATCGAAACACGTCTATGCCAGACTACGCTTTATTTCCCCACCGTCCGTCCGTCGGTCTGTCTAGACTCCAGACTGTGCCAATGCCACGACACCCGGCACCCGGCCCTTGCCTGCCGGCCAACTTTACCCGCCAGAGCCTAGGGCTTCGCTGATCCAATGCCTTGCACCATTCTGTCCATGATTTTAATACGTAAATGCCGAGTCAGTGAATCGAGAAGATATCTAGTTAGAGATTGGTTTGATTTTAAATAATTTTGAAATTCGTAATATTCTTTTTTTCACACAGTATTTTAGATTGACAAATTAGAAAAACGATAATGTAAAAAGACGAGCTTAATTCCACCAAAAAATGTCTTCCAGCACTGAGATACTCCAGACTTCAACTCAGCAACAAAAACTTACAGCAATAACAAGCACTGGTGCGACTTTCGAGGACATTACCTACGAAATTGTAAACAGCTATACCACTTTAAATACCAACAAAAAATCACTGAAGATTCTATATGCAAATGCAAGAAGTTTAGTTACGCCCGGGAAGATTGAAGAGTTTAGATGTGTCATAGAAACATTACCTAAAATACACGTTTTGGTAATTGTTGAAACATGGATAAAAAGTGAGGATGAAGCAGAACGACTGAAACTCCCAAATTACAAACATTATTATAACATAAGAACAACTACAATTGGCGGCGGAGTGTCTATTTATGTACACAATGACCTCAAACACGAATTACTGGAAGAAAAGTCTGCTAATGATAACCATTACCTGTGGATTTACATTGAGAAGCTTTCCCTAAATATTGGAGCTATATATAAACCTGAAAGAACCAACGACAATGAATTTCTGGACACATATTCTTACTACTTATCAAAGAGGAAAAGAGTTATTACTCTTGGCGATTTCAACTACGACTTATTAACAAATGATAAGCCTGTCAAGGAATATAAAGCTATTCTAAATGAAAATGGGTACAAAATACTAAATAAAATCACTAAGGAATTTTGCACTCGTGAAACATCTACTACTAAAACCCTTTTGGATCATGCTTGCACCAATCTCAAGGAAAATTCATTCCATATGGCACTGGTCGACTCATCTCTATCAGACCACAAGCAGATATATCTCGAGGTACACAACTATAAGCCCGAACCATTATCACGAGTATCTTATGAAGCAATTGATTATAAAAAACTTTACCAGAAAACTAAAGAACTCGAGTCTCAATTAGAAACCTCCGACTATATTTCTATTGAAAATACCATATTAGAGGCAGTAACACGAAGTAAAGTAAAGAAAACCAAAGTTTTAAACCCACCGAGAAATGAATGGATTAATAAGGATCTTATAACAGGAATAAATAGAAGAAATTTACTCTGGCAACAAACGAAATTAAATCCAGATGATCAGCATATTATGGAAGAGTTCTTGAAGGAGAGAAATACAGTGTCCAAACATATACAAAGTGCTAAAAACAATTACTACTATAAGACATTTCAAAGTTGTAAAGGGAGTCCTCGAAAAATGTGGCAACTAATAAATACTTTATCTAACAATAAGATAAAAACAGAATCTGCGCCCACAAAACTAATCACCCCTGCTGGTCTAGTAAATGATCCTTATAATATATGCGAGTACTTCAATACATTCTTTGTCAATATAGGGGCAACACTAGCAAATGACATACGTGCACTCCATTCCAACAATATAGTCCCAAAACAGACAACATCATTGCCAAATACAATTGCAACTACACTCTTCACTCCAACAAACAGTACAGAAGTAGGAAAACTCATCGATAGTCTTAATCCCAACACTAGCAAGGGTATCGATGGCATTAGCTCTAAAATAATTAAATGTATAAAACCCTTAATATCTGAGCCTCTGACTAGAAGTATCAATCTCTGCTTGCTTGAGGGAAAATTTCCTGATTCTTTAAAACATGCGAAAGTTCGGCCAATCAACAAATCGGGGAAGAAGACTGATCCAAATGACTATCGACCTATTTCAGTGCTACCGACAGTCTCGAAACTCTTCGAAAAGATTATCTATAAACGCCTTGAAAAACATCTAATCTCTGCAAATTTTCTCTATAATAGACAATATGGATTTCGACCTAAATCTAACTCACTATCAGCTGCAATCGATCTTATAACTACTATTAGATTGAATATAGATAAAAAGCAGATAGCCCTGGGCATATTCATTGACCTAAAGAAGGCTTTCGACACTGTCAGTCATGAAATACTTCTGCTAAAGCTTGCTGATATTGGAATCGATGGTAGTGCCTTAAACATATTTGAATCATATCTTAGAGATCGAAGTCAAGTCGTCAAAATTAATGAACAACAAAGCGGCCGTCAGATGATTTCATTCGGTGTGCCGCAGGGATCAATTTTAGGACCACTTTTGTTTCTCATATACATAAATAGTATAAAAGACATAGGCCTTACAAGCGATATAACACTTTATGCAGATGACACATGCCTATTTTACTTTGGAAATGATATTCATATAATAATTGAAAGAGCGCAAAAAGACCTATATACACTACACAAGTGGCTACAAGACAACCTACTTACAATTAACACAACTAAAACTAAGTACATAATTTTCTCTGCTAAAAATAAACCTATACCAGAACATAACTCTTTAACCATTAACCAAGCAACAATAGAAAAAACTACTGAAGAAAAATATTTGGGACTTATCTTAGACAACCAAGTTACATGGAAACCACACATTGAAAAAGTAAAATGTAAACTTACATCTTTAACGGGAGCATTGCGTGGGATAGCTCGCTGTCTGCCTAAACGAGTCCGATACACTATCTATAACTCTTTAGTAAGACCCCACTTAGACTATTTAATAGAGGTATGGGGCTCGGCATCAAAAACTACTCTAGGTACATTGCAAATCGCTCAAAATAAACTTATCAAAACGCTTTTTGGCTATGACTATTTAACAAACACGAATAAAATATATACTGAAACAAAACTGTTTAATATAACCCAAACATATCAATACAATACATGTACACTCATACGAAAAATCTTAACGAAAGATATTCACACTCAAATAACCTTCACAAAAAAAAGAAATCTACAAAGTCGCTTTACAAGACAAGCTAACAACATTATTATACAACATCACAGGACAAACTATGGTAATAGGAGTATAGTAGCTGAGGGTGCACGTTTGTACAACAAACTTCCAAAACCAATTAAAGAAGCGAAATCATTACCTATTTTCAAAACCCTACTTAAAAGTCACATTTATAACTCTCTTCATAACTAAATTTCATCTTTCTTACTTACAATAAATATGATAATGTAAACACACCCTTTGCGAGCATCAACACTGATTCGTTAATTCATCTCATTATTTACGCATTCTTTTTAGGACTACCCTAGATATTAATTTTTGTTTTCTTTTGCGCCTGTCGGTTAGCTATTATTTATTTTATTACCTAACTAAGTGTTTCTCAAGTAAGTGAATTGTATAATTCTTTTTGAGAAATAAATATCTTAAACCATAAACCATATAACTCACTATTCTCGTTTTTAGGGTTCCGTAGAGAAACAAGGAACCTTTATAGTTTCGTCAGGTCTGTCCGTCTATCCGTCTGTCCGTCTGTGCGTCTGTCCCGTCTGTCCGTCTATCCGTAAGTAAAGTAATTATTTGCTGGTGAAGAATGATAGTGATATTTGGGCTATAGGTGTATCAGGTGTATTATGATATTTATGATGCTACTACGGAACCCTTTATGGGCGAGTCTGACTCGCACTTGACCGTTTATTTAAATCTCCTTACATTTCAAAGGGAGCAGTTACTTCGAATGGTCAGTTCAACGTAAATTAATGTATTATTTGTACCGATCGTCCAAACTCAAGATACCGGGCATAATGAAACTAAATTCCTCGAATTCTACGGATTTCGGTGCAAATTAAAACCCTCAACACGTATTGCTAAGCGCATCCCCTCGTTCGTCTCTGGGGTGCATCGCTAATGGTAGAATGTGGCGGTCACAGCCAAATTATATCCAGACAATTTGTGGTCTGCCCATTGAAGCATGCCCTTAATTTAAGGACGATTTTGTTGAAACCAAAGGTATTTTGGAGGTCTTTGAGCTGTAATTACAGGGACTTTCGTTTCCATACTGACAGAAGATGCATTGGGAAGACGTTATGCTTACACCCACTATAGGTGCGCGGGGGGGCGTGTGGCGGGGGAACGGCGCTATACAGGATGTAACAGACAGAGGCGTGTAGTCATATTTTCAGGGGTTGTTATGTAGGAACGTCATTCTGAGCAACTTTCTCTATGAAACCGATTTGATCAGAGCAACTTTATTTTTTGCTTCTTACAAATCACCTGACCGCGACCGCCCGGGCCAAAACGTATGGAGGAATGAAACATAAAGTTGCTTTGATCAAATCGGTGTCATAGCAAAAGTTGATCAGAATGATGTCCTTGGCGACCCCTTAAAAATGACTGCAACTTTCTGTTACACCCCGTAGATTTCTGTGAAATTTGCAATTTAAGGGTTTTTGGGGGTAGACAAAGGTCAATCTCCTAAATAAAAAGGCGTTTTTTCCGAGTTACCATGCGCATCTTTTCATCATTTCACATTCAGCCTTCGCTACAGTTAACAAACACGCACTTTGTTTTCCTCATGAGTTTAGGGAACAGGTTGTTTTCCTCGTGAGTTTAGGGCACAGTTTGTTTTCCCCGTGAGTTTAGTTTCGTGAGCACAGTTATTCAATCTTTCAGGTTACACATAGGGTATTTAAAAACAGAACAGCGATTGGTGATTATGCAGTCTGATGAATATGAATTACAATCTTTTATTACGTTTGTAACAACCAACCGCCGAGCGAGGCTCGGTCCCCAGATATTTACACTTAAAAGGGATACAATACAATCACACAATTCGCCTACGCCATTTAAAATCACCAAACATTCAACTTTTCATTTCAAATCGCTATTTACACACATAAAAAATACATATGTCCAGTTTAAAAATCGAACAGTACAAAAAGTTGTTTGTCCTAAAACAGTCTGGCACAAAACGAGATCAAAAGGAAACAATCAGTTCCAATCGATTGTCGCGAGGTCGCTAGGGGCCGGGACACTGGGGCTCTGATAAACGGATTATGTCTACCCGCTGTCACCCTGGGCCCTCAGTTTTGTGATCCTGTAGCGCTGACCAACAGATGCGTTCACTAAACTTTCAGTTTAAATTGTTTGCTGGTTGACAGGCGCGGGGAAAAACAAAACAAGTGACGTTTCTATGACAACAGCCGAAATGAAGGTAGCTCAGGTGCTTTATCTTGGACGAACTACCTATGCGTACCTTATGAGGGTTATGCAGAAGCAAATCTAGGCAAAATCCATTTACATAGTTTCAAATGTTTAATTATTATTATGTATACTATAATGCACAAAATAATACATTTTACAATGGAAAGTGGAGAACACATGACAAAGGCGAGCTTTTATCTTATTATGTTAATTATTTTACTGGAATAACAATTGATATCAAGGGTGTATGTATACTCAGATTTGCCTGAGCAAAACTGTATGAAAATGCAATTATTCGGTTCTGCCAGAACATTATCTAAACATCTCAAGCTTGATAGTATCACTACAAGAACGTTATTATATCCCATTACACTTAATCCGATCTCTAAGTTAATCCCGAATTCATTAGGAAATGAGAATTCTATGAGAACTCCGGGGGAAATCCCGGAGACTTTCTTAGTATTCATTTAGTTGATGTAACTTTTTGCAACGTTGCCCCCTTCACGGGAAAATTGCTCGGTACTTAAGGGCGGGCCCTAGGCAATCAGAACTTAGAATTTCATCCTTAATTTATTTTTAGAGGAAATGAATTAAAAAAAGGTTAAAGCCAAGCTAAGCAATTCTAACTGAGGATCATACTGTGCCATTTTTATAATTATTAGATAAATAAATGAACACAAATTCAGATGCGGTGCGAAATTGTAAAATAAAACTTTCTGACAGACAGATTTTCTGGCAACTTCGGGAGACATAATAACTATCGAGCATAATTAATAAAATAACGTTTATTGGAAAGTGAACTCACGCTGACACTCGTGAAAAACAAGCTAGTCAAAAAACGTACAGCAATAATACTCATCATTCCGAGCGATTTGTGTTTTGCTAAAGGCTGTTTTTGCATAAGGCGCCGTCTTAAACGTATGTCTTACGTCTTAATATCATTTTAATACAGGCGTATGCGAGTCAAAACTATTATCTAGTCTTCAAAAGCGTTCAAAGGTGTAGTGTCATCAAAAACTTAATTATTATTATCTGTACTAACATTTTTAGCCCTTAACATAATACAAAGTAACACATTTTTTGCCGGCTTAGTAACTGTTACTGAAGTGGCTGCATGGTACATAAATAGCTTAGATGCACTTTATTATGTTAAGTTCCATTTGAGGAAGGCGGCGTTAGCTTGGATAAACTTGGGATCGGTTTAAAGTATAAGATTTCCTGGAGACAGAGCGGCTGTCAAGGGGTTACTAGAGTAGGGTTACCTCAACATAATTTATTTATTTATATAAAAAAGCCTACAGCACAGTACAAAAAGAAAAATATTGGCAGAGAACTTAAACTATACATAGGCCAATTACAGGCTTCTATCATATTATTATTTGCCTTGCGCTTTGCACCTACAGCGTTAACATTGGTGTCCATAGTCCTAAAGAGCTTATTACATTACGCTGTCGACAGGGCACGATTTTTATAGACGTCTCACTCACGATGGAACGACTAGAAAGAGACAGTGAGTCAGACAGGGCCCTGCCGACAGCGTAATGTAATAAGCTCTTTACGTCCAGTCCCTTGGGCATTCTGATATTTTAATAACCAGACATGCGCGAGGAAGGTAATGCTCTCAAGTTTATGTACATATACCATCTCACTATCCCACTTCCCAATAATATTATAATTACGAAAGTTTTTGTGTTTATATATTTGTGTCTCTTTCACGCTGAAACTTCTGCACGGATTTGGATGATTTTTTACCATTTAGTTGGCTATTTTATCATACAACTTTTTATCTGACTGCGCCAGAAGAAAGGAGTATTTATCGGTAAATGATTATTCCTATTCCTAGGTAAAGGCAGACGAATTTGCGGGCAAACAGCTGGTGTATTTATAAATGTTTGGCCTTATCAAGTATTGATATTAGAATAGACGTATTTCTTGGTTTTGATTAAATGTTTTGTAAAGTTTGTTTTCTTATAAAAAGGCAACCCTTGTTAGCCGTGTCACTTAGTCCAGGCTTTAAGTTGCAATTTTCAGCGCGCATTATTTAATTTACGTAATGGTGAGCTGGTATAAGGTGTTAGAGGCGACCTGTGTTGGAGAAGCATGTTGATACAATCAAGAATATTGCAGACGTGTTTTGTTTGTGATGTCTCTGTTTCTGGTTCCCACGACACAGGGTATCCTTGTGTGGGGCCAGAAGCAATGTATGTGCCTGTATGTAAATGTTTATGTTTATTATAAATATAATACAGGGTGTAAAAGATAGAGATGTATCATGTTCAACTACGATCGCAAAACAGTGCAAATCCTACCCAATGTATTGTATATCAATTCGAGATAATACGAAATCAATCTAATCAGGTATAGTCTATTCGTGATAAGAATGCAGTGAAATTTTAATTTAAATTTGTTAACACACACTCACAGGACAGGACACAACCTTCGCGTTCGAAAGATTGCCTTCAACTGGTCACTGTGAACTTGGCTTGATAATTGGAAACGATTTGATTGGTTACGGGGCGTGGCTAGGCCGCCGGACAGTGATGACTTTACTGCATTCTTATCACGAATAGACTATAGAGATCAAGAACTTTTTAAATATGTTCATTCATAATGTAGCAAATATGATTGTTTCACATCACTCAAGATAAATGTAGCGTCCTTTATATCTGCTGCATAAGGGCGGAGCGAAAACAAAGAAAACCGATTTAAGAGTGGTTTCCAGAAATATTGCGTTGCGGGCAATGGGAAACAACGAAGAGATATACATTACTGCGTCGTAAGGACTTAGGTGTAGCCGAGTTCGCGCGTAGGCCGCAGTGTGAGATTGCTATTTGTCAGGATAAACGGTAACCGAGAGAAATGTTGCGTCTTTTCTTTTAGCGTATCAACTCGAGAAGTTTTCCTATTTTTCCTAGTGTGGGGCTATGCAATGTATGTTTACCGGCTACACATACCTCTTATTACGTCAGTGGACTAATTTCCATAGGTCAGTATAATTGGGCCACAAATTCCGTTGTGGTTATACTACAACTGCAATTTCGCGAGTCCTTTGTAGAAAAACTAACAGAATTGCAGAGGACCATTCACTGAATTTACACCGAGTGCAGTTGGAAAGTTGGCCGGCGCTAGCGTGAAATTTAAATTTATAGAACACCCCAGTGTTTGAGAATTGCGTTGTTTTTGAACGCAGAATAGAATTGGAATTAAAACCGTTTTTGTTATCACCGGCGGCGTTGTATGACGGCACGGCCCATCACTTCGGACTCGGGTCAACACTTATCGAAGCTAAAATCAATTCACTCTAATAAAAAATAACCTAACTATAAAATTCATATTTCATACGTCATCCATTTCCACTGACGAGATAACATTCGATACAAAATTTGTTAGTGTATCGCCTGAATCAACAACAAAATAGGAAAACTATCAATCAATATCAATAATTAGATATCACATAAAAACTGGTTACACACTTCCCAACCATGAACGATACGTAACGTAATGACATGAGTAAAATTTACATAGTGACTCCTTATGTAACCGCTGTTGTAGTATCAGTAAAATACTCGTACTCCTTTTGGACTTTTGGACTCTAATGCTAAGCGATAAGCCAAAAATCGTTGCTATGGAATGTTGATTATACTTTCGCGCACGAATTCCCGCGGGCGGCAAATTTTCAACAACGTGGTACGAATTTCGATGCATTTTGTTGTATTTCGCTGCTAACTTACCGATGTTTTACGGGTAGTGTTATCGTATTTTCCCATACTATTAGATGAAATGAAATGTCTAATAAGATATTCATACAACATTTTACTGGTAGGACATAGCGGTAATAACATTTATTTATTTATTTTATTTATTTATTTAAATGTAACCTATGTTCATGAAATAAACAATTCTATTTTATTCCATTCTAAGATCGTGAAAGATGCTGGTTACACAGTAGGTAATTGAGAACTTAAAAACAAGCTAATATTGATTTTGATGTACTTTCAATTTTAAAGTTCTATTAATATTATACTACATATAAGTACACAATATGCGTTCTTTCCTTCGATTTCTTTATTTAATGGTATGGATTTCCATCTCTTTTTCTCTTATTTAGACGTGGTGTGTCGTGATGTTTAGTGATCTTCCGTCATCTCCTTCAATCAAATATATAAAACGTATTTGTACATAACCATTTACTTTATGAATTTAAATATATTGTGATTTCGCAAAAAGTTTACACTACCCGTCCCAAGCTGTCGCAATAGCTTTTAAGGATCTAAGGAAAAAAGTGGCGCAATAAACTTTTTCTGTAATTTATTACTTGACGAAGTATTTTTCATTCCCCGTCCGCGATTGGCAGTCTAAGGGAAGTTTTTTTTCATTTTGTAAGCCTCGTTCTTAAATCGATAAGCCTTTTGACTAATCCCTTAAAACTCTTTATAAAACACTATGTACTCAATTATTAGAAAATGAATTAAAATGTATGAATAATTCAATCGTAAATATGCGAATACATGTCTAATGTTTCGGCTACTATCGCTACTTCTTCTTCTTCTTTTAGTGCTTCTCTACTACTGGAGGTTGGCAGTCAGCTCTGTACCCTCAGTACCCCTCTCTGTCTTTCGCCAGGCGGAACAGATCTTCGACGCCGGCTATCTGGTCCATTTTCTTATATTCGAGAGCCACGATGTCCTTCTTCCGAGACGGCCCGTTTCCGTTCAACCTTTCCCATCATGACCACTTGAGGCAGTTGATATTGATCGTGTTAACTACGAAACTCGATTACGAAAAAGGAAAATTAATTCTTGTGTGATCGTTAATTACGATAGAGCGAAAAATTTGTCCACTTTCGTAACCAATCACGAAACCATAACTACAAAATCGGACCAAAGCTGACGAAGCACATGTCCCAGATATGCAGCTTTTCTACTCTTCATGGTGGTCATGAGTTCTCGGGATTTGCAAGCTCGTCTCCGGACTTCCTCATTGGTGACCCTATATATACTAGGAATCCAGCTAATCTTCAACATCCTCCGGTAGCACCACATCTCAAAGACCTCTAGTCTTTTGCGTGGTTTCTCCAAAATGGTCCATGATTCGCATCCATAGAAGACTATCGGCCAGATGTAGCATTGGAGTAGCCGCATCCGAAATCGGAGGTCCAGCAGCCTTGTCCACAGTACCTTTCTCATTTCATTGAAGGACGCACGGGCAATTTCTTTAGGGGTCTTTATCTCTTGCTCGGTCTCCCAGTTTTCATTTGCCCATCGCTACTTGGTAGTATGTTCATATTCATTCATATATTTATTTGTAAACAAATAAATATATGAATGAATATTATTATACGGGTTACAAGTGGAGGTGTAAATACAAGTAGCGTACATGAACCCTGAAAGGGTATAACAAAGTTTGCTTATGTCTAAATAAAACATTTCAAAATTAACAATAAACTTAAATTAAAAAAAAAAACTTCTTATGTTCCTACTGAGTGGGTTATAACTATCTATATTTGTGTAATGTTAGTCGTAAAACCCTTTTACCAACCCGCACTGAGCCAGTGTATGGCTGGAGTATGACTCAATCTTACTCGTATCCGGGTAAAGGACTGTGCCCCTCGGTGGGGACATTCATGGGCTACATTTAGTTATCGAATAGAATACACACATTCCACAGGCCTCAGAAACAAAACAAAACAGAATATTCTACCATTCAGTAAGATTGTCCCAGTTTTTTTTTGTCCAGACAATATTAGCCCTCATGTGCCCCTCGGTGGGGACATTCATGGGCTACATTTAGTTATCGAATAGAATACACACATTCCACAGGCCTCAGAAACAAAACAAAACAGAATATTCTACCATTCAGTAAGATTGTCCCAGTTTTTTTTTTTTCCAGACAATATTAGCCCTCACCGCTACATGCGTACAGCCTGACAAATGTTGCTCGTATTATTACGCCTTATATTTGTTTCCCAATTTATTACGGGTTTACTTTGTTTTTGTGCGGGAATGTATGAGCTCTCCGCCAGTACTGTTATCAGATTTACCTATTAAACGGGGTATTTTTCCTTGTATTTAATTATCCCCAGTCATTGTCTTACATTACACGGAATGGTGAATTTTGTTTTCCTGGTAAAAATAACAGGAGATAGATATTAGATAAACAACAGGACGAGGCGGGAACGTATTCCTTCTACGTAGCAGGAAACAAGATTATGAACGTAGTTAATATTTTTCTCAGTAATAACAGCTTGGTAGGAAATAGTGCAAACTTCCTATTGTTTATCTTTTATAAACTTCCGCAATTAGTTTTTATCTGAGACACCAGGCTACATGGCTGCTCTAGGTTTCAATATACAAAGATTTTATTTATTTGTTGGTACTAAGCCCACAGCCACAATTTAAATATAAGCACAGAAGAGATAATAGTACATATAAGTTAACAATTACTCTTTGCTTTGGCCAACGGGCTTTCATTATTTAAAACTAGACTTATTGGTTTAAGTTGCATGCAAAAAAATATTTTAGAGAATATTAAGTTATTTAAGAATTTTAATAAATAAAAAAATATTATGATGATGATTTGGTACGTTTTTGTATAGGTGTGGTGTGGGTGTTGTGTAATGTGTATTTGTGTTGGGTGCGTGTGTTTTTGAGGTGTGTTGTGTTTGAAATTGCATATGTATATTAGAGAGAGATTTTATTTATATACTTTTGTGCTTCAGTATTGACAGATTCTGCTTTTTGAAAATAAGCTTTGGGAGATGGAAAATGTCAACGTTGGCAAAGCAATTATTGTATGTTCGTGGCAGCTGCAGCTAATGGAGTTGGAGGCGTAATTTGTGCGCGCGAATGGTATGTGGAAGAGAGAGGAGACAGTTTGGCCTTCAAGAACCTTTAAAAGACTATAGAGAGAGTATTTATTACCCCCCTATATTTCTATTTAATTTTTTGTCATAGGCCTATGCCCCTCAGTGATAACTTTTACAGTCGGGTTGGCCACTAGCGACGCCCCTCCATCAACCCAAGCCAACGCGGAGTACGTCTCAATCTTACTCGTATCCGGGTAAAGGCTCGTGCCCCTCGATGGGGATATAAATTGGCTACATTTATTTTATTTAATACATTGTTATACATATGTACAAGTATATACATGTACCTCTACTCAGGTGTACGTATCGCAGCCTGCGATCACGTATCATCCCTCTAAGGCACCCCACCGTGCGTGCGTATTCGTGTCATTTTAACTAAATTAAGTCAAATTACACGAGTGTTATTTAGATGAACTCGCGGTAATTCTGTTTGCGTGGCGACACGGGCCACATTATTTATTCAAATCGTGTTAGTACAGCCGTGTCTTAGAACCTGAGCTCGGGAGCTTTTCATTTCGCTGGCGGAACTAAATTTAAATTTTATTCTAGTGTTTATCGGCGGTGGTACGATAATATCATTATTTTACGAGTTTTCTAGTAATTTCTTCGTATTGTTTGAAGATAAAACATTATTATAGCTATCTCAAGAGCGTTAAGTTTAACTACAAATTTGATACGGCGATATCGACTTTGTCACATATTGCTGAGTCAAGACAACGTGAGACCTGAGAGAGTAGTTTATTAATACGGGCCTACGGCCTAACACGTGACTAAACTTAAACTGTGGCCAAATGAAACAGGCGATTAATTGAAGATTAATTCAAAATACCGGCAATTGCTTTCCTGGAATGAGTTTGACATAAGAATAACAACATACACCTTGGCAAGAAAGGCTAGACATTAATTGATTCTTTAGTCACAAACGTATAGAGACTATGTGCTCCCTGCATAGGTATTTGGTTCAATCAGAACACGCAGTGGTGCACTAATGTGTCACATATGTTGCCATTTTTTTCTAGAATTTCTTGCCAAGGTGTAAGTCTATTACCTACATTTGATCGCTCTTTCAGGAACCAGGCGTAATCCATTTGAGTGCAGCCTCGTTGAAAAATGCACACAAAAGTATCTGTTCATGTATGTTTATACGTGTCCTAAATATCTGTTTCTTGTTTCAGGTACGCACTACCCCACTTCACTATACAGGGTGACCAAATATCATCACAATAATTACTATACGTAAGTGCAAAAAAGTCCGTAAACTCATCTATTACAAGATCAATTGACGAACGGAGAGAGCGTTCGGGCCGGTCAAGTGAATGATTGGCTCAGTGACACAATTTAAATTATACACAATTCAATAAAACATAATGCAATTAAAATTGAGAAGAACAAAAAGTTGTTTCTTTATTGGGGGATTTCTTTACGGGGATTGGAAGGCAATGTACAAAATGCAGAGTTTTAATATTACTTCGCTCTCGTCAATATGCCGCACGTTCGAATTTATTTATATTTTTCTTTATTGATCTTAAAAAATCCAGAGCTAATACAATAATGTTAGGTGAGAAAATTAATCTTAACATTAGCCAATAATATATTTTTTAACAGCTCTGCATTCAACTCGCGCGCGAATTGTTACTAGATACAACATACACACGGAAATAAATACTTTTCTTCTAGCGAAGTCGGATATCAATAGGTCCAACTTACATTTTGGGGCAGGGAATTTTAATTTGTAAAGGCCGACTAACAGAAAGACTCGACCCGATCTACGTAAAATGGCCGCGAAAAATAAACTCAGGATATTTTTGTTTAATTACTGGCCTGCCCGTTTTGTAAAGAAAGCTTTGAAAGATGACTCGTCGGGGTCTATAATTTAAAGTATACTCAGTAATTAACTGTTACTACAGGTTAAAAATCAAACTGAATATAGTCGCTGTATGTATGTATATAGAAGATGTTATTTCGATTACCTACATTTTGTTTTTAAATGATAATTACAGCGGCCGTTACAAGAAAATGAACTATATACGAGTTTGAAAATAGAAGCCACTTCTTATGAGCTGTTGAAGCAGTTTTAGCCGTGATCCACGGTCACAAAGAAATTAAATCGGTCATTCGGTAAAAAACACCGGAAAACAAAATGTTGCGGCAGCATATTCTGCGAAATTTTAACATACGGACGGACGGATAGCAGAGTCTTGGTAATAGCAGTAGTAGTTCCTCTTTTGGAACCCTTCAGGTACTCAGGTATACAGGATAATACTAGAATTCTTCAGACTTACAACAACAGGGTGGTAGGTAGTGGTACCTTACCGCAAACCGTAACATCCCTTATCAGTACCGACGCGGCTCCGCTATGTAATTATGTACACCGTATGTATCGCTTATCTTGACAAACGACTGCTGTATATGTATATGTATATCAGCCTGTATACTGAGAATAATAAGACGTTTGTTTGGACATAGAATTTATTGTGCTCCGTTTTTCGGACAAAATGTTTATATTGTTATTAGTATGTTTATAGACTTGTTATATTATAACTAAGTCTGTACTTTACTGTACCTACAATGTACACCATTTTAATGATATTTGTAATTTGGTCCATAAAATAATTAAAAAAGAAGAAATTGCATTAAGCTTAAAAGGGCGTAGGAAAGGATTTGGATGGATAGGAATAGTAGTATGTGTACTCCTAAGTCATCATAATATAAATAACTCACAAAGCTAGATAAATAGGCACTGAACTCTATAAAACCGAAATGACCGCGTCTCGACCCATCTACCCAAACCGGATTGTTCGCGAATAGTTGTAACCTAATATGAGATATCAAGTAAATACTTAGGTACAAGAACATCATGAAACTTAAAGATAGAAGCAAGTAACAACCGATCTTTTTGTTCAGAAACAGACGATGATAATAATATCTCTCAAAGGATTTCCAGCGGTTTTTTATTGCGTGGGTATTTCGCATTTTCTCATTTTATTAGGCCAACAATATGACAATGGCACAACAGGGACTAGCCAAGGCTTGCGATTACTCATTGTAGAATAAAAGAATCACCCTCCTTCTTGCGCAGTCCGGTAAATATTCGAATATTAATCAGATCGTTCCGATTTTACAAGAGTATTATACTTTTGGATTTGGAAACTGTAATACTTGGTTTGGACATATTATATGTAGTATCTGTGGTTTGAATAAAATAATAAAGAAAAGTGGTACTCCTAGATTAGAATGTATTGTTGGTACGCCCGTCAAAAATAACATGTCTCAAAATAATAAAATTGATTGTTAAAACTACGGAACCGAATTAATTGTTGCTCTTAAATTTCAAAGTAGCCTTTACAAAAAACAGCCAGTTCCATTAAAATCTGAGTATCTCTAAATAGAACCATCGTTGACTACGAGAATCACCAGTCACTGCTTCGATTCTGCATACCGATAAACATATAAATTCGTGAATCGATATAGAGCGACGACAGAGTACAGTTGTCTTGGTAACGCTGAAATTTACGGTGGGTTCCGTACGAACATAAATAACTTTAGGCCCGAACGGCCCGATGAAAGAGGTCGTCGTATGGTAAGGAATACAATGGCGATAGCTTTGACGTGAATAAGGCCCTGGCAGGTTAGATTTAGGATAGTTAGAGGAGTGACGCGTTCGATTTTGAACCATGACGGGCTACTAAAGGGTGTGTTTTGGCTTGGGTCTCGTTTGGTTTGGTTGACCGAACATGTTGTCAATTTCATCTTAATAGTTTGTTGGATAATCCTAGGATTTTTAGGGTTTCGTATCTTAGAACGAGAAACCCTTATAGGATCACTCGTGCGTCTGTCCGTCCGTCCGTCCGTCACAGGCAATTTACTCAGAACATATTGGACCGATGAAGTTGAAAAGTGGGTCACATATCAATATCTGTGACCCAAAGGCAGAGGTGCAATGTAAGTAGTATATTTTAGTTTAGTCTATGAAAGTTTAGTAAAATAATGTTTCTGAAATGGTTACTGAAAAGTATTAATGGTGTCTACGGTACCCTAAAAACTCGTGTTAATAAAATGCTCTAAATATAAAAAGTATGCAGTCTCGATGAGGGATGAATAGTCATGATTAAGAGGTGTCGGTTTATCTTTCATAGCAGATAAGTTTCCCATGAATAACAAGATCAAGAGAATCAAACATAGATTACCACAACTTTACACGACTGAAGCGGTACAGTACAACATTTTAATTTAATAATTAATGGATAACTGTTACCGTTCGTTGCGACATTGAATCAATTAGTCACAGCGAGGTCTGACGGTGGCACTATCGTAGTGCTATCGTGGCACGACTAATTTTGCTGATAGTAATTTACAACGTCACATGTGGAATTGTCTGTATAAATCATTGGCTGATGTGACACACCCCTCTTGAATTATGTGATATGAAATAGAGGTATTATACATGGCTATTATACAGGCTGATGGTATCCTAATCTCATTAACTATCGAGAACGAAGTGGCTAGCTCAACGCCAGATCTCTAGGGCCCTGTCTCAATAAGCCCTATTGAACATATAAATCAGTCATTTTACATACAAAATTTATATTTATCTGATCACAGGGCCTTAATCTGATATCCAGACATTTCGTTCCACGGCTAAGGTCTACAATTTTATAAACTCAAGTGAATATAATTATAGGTATATATCCCAATTGGTAACTAAAACTTATGCCTAATTTATTAACCTAAGCTAAATCATTATCCATGAAATATACATACATACATTTGTACAAGCTACAGGTACATACTTTACTCGTTCATATCAAGAATTTAATGGTAGCTTTTGCTTCAGTATAAATCTAGTTCAGAACTCGACTCAATCAAGTATTCTTGGACAATCTTTGACATTTTTTTTTGTGATCTACATTGAAGCGTCCGTGGCTGAGTTGTACGGACCCGCAATTCAAAATCATCAATGTATTATTATCATTATAAAAACATTAAAAAACAAAAGTTACTAATTTGCATAGAAATTATATTCGACCTTTCTGTATCAACAACTCAACAACTTGTTCCTACTTAGCTTTGTATAGCTTATCGATAGTAAATTTTGGTTTTGTGCGATGTATGTGTAGCCTATAAGATTTTAATGCAATAAACGTCCATTCATTCATTCATTAATTCATGTATTCATTCATTCATTGGAAACGATCGTGCGGGTTAAGCAACATCTGGGCAACACGGGTACTGGATGGGTGACCCGTTTCTATGTGGCATTTGTTTAGCGCGCTTCCGTGTTTCGGGTGTGTAGGTCCGGGCTACTATCGCTTCTCGGCGGTAGTAGTCGTAAAGCTGTGTCAGAGACCCTAATAGGGCAGCTTGATAACTCTGAAAGTTGGGTTGGGCACTAGCCTGAAACCCCTCCACCAACCCGCACTGAATCAGCGTGGTGGAGCATGGCTCAATCTTACTCGTTTCCGAGTAAAGGCTCGTGCCCCTCGGTGGGGTCTTTAATGGGCTACATATTATTATTATAACATTGTATATGCGAAACTGACACGTAAACTTAGCTAACCTAACAGCCTAGCTTTGCCCAAAAATATTTGTTCATCCGATGAAACTCCTAATACAATCATGGTTGGCCAGAACGTGAAACGATAAATTTTACCATCTAGCCACGACATCTATATTTAATAGTCAAGTAATCTACAAACAGACCATCTCCGACAAAGTTCAAAAGCAAATGGGCGCTAAAACGAACTTCATGGCGACATTGCTATCTATCATACAACTGTATTACTCCACACTTCAGGGGAGAGCAGTAAATCTTCACGGTTGATGACTGTTTTATGACACCCTCCGACGGCCTCAGTAAGACTTAACTTAAGGGTAACTTGGATAAATAGTGGTTGAACAACACCTCTTAAGTAAGAACAAGTAAATATCCTTTGTTTATTTTAAGTTATGACATTATGCAGTCGGTCGAAAAGTTTAAACTTATCAGAAAATACAAGGTGTAATTTTGACATGTTATTTATACTTTACTTACTTTATACTTTATTGCACAGAAAACATAATACAGACACTTAATATTAGAAAAAACATGTACAAAGGCGAGCTTATCTCTAATAAGAGATCTCTTCCAGCAAATCTAGGATGGAGAGGATAATATACTTATTTATATACTTATACTTGTAATGTTTTCTTATTATTATTCTTGTTGTACCTGTTTTGTGTAATTGTTCTTGTTAGTAATTATCGGTATAATCTTTCCCAAATATGCGCAGTACTATTGGTATAATGAACTAATCTTTAATTATAATTATAATAGACACTATGACTGATGAAAACACCAACTACGTAACCTGTAGTTAACTTCTGACGATCAACCGTAACTACTTAAAAGCTCGTTACCGTCTAATCGAATTTTAACCCGGAAATAATGAGAGGACTCTGCCCGGCTCATAACGGTATATTGGTCCACACCCGGACCATAATGACGGGGAAAATCTGGGGTATTTACTTTTACATAGGTACACATAGGGACATATTCCAATAATAAGGGATACAAAAGAAATGGCCGAAATTTGGAATGAAGAGCTGTGTAGCCTAATGGGTTGTACAACTTCTCACGTAGGAGATGCAGGTCCGAATCGCGATGCTGATAGGGTTGCCAGATGTAAAGTTCAGAAAACCGGACTTTTCACCCAGTTTAGCCGGACTTTTCAATGATAAAGCCGGACATTCAAAAAGTAAAGCCGACTTCAATTAAATAACATCTCATGACGACAAACTTAAGCACCATAAACAAATCCAACGTTTGAAAGAAAAAATAAGCAGGTACAGACAAGGACAGTCATGTTGAATCATTTTCAACCGACTTCAAAAAAGGAGGAGGTTCTCAATTCGACCCGTATGTTTTTTTTTTTTCTTTTTTTTTTTTTCTATGTTTGTTACGCGATTACTCCGCCAATTATGAACCGATTTGAACAAATCTTTTTTCGGCGTATAGGTAATACCTCAAGGGTGGTCCCATTGACACCAGGTCAGGATCTGATGATGGGATCCTGGAGAAATTGAGGGAACTCTTCAAATATTATAGGCAGACCTATAGTGATTTTTGTGTTTTTCATAATAACTCGTGCAAATGCACATGGTAAGCATAATATTGTGATGCGGAACTGCTGATGAAGACCACATATGGCCACCAGATCTGCTCAATACTAGGTACAAATACAATGCGTGGCTGACGGGCAGGCAACGCATAGCCTAAACCGGTGGACCTAGAGCCACGAAACTTTGTACAGGGGTTCCTTAGTAGCGTGGGGTAGCACTGATATGGGATTTGACAAAATTAATTCCCCAAGGGGGGGAGGATAGGGGGTTACAGTTTGTATTAAACTCAATCTAATCAAATAGGGTTTGTGGAAGTCGGTTTTTTCTAAAGTTTACTTTTTGTTTCAATTATCCCATAACTATTGTACTTACGAAGTTTCACGCGCAAGTTTCAGCGCGAGCCGCGCGACTCACGTGCACCTCTCAGTGATTCATTGCGTCTTGAGAGGAAATTAAAAGCCTAACAAAATTCAGACTGGCCGGACAGCCTGAAATATGGCCGGACAGTCATCTAAAAAGACTAACCATGTCCGGCTTTATCCGGACGTCTGGCAACGCTAGATGCTGACATACCAATGAGAAAAGTAACATCTTATGTAACAGAATACGGCGATGCAAGACATTAAAAAATCATCATGAAATCATTGAAGAATTAGCAAGCAACTATGCCTATGCTATCCCGTATGGGAAAAGACATGAAGCTATGTTTTATTTTACATACAGTCGTGTTACGCCTTTTACTGTCAAAAAACCTTTAGTGATCAATCACAGTATTCACACAAAGTCGATAGTAAAAAGGGATTATAACGATGTGGGTTTAATATCGGATACTACCTGGAAAATCTTTGCCAATAACCACTGCGAACGACATTGCAGCATTCTCAGTCCGCAACATACTATAAAGGAGGTACGGCTGCTGGAAACCATACCCTGTCTACTTTTCATTCTTACACCTGAATCGTGCTTCATTGTTTATCCGTCTTATACTATATGTAGGTAAAAGATACTATCCCGTGACTAATAAAAACCTGTGAAAGGTATACGGGCAGCGGAACGGGACAGGGCTATACAGCTGTGCCTGTACTTTTTGGGGTCTTTCTATAAGCCTATTAAACATACAAATCATAAATGTTCATACAAAATGACAGATCAATCTGCCACATGAGTTTATCCAGACTGCTTGAAACAAACCCATAATTTTGACGTGGTAACGTCTTATAAATCGATGAACGCTGCCGGCAGCATGTTCAAAAAAGGCACATTGCACATCGGCACCGACAACGCCGCAATACAATAGCTATTTTCGTCGTCCGAGTCGTAGTCAAGACTCAACAGCGCGGAGGGTCCTGAGTCTAAACCCACAGCGGCTTACATTTGTGTTTTTTTTATTTTATTTACATTTTAGTAGTAACTTGCGCAATTCCTCGAGGTTTAATTTCGCTCACGTAAAATTATCGTCCGTAAACCGACTTTACAGACACCAATTTTTATTTACCTACTGTACCTCCGCTAAGGTGCGGTGTCTAGCACGGATACACACCAACCCATTGCAGGCAACATGGCCGCCTATGAATAAATTCGGTACAGCCGTGTCACCGTGCCAGGCAGACAGACCGTGCCGTCCTGCGTGGCCCCAGTCATGTGTGGGGTATGGGTAAGGAATTGGAACGAGGTCTTCAAGTTATCTTTATCTTTAAAACTTATGGATAGAAATATATTTGCATGTGAATAAATACACATTTAAAGTTACAGTATACCGCCGGCAGGTCGCTAGCAGGGTGTCAAATATAAGAAACTCTATCGCCCGGTTTCCGAAAAGAAAATTTGCTGTGACAATTTGTTAAACTCTTGTCAAAATCATTTCAACCAATCACGTGCCTCTATTTCTCTAATCTAATCGCTCGTCACATTTGATTGCTCTTTCAGAAACTGAGGGTAACACGACCCGCGCTGTTTGTCAGAGAGTGTCAAGTCAATTGGTCATCTGTGAGTCCGGGCTTCAAAAAGAAGAAGAGTCCGGGCTTGAAACTCTTATTTCGCGCAGGCAAAAATCGCGTACAAAATAATTATTATCCCCAAAAATACATTTCCTTTTTCGTCACTTCCGCCATTAGCCGTACAAGGGTGGGCGATCATTAAAGCTCGGAGATACATACTGCCGGGTAAGGGTGGGCGCACACGGACAGACAAATCATGAATATCATTACACGGCACCCGGGAAACGGATTAAATTCTCGAGACCAATGAATCTCAAGTTCATGAGAATTCTGTTAATGTTACATGAATATTCTAGATATCTCTAAAGACGCTCTGTTGAAATTGCATTATTATAGGAAGACCGAATTTCAATATCGGACCTTATCCAAAAGGGCCAATAATACCCAATATCAGCTTACAGTCAAAACACATGCAAAATCTACTCGCACTGATTAACCAATTTACTGACACGGAAAATTGTATCCGACCATCCGGGAACAATAGTCTCATTGTAATAGGTACCTTTAGGGGGTTGAATCCCAAAACTTGGATTATTAGAAAATTATTTTGCAGCCCCTGAATCGCCGGTACTATTCCGACTATTCCAAGGCCCGTGTCCCCCAATTGGTGTCCGCGAGGCGAGGACCAGCCGCGTAGCGGTTGGTCCGAGCTGAGCGGTAGCCAATACCTAATACGAGGAATATTTGTATGTAAAGATATATGTTTTGTGTTCTAGATAATTGAAACAAAAAGTAAACTTTAGAAAAAACCGACTTCCACAAACCCTATTTGATTAGATTGAGTTTAATACAAACTGTAACCCCTTATCCCCCCCCCCTTGGGGAATTAATTTTGTCAAATCCCATATCAGTGCTACTAAGGAACTAAGGAACCCCTACGCTACTAAGGAACCCCTGTACAAAGTTTCATGGCTGTAGGTCCACCGGTTTAGGCTATGCGTTGCCTGCCCGTCAGCCACGCATTGTATTTGTACCTAGTATTGAGCAGATCTGGTGGCCATATGTGGTCTTCATCAGCAGTTCCGCATCACAATATTATGCTTACCATTTGCACGAGTTATTATGAAAAACACAAAAATCACTTCAGGTCTGCCTATAATATTTGAAGAGTTCCCTCGATTTCTCCAGGATCCCATCATCAGATCCTGACCTGGTGTCAGTGGGACCAATGGGAAGGTAAACCCTTTCAAACAAAAAAATAATTTTCCAAATTGGTCCATCCGTCTAGGCGCTATCGGGGCACATACATAAAAAAAACATCCGGACGAATTTTAAACCTCCTCCTTTGGGAAGTCGGTTAAAAATGGCGCTGTTGTTTTCGATGAAATTTGCTATATAAGAGTTTTTGGGGGTAAAAAATCGATCGAGCTAGGTCTCATAACTAAAAAATCGCGTATTTCCGAATCTTCATACTTTTCTCATTGCCGCGCTATAGGATTGGCAATTTCACATTAGTACAATGAAAATAAGGCATAAATTCCAATGAAAATCAAAAAGTAAGTTAACTCATTGCGACCTCAGATCACGTGACACTTTTTGGCGCGACTTCGGAAAATTCACATAAAGCGGTTTAGTTCAAATAAGGTCGCATCTAAGTTCCTCATCTGCTATTCAACCTTTTTGCTTACTACTAAGCAAACAGGCACTTTAATCGATGTTAATGCAGTCTAATGATATGAATATAATGTTTTATTGTGTTTGTACCACCAACCGCCTAGCAAAGCTCGGTAACCAGATATTGGGAGTAATATGTCGATCAGGAAATACAATATGAACCCACTTTAAAACCTTACCGCACCTTACCGTGCATGGTTTATAAAATAACAAGTACTTTGCGCCAAGCAAATTAAAGAATGCTACTTTAATTATTCTGCATATTTCTACGAATCATAAATTATTTAAGTAGTTAGTATATTTGTCAAATGTACGTGCACGTGGACATTAATTATTCTATAACGCTTTATGAAATTAATCATTCCAAGCACCCTTATACCGCAGGGGACGTTCACCGAAGAGGATTATTTTGTAACTTGACACTTATACTGACCAGTGGCTCGAATATATTAGTTATCTAATATAATAATATCACTAGGGGATTATTGAGACACCCAATTCATTAATCTTACTTGATCACTTATCGTTGAACTGTGGTTAGGTTCAAATTATTACAGAAACGTGTTTTGGGTGCTCACTGCGTTGGAACAGTTTACGCTGAGTTTCTTTGCCCTCACCTCTCCCTCTATCTCACACACCCTCCTTACTCTTTGCGGGAAAGAGACGTCAAGAGCCAAAGAATCGTAGCGCATCAGAACCCATTGAACCTGACGGACTGACCTGACACATTGGATCTTTACATATATATAAGTTATTATTCTTATCGTCGTAGTACTGGTCTACACTTTTCTTAAGGACATAGAGCAAAGAAATATAACCAGATTATTTTTTTTATCAGTGCGTAATAAACATAAAATATTATACCCGTAGATTAGTCTATTATGTTTGTGCATGTATGGCATATACAGAGAATTGCAAGGCGCAGTCCAGTGTTTACAAGCAAATACTCGTGCAGCTAAGTGGTATTAGACTCCCAACTAACTACGCAGTAATTAACAGTGAGGTTGTGGGAGGGAGATCGAAAACACTGCTCTGGAGCGAAATTTGAAATACGAACTCAAAATCGAAATGAAAAGCAAACCCACTCATCCTAAGAACACTCAACAATTTTCCTTTGTCAGAGTTATTATGAAGATACAGATCTTCCATTGCTGCTCGGTACGCTAGGTTTAAAAGTTTTGCTCTGCTGTGGGCAGCGATGTATGGCACGCGGGACCAAAATAGTCGAGTGTAGAGAGTGTTTAGGACTGCAATAGTAGCTGGCGGCGGCCATTGTACCGCTCTCTTTGTTCTCTCAGAAATCAAACATGGCGGGCATTGTTAGTCTCCCCTCTTCATGGTTTTTAACAGAGAAACTTTAGCGTTTTGGGGATGCAGTCTTTGTGTTTCTCACAACCGTTCCGTCGTCCTCATTGCTGGCATATAATTACAGAATAATTACGGCGAAACCAGCAGGTACCTAGCGTGCGGTAATCCGCACACTCAAAAATAAAAGTAAGTGTTTACGCTTTACGCCACCAAACTAAGGGCCGAAACAAACAAGGATAGTAGAGTTCCCGGGAAAAACCAATACAGTTGATTGCATTACATTGTCGCTGTAGGGCTGTAGGTACGGGTTGAACCGTTATCATTATCATTCAGAGCAAATTCTCACGGGGCCATAAGAATCTGTGCGGAGAGCCGCGCGAACGATCGCCCTCTCTCATTTACAGGAGTGTACTAATTCGTATACGCAATTTTTCGCCCGTTAGCCTCCCCTCCCCGCTTCCCCGCTGTTTACGGCCGCACCCGAAGGAACGTGAGCCGAAAACAAATAGGGACATTCGTAGAATATCGTATTTGTTCGTGCTAAGTCGAGCGGTGTTCCGACCGACTGCTACCGACGATGTTATTCAAAGAGAATCGAGTTACGAAATAATGAATGCTTTAGCCCTTTCCGCGTGGATATTATCATAAATAATGCTAGAGCTCACTTTGCGCGTAAATATCCGCGATGGCCTTTAAATGGTTTTTCCTAAACTATCGCAGTTGCTTATCTGATTTATGCGAGGGTCGCAAATAACACTATGCGGAATTTATATGTCGTGCCGATAGTCCGCTTTCCGAAGAGATACTACATTCGGTGGACCCTAGCCCCTTCGGATGTAATCCAATTACGATTCAAGTTATTGGTTAGCTCCGACCTAACCGAGTCTCGTCTATTTTCTTACAATGAAGAACCCATTTCATATCTGTACGGACAATTATTGCTCCGGCATTGTTTAGTTAGTAACACAAGGGCTGAATGAAATATGCGGCACTGCCCACCTTCGGTACGTCTGTTGCTACCAAAGAAATTGCGACTTAGTTATTTACGGAACAAGATTTCTAACCAGTTGTTACGATGCTATTTCAAACCTTATAGAACAGTCTTGTACAGTTTCTTGGTGATGGTTTTCAGAGGGGTCAGCAACGTGTATAGAGCGACGGAACTCAATACGGCAGGAATTTATCGTCAGTAATTCAAAGTGCAAAGACCATTTGTCTGCGGACCCCTAAAGGGCGAGTAATTGATACTGTAATGGATGTCTTCACAACCACTGCTCATTCTCGGTTGTATGCTTGTTTACATTCCTGGTTATAAATAGTCAACAAACTAGGCAATAGATGTCGCTGCAAGGAGGTGTTAAGGTGTGTTATATTTAAGCTCAGCTTGCACCAGAGTTATGAGAACAATTGTATTTCCCATCGATATAAATGTACTTACTTTGTCTGAGGTACCTATAAGGAATGTCTGTTTGACATTTTACAAACGTACGGGATAAATATTCAATACCCTGACCACTTGACACTGGCAAAATTAACCTCAAAAGAGGTTAGGACGCCATTAATAAAAAGAAGAAGAAGAAGATGTATTTTGCGTGACAGGGGTACTAGCCCATCGCTGCTGTCAAATACAAATAAACATAAACATTTACATACAGGCACATACATTGCTTCTGGCCCCACACTAGGATACCCTGTGGTGCAAATAGGTTTACACATGTTTTTATACGGTTAGGCAACGTTTTCTGGGCAAATAATACAAATCACACACTACTCAACGAGCAGTTAACTCGCACGTGAAATGGGAGTTTTCAAGTTTCGGCAGCAGCCGTACAGTTCGCGCCAAGTATCTTTGTCTCTGAACTAAACGACCTAATGACATGGTGTCATGTTAATAAAAAGTAATAAGCTGCCAAGTGCGAGTTGGACTCGCGTTGAGAGGGTTTTGTACAACAATAATAGGACTGACACCAACAAAGTACCCCACAAGTACCCTAAAATTCAGTTTTTCGTACAAACTTTGCACCCCAAGTTTAGTGGGTTAGGTGGTCAAAGTTGTATATTTCGGAGTTTTTATGGGATATGTGTGCAAACATGTGCTTGCATACCAAATTCCAGATTTTTAGGACTTCGGGAAGTACCCTAGAGGTTTGGATGACATGCGAATTGGACATATTATTGAGCACAACTTTTTCAAAATAAGTCTTAATATTATTATAAAAAAAATATTTAAGATCCTCAAAACATGCGCTTTAATTTGATATGTCACACGGCATATTTTATTTTTTTTAAATTTTATTTTTATCATTTGGCCCCCCAAAAGTGGCGGCCCTTACATTCCATATTTATATATTGCATATTTATTCCATATTTGTAACATTGCACCTCTGTTTTTGGGTCACAGATATTGATATGTGTACCAATTCTCAACTTCATCGGTCCAATATGTCCTGAGTAAATTGCCTATGCCCCGTACGGACGGATGGACAGACGCACGAGTGATCCTCTAAGGGTTTCTCCTTCTGAGATAAGAAACTCTAAAAACCAGGGATATTTTTTTACTCAATACATTAAACCTAAAATTACAATCATTTGTTTCCTTGTTTCTAACTCTTACTTTCCAGCTTCTAAGTTTCGAACCATAAAACGGATGTTGATAAAAGACGGCTATGAAGCTACGCGAAAAAAAAACTTGATCAGAAACCATCCATTCGTTTGAGCACAAGGTGCCACAGAAAAATTTACATACACACACGCACACAGATAGACAGACTCTTCAAACTCTCTTCTATTTCGTCGGGGGTTAAAATAGGTTAATTTGGGGTACGAGAGAGTGCACACATATTTCAGAGCCAAAGAAATACAGCGTAGCATGTATCATAAACAGTCTACTAAGTTTCTTCGCTGACAGCTCACAGGTAGCGGCCACATTTAGATTATATCAAAGGCTTTTGGTTAGAGCAAACATGTTGTGTTTGGTGATGCTAGTTCAAATGAGTTGGAATTTGGCTGTGTGGATGTGACTAGTGAAATAAAAGCCACGTTTCTACTAGCTTACATAATAATACATAATGTTGTATGTTGCTATCCTATTCTGTCTGATGGACTTGGTTGTTGCAATGAAATAGTCAAATAGTATGAAGTGTCCGCCACGCGGGTGCATTTACGATAGAAATATCTAGTGATGGAAAGTGTTACAGTAGTAGTTTTTTTCTCAATCCCCGACGAAGCAATCTGTGGGGGTGTCCTTGCCCTCCTGCTCCCACTTTTGAATTTTGAACTTCAACTTTGACGACCAAGACATCGGTCCGTATGTTGAGTGTCATTGTTTTGTTTTTAGGGTTTCATATCTCAAAAGGAGAAACCCTTATAGGATCGCTCGTGTCGTGCGTCTATCCGTCCGTTCGTCCGTCCGTCTGTCACAGGCAATTTACTCAAAACATATTGGACCAATGAAGTTTAAAAATAAATATCTGTGACCCAAAGAAAGAAGTGCAATGTGAATATTTAAACATGGAATATGGGGGCCACTTTTGGGGGGGCCAAACGAGAAAAAAAAATGCCGTTTGACAAATCAAATGAAAGCGCGTGGTGTGAGGATCGTAAATGTATTTTTATATTAGATTTAAGTCTAATTTTGAAAAAGTTATGCTAGTAGTATGACCAATTTGCATGTCATGAAAACCTCTAGGGTACTTACCGAAGTCCTAAAAATCTGAAAATTTGGTATGCAAGCACATGTTTGCACCCATATCCCATAAAAACTCCGAAATCCACAACTTTAACCCCCTAAATCTGGGGTGCAAAGTTTGTATGAAAAACTGAATTTTATAGGATTATTTTTATTGGTGTTAGTCCCACTATTTTTGTACTTACGAAACCCTACCAACGCGTGTCCAACTCGCACTTGGCAGCTTATTTGGCTCGCAGCAATTAGTACAAAACTACAAACTCCAGGGCGTTAACCTGTTCCAGAACAAAGAAACTAATAGTATACTAATCTGGTACGGTTGGCAAAGCCGTCGTACAAACAAGCAGGCCTCGGATGCACCCCGCCTCCTAATGAATGCGATTAACTTTCTACCCTCGTATCCTCTTTGCTGCTGACGGTACAAGTTTTTAAGTGCTTCCCCACAGTTTCTGTTTGCTGCGCAGAAGTACTATTCCGATCTCAGCAACAACATGACAGAAGTTTTACTCATTGGTGACTTATCTTATCACCTCCATTTTCAATTACCTATCTATCCATGAATTTCACATTACTAGAGTTAAATTTGACGTTGCGCTATAGAACTTATATCGACCCTATCTATCTGTCGGCGGCAGATCGTAGAATTGGGCATGATGTGCCTAAACGTGAAATATCATGAAATGATAAAATCTCTTAAGGCAAACACGAGTGCAGCGAAGCCCCCGAATAGTCTTCGTGTTCGTTTGACATGTATAACACAAAAAAAAACACGTAGTGCTGAATAAAAATGCTTTTAAAAAGACATGTTTTCGTTAAAACCCGCCACATCATGATGTACCCAGTAATTGCTTGTGCATATCATGAAATGGCGGGGCACATGATGCTGTGCCCGATTCTACGATCGGCCGCCGACATATCTACAGATTAAGTATAGATAGGTTAGTGAAGATGTACACTACACTACATGTACACTTGACTTTGGTCAATCTGCATAACATTATGTACGAATCTGCTTATCAGTATGGTATTACTTAGGTGTACCCCTGCTATACAATATTTTTATTATCTGCGCAGTAAAGAAATTATGAAATTATATCTTAAAGGAGCACATACTGAAAATAATCTAATCACAATCTCAATAACTTTGATAGTATAAACGCATGCAAGTAGGGCTACTTGTACCAAACTTTTTGACAATATAAATCCCAAGTTAAAAGATTAAGATTAAATACAACACGGCCATGTTATGGAACCTGGCTTACTAGCAATAGCTTGACTTGTTAGCAGTTGCCTAAAAGTGGTACAACAGTCTGCCTCAGCTTTTTGGTAAATCCTTGAGCACAACTATGAAACCGAAAACTGGCGATAAATAACTGGTCGATCCCTTCTCGTGGAATATTATTGTTTGGTTTCCGTTCATTTTTTTTTTTGCTGCAGGTAAATACGAATATAGCCCAGACATGGGCGGAGCTCGATAACGGAAATAAGTAGTATAACCAGCCATACGAAAATATTTCATTTCATTTCATTTCATTTTATTGCGATAAATTACAGTATAATTTACAGATCTTATGTAATATAATATAATGTCCCAATGTAATTTTACCGATGGCGGCATGGCAATTTTAATAATTATAATTATGAATAGAATTAAATTAAAACAGAATAACGTACTTAATAATATTTTTCACTTGGAAAAAAATAAATAATAAACTTTATCATCCATCACACATAGCATAATTTTATAATAACATTATTTTAGTAAATTTTAAAATTGATATTAATGTCACTAATAGTCGTAAGCATAAAAAGAAGAAAAGTCTAATCCTAAGTCTAAACCTAATTAATAAAATAAGTAGTATAACCAGCCATACGGAAATAAGTAGTATAACCAGCCATACGGAAATAAGTAGTATAACCAGCCATACGGAAATAAGTAGTATAACCAGCCATACGGAAATAAGTAGTATAACCAGCCATACGGAAATAAGTAGTATAACCAGCCATACGGAAATAAGTAGTATAACCAGCCATACGGAAATAAGTAGTATAACCAGCCATACGGAAATAAGTAGTATAACCAGCCATACGGAAATAAGTAGTATAACCAGCCATACGGAAATAAGTAGTATAACCAGCCATACGAAAATCTCGACGAGAATATAATATGCGTGGCTGTCTGCTACGCGCCGCGACAGCTACGTGCGCAGCTACGAAAAGACTACGCCGTAGCAGCGCTACGCTATTTACCGTTCTTTTGATTTTAGTTGGTATATTTTTGGTGGAATTATTCATGTTTGTATAAAATATCTTACTTGATTCATTTAGGAAATACCGAGGGTATTCTGGCAGAACCAGATAGTGCACAATATGTTAAAATGAGGTGAACGCAATTTAAGTTTTGAGTGATCATGGTGAATGGGTGAAGCATATTATTAATTATTTTAATCAATGTAATTATTCTAATCTATTTTATTTTTGTAATTTTATTTTATATTGGACAAACAATTTATTATTATTATCATGAAACATAACTTGTAGTATGAATATGTTATCTAACAACATATTTTTTTATAGGTGAAAGAAATCAAAGTATTTGCTGTTTCATAGTATTTGCAATGGACCCAAAATCTTTAGGGAAGGTACTTCCCGTTGGCCTACAATTATGAAATTTGGCACAAAGCAAGGTAAAGGGAAATATCTGAAAACTGCAAAGTCAGTCCAAAAGTTCAGTCCAGTCAGTTCTTACATGGATGACATCATGCTTATTTTTTATGTAGTAACCTAATTACACCAGTAACGAAGTATCAATCTCCAAGTGTGATCGGAATCCTTGGTCCGTGAGTCCTACTCGCACTTGACCTTTTTAATTTTGAATTGGAACTAAAAAAACGTTTGCAAGCAGAAACAAATATACGTGATCCTTATTTGTTTTGGCTATTCCAACATCAAGGGCATCAATTTTGATTGCATGATAAACACACTTATTCTGTTCTGCCTGTCAATAAATCTAAGAACTAGTTTTATATCAACAGCGAGAACCAAATAAAATCCAATGTATTGGTTTACCTGTCAATATAAATTGTTACTAGTGCTGCGTGGTCTAGTGGGTTTCACCTTGCACTAATTCACTAATTCGTAGTATGTAGTAGTCGTAAAACCCCTCCACCAACCCGCACTGAGCCAGCGTGGTGGAGTATGGCTCAATCTTACTCGGATCCGGGTAAAGGCCTGTGCCCCTCGGTGGGGACATTAATGGGTTACTTTTGTTTTTTTTTTTACTTTTTACTAAGAATATGTTGTCATGAAAATATTTTGTAAATATGGATAGCGATAGCTGAGATATTCTTCAAAATTACATTAAGGCCTCTACGCTTTAAGGCGCAGTTTGTAGAAGCCTTTACTCCGAGCCTCAAACTATAGAACTCACGACATTTCATCACTTTAAATTGCTGGTGACGCGCTTTCGTGTATTACGCGCGAGTATTCAATAAAGGGCATGACGAAGTATGTTTCACAACAAAATCCGAGGGAATTCCTGACATATTCACTAATTAAGGCGAGCCGACAATTAGAGGGTGACACTTGAAAATTGTCGACGAGCAAAACGTCTCGACGTCTTCCCGCCGTCGTTTCTGACGTTTTGTCTCGTGACGAGTGTATTTCTCATCTTTAATTTAAGCCTCATTATAGGCCTTGTTATTTGGATACTTGGTATTTTCTCTTAATTCAGTCACGCGTGGGAGGGCTGAGTTTCTTTGTTTTAAAATTTTGCATGGTTTACCTAAAACTGCCAATTTTGAACACGCATTTTTGCTAGGAAGCATACAGATAATCAGTTCTCAATTCACTGTCCAAAAAAAATTGGCATATTTCATCATTCACCGACGACATGGCATGTCGCTGGTAATAAAATGACGATTTGTTGCCGCTTTGAAGCTAATTTAATCTGTCGGTTCAGCCGCAGGAAGTTTCAGAAGTAAACGAGTTAACTTCAGCGATTTCCTTGTAAAGGGAAGTAGAAAAACAAGAGAAAAACTCGCTCCCGGCAAATGACATTTGCTAGCGAACCTCCGCAATACGGGCGTGTGTTCCACAAAGATTGAACTACCGATTTCTGTTGTATAGTATATTCGCGTACACGGTATTCTGGTGGTGACCGAGAATAGATTTGCTTTTATGTTATTTTAGATTTCTACTGTTTGAAACTTACACACTTCGCTATTGCTAACATTACTTAGTCTTAGTTAAAGCAGCTACCAAAATAGCACTCATTTTTTTTTCATTTTTCATTTATACTTTATTGCTCAAACACATAAAAAAACACGTAACATTTACAAAGGCGAGCTTATCTCTAAAAAGAGATTTCTTCCAGCAAACCTAGGCATGACAGGAAAAAAACAGATAAAGAGAGGGAAGTCAGTGCACAATAAATGACTAAATAAATATACTTCAAACATAATATAATAAGTATACCAAATTACTAAATAAATACACAATATGCAAATAAATACACCTAACTACATATATATATATACATAATTAACATAAATACGTACATACAATATCTACCACGGAAGAGAGAGGAAGTGCTCTTTTACCCGGTTTTTACTTTCACTTGACAACTTATAAAAAAACTTTCGATTTGACATGAAACTTAGCTTAATCAGTAGCGATTAAACACTTCATTGTTGTGAAACTAAATTGCGTTTTTCCTAAACTATTACGTAAATCTGTCGTTCAACTCAACGCACAGTGGGCCTCATTCGCAACTCGAAATTAAATCGACTTCGCGAATCAACCAATTCCGAAAGTAGCCAAATAAGCTCCGAGTTAAACGTTAAGTAATTTACAACCTAATCATCGGAATCAATTTCCGCGCAGAAAGGGGGAAGTTCTCTAATAATTTCTCTTTCATCGTCTTTTGAAAAGGTTTATTTTATTTATTGATGGTAACCAGGTGCGTCTGTTGTACACAAATATTTGTATATCCGCAGAACTGTATGTATACGGGAACCCATTCAACCCTTCCGGACGTAAATCAATATTGAACAGATACACGAATAACTTTTGTTCCTTGACATTTATGGGAATTTATTTATGAATGTTGTCGTTCCGTGAAGGAATAATAAATGATACTGTAAAAACATTTGGGCCGCACCTATAACTTCCATAACAAATTGAGGGGATTTTTATTGCAGAAGTATTGCAATCCCATAGTGCTATTATTTCATAACTCTTGGATACAAAACATAGACATACAAACTAGTATGAGAGAAGAGTCTCTGCTATATTAGCTGTATAATATAAAACAATACTATACTGGTTGTCTCTTCAGCCAGTTACCCAACCAGTGGTATCACAATCCCAGAAGAGGTTTTAGATACGTATAATTAAATCTATATCATTGCATCACACCAAAAACACACTGCAAGCAATTTCACACCTTCTTTCCTAAAACTGCAATCGTCAAACTGGCGAGAAAGATATTTATATTCAGAGGATATTTGGCAGCGCTACCTTTTTATCGAGGGCCGTTTTCGTGCAGCTGTGCCAAATGCATGGGGGCCTAATTCACGAAACGCGTCTAAAACTCATCCTGATAAAGAGTTTCATCTTCAAATCGGTTGCAGATGAAACCCTATGAAATTATGTGATTTAATTGGTATGCTCGCGTTAAGACACACGTGAGCCTAACTAACAATAGCGAACAATAGATGTGCGAGCGACAGGGAATGGATCTGTGATTAAAATACATATTATTGCTATCCCAGCTTTGCTACGGCAAAGAATGTCCGTCTTCATATTCTTCGTTTACCTTATTATTGCACGATATGCACCTGAGTAGACCAAACATATTTTTCCACAATTTCCAGTAGATTTCTGGTGACAAAGAGGCAGGGTCGTCAGCCAAAATCACACCCATGGCAAAGGTCACATCCGATTTTATTTTCGTTTTAATTGTTCTGTTTTTTCCGCGTCACTTGAGTGAGATGGCGTCCGCCATTTGAGGGCGGCCGGAAGGCGATAATGAGCAGGACTTTTTTTCCTCCCTCTCTCGCTTATTCTACCTCTATCTATGTCTCTGCCTTTCCCTCTGCTGCTCTCATTCGAGTGGAATAAAGCTCGAATTATGAACACTGGCTTATGTCGGCGGGGAGTTGCTTCTGGCGATATTTTGGGTTATTTAATGGTACTTATGTATTGTCACGCCTTTTCATTTGTGTCGGTGTTGGCACAATTAACTCTCAAGGCATTACTACTAGATAAGCAAGAAGGCGGGACCTGATAATTGCGATTGTGTGCGTGCACAGCGCTATCCAACGTCAAGGGTACGCTACACTGACGAAACTTACAAAGACAAGTCTCACAATTCGTCGAAGTCTTATACGGATGGAAGCCCCTACACAAACGCATTTCTCAAGTGTCATCTTCTGGACTGTAGTGCTATAGTTTGTTGAGTTACAGCAGTGAGACCCTAATACAATTTGTCACGTGGCAATGTGGAATTGCAGTATTTTAGTGTAGTAACAGGAGAAAGTATTTAGTATGGAGCGATGGAGCCTACTTTAGGTATTCTAGGCGACCGAGACACTTCGTACAATAATGTTTTTAGGAACAGGCACACAAATTCACACTCTGAAAACATTATTTCAGCAGACTTAAAACCGTCACTTAATTTCTATGTAATAAGACCTGAATTTGAGTGGCGGCTTTTATCACAAAATATCTAGTTAGTAATGAGCTCTGATGAATTCTCTTGAGTGTCGGTAATGGAGCAAAACGAACAATTATTCTTGTTGTGAGTAAAGCGTGTGTCGCGTTAGATCAGATGTCAATGCAATACATTCATGTTCCTGTAAGAAGTAACCGGTACCAGCGACCATGATGGTGAATGAACAAACTTATGACTGATGAGGAAGCGAGAGATGTCTGCAACGGTCGTGGCAAGTGCAGTCTCTGCCTGCCCCTCTTCCGGAAAAAAGACGTGAGCATACAATAGTAGTTTGTTATCTATTTGGGCAATATTAAAAATGAATGAAGTAGTCTATTATTTTAATATTTATCGTTGTGCACTTATATAGGTCTACCTTTTATTAAATTATCCTCTCCATCCTAGGTTTGCTGGAAGAGATCTCTTATTAGAGATAAGCTCGCCTTTGTACATGTTTTTTCTAATATTAAGTGTCTGTATTATGTTTTCTGTGCTATAAAATATAAAGTAAGTATAAAGTAATGAATATAAAAAAGTTACACTTGATTCATGAATCGTCGAAAATGAAAAGTCGATTGATTTGTGGAATAGCACCCTTAGTATGTATGAATACATATATCCACAAATCGGTCGCGTCGATCAACAGTTTCTATTACACCAATTTCTGACACACCAATATCAATAGTCGATCGATTAGTAGCACAGAAGAAGTGACCTTCATTAAAGTCCAACGAAGCAGTTCTTAGTTTCTTACTCGGAACTATTATTTTTCATTGGCCAATCTGTCTGATTCTTTGATTCGTCAGCTTATATACGAGTATACTTATGTATAAGTATTTTTCATTCTAGAAATAATTTAATTCAATTCAATTAACATCGTTTAACTCGGACAAGGCTGATCCATATTACACAAGTACAACAATTTAAGTAACATATTTGGGCACCTTAGTCCGGGCGATTATTGGGGCGCGGGCGGTTTGTTTGCATAATTGATTATTTAGTTATTAGAAATTACATTTCACTAATTTATTAAGCTAAGTTCAAGTTTAAGTTAAGTTCAAGTTAGGAACTATTGTGCCATTTTTGTAATGATTGGATAAATGACGGGCACATTTAAGTAATATCTTTTTTTTCGAATTCTGCGTACACACCCCGCATGACGCTAGGTCACGTTGTCGTTCTTGTATTAACATTATGTTAGACATTCCTCGGTGAGTTTAAATTTCACCGCAGGAACCCAGAGAAAATAATCAATACGAATTTGCTAACTCATTCCCAGGCGTTTTTTTTGTGCAAACTATATCATTTGGGAATTTACCTAATAAGAGTCCAAATATACAAAGAAGAAGAAAGAGTTCCGTACTTTCGTAAATAACGTAATAACAACATAGGTGATGGATATGTGCAATATGTATTTAGTAAGACTGGTGTAGAAGACGGTAAACTAGAAACCAAAGTTGCGTTTCTGATAGAAAGACACAAGAAATAAAATAAAACCTACAGAGAAAAACATAACTTCAGGCATCATAATTATGGCCATTTCCCTTAGGGGTCTTAGATACTGGTCCCAGACTTGCAGCCACGACCAGCATCTCTGGAGGTCCACCGGCTAGTTCTTGGTTTAAAAGTCAGCATCGTTCAGACGAGTTCAAAACCGAACCAAAAAAGGTTTTTTCGGCAGACGCGCCTTTACGGCCCATAAAAAGATTACGGCCTCCCGTGCAGGCGTCAAATTGAATATCAAATCAGAGCAATGAACTTTTTGGATGAAATTAATGAAGTGGTGAAAAAATACTAGCCCCGATATGATACTTAGAATATTCTAAGGACCGAAACTTGACTTTGATATTTGGCACACCACCGGACGGGGTGTAATGTAATAGGTCGGGTAAAAAGTCTTTTCGTATTTTGTATGTGTATATTTGTATGTGTATCTTTGGATGTATCAATTGTATCTGGTTGGTTTTGATGTCATTAAAAAGATTATATTTCAAAAAAGGAATAAATGTCATAAAATGTTGTTTCCGACAATTTTCATTTTTTTTTATGTCTAAATGAGTGAATCTAATGGAGAAATTCAATACATTTTAAACACAGACTATATAGGGAATAAAGTTGTAGAAAAAAAAAGGAAGACATGCAACGATGGCCGCGAAAATAAATATGATGTTTATGAACCTAAAACAGTGTCAGTAAAAGTAGCACAAAGTTGGTTTAAGCGTTTCCAATCCGGAATTTTTTAAGTCAAAGATGCACCTTTTTGTTCGACCCGTTACGGTCTTCGTACAAAATATGAAGAAACTTTTTACCCGACCTAATATACAAGAAACGGAAGGCTGATATACACAGGGTCAGTGACTGACTCCGAATTCGCGAGAAGTCAGCGCTGACCCGAAAAAAAACCCAATGTCAATTGATTCGAAGTCAGTAAATACAGTAAACTTAACACAACTATTGAGTCCACGGCGGCGCTGCTACTGACTTCTTCTTCCTTTTATTAATGGCATCCTAAACTCATTTGAGGCTAATTTTGTCAGAGTCAAGTGGTGGAGAGCAACGTCTTGAGATGATTTGATGATGGATGTTTTGTCGCTCGTTAGCACTACCCGGGGAGGACGTGAAGGGCTGTAGGTTCCAAGTAATTCCTTCGGACGCGTCAGCGACTGCCTCCCCCGATACTGACTCGTGCACTGGCCCTGTGTGTGTACCAGCCTTCACTCACACCAAGCAGGCGGCAGTTTCAAAGCAGGGCCGCGCTGTTGTGCCGGTGGCAGTTTGACCATACATTTGACAAAATTGACACGCCCCTCGCGTCCGCTCTCGAACCGCCCGGGGGCGGTGTGCCGATGCCTTTATTTAAACTTTCGGCCCTAAGAAGCTAAGCGTTAGAAAATCTGCATATCAGAGATTGAAGCCTGAAAATATATGCTTTTGTCTGCAGTGAATTCCCAAATCCTTTAATCACGTTGTTTGAGTAGCAAAAAATTTTAGTAGCACAGAATGGAAAAAACCCGTAATCGTTTCCCGAAGCAAAAAAAATGCCGAGTTTCTTTCAAGTTTTAGGTAAAAACCCCGTTTGCTAGAACCAAGTTTAATGAATCTTAATATCACTGAAGGGAAATATTTTAAGGCGTTAGCGCTTTCTTACTTAATGTAGCGTTCAAGATAAACGGGACGATTATGACAACGAGATCTCAAGATTGTGTCTTATTTACGAGCTCTAAATCTAAACCATTCAAATTACTAAGCGGTCTTTTTTACCCCTTTAGGAATCAGCGTAGATCTTGACTGGTTTTGCTATATATGTGTGTAAATATTCCGCGAAATTTTAAGAAAGATTAATCTTGCAGTAAGTTGAATCAAACCTTATGAATTTGCCACAACTAGCATACATTTTGGTATCAATTCTCAGAAAAGCATAATACGGTGCACAAAATGAGATTAATTTCACATTTCTATCGTTCTCTGAACGCTCCCGTCTCTCTACGTTGAACAAGTGAGAGTGACATCAAAATGTTTCCGTTTTGATTCACAATGCAATTCACGTTATTCACGAAGCAACACTGCAAGCAAAACTTCACAATACGAGTGCGCTCATACGATTTAATCAGAGAAGAAAAATGAAATGCAGAAACAGTATGCAAACCGTGTGACGCCGCCGTAACGCCTGGGGCGGCATGAGCGCATCGCGACTACTCACTTTTGTTTCACACTTGACCCACATCTGCCTCACATGGCTCCTGTAACACACGAAACCCCTTCTAAAACCACCCCCACTACCCCCCACCCAAGGGAACCCACAGCCAAGCTAACACCGCCTCTCATCCCTCACCAACAAAGGTCAAACTCCGACGAAGTATCATCTAACTCAAAGGCACAGTCCCCACGCAATTTAACACTTTGTTTTTCCTTCAAACATGGCAGAATATTCAATGTCGACGGAAAATGAGTTGGGTTTGCTGTACAGCCGATTTGCAGCCCACGCCCTAATGTAGTAAGATTCGCATTCGGATGAGGTAAAGGGTCTTAATAATGAATTTTTTATCCAGCCTATGCCGACACTAGCTGCAATAATACGTGTAATCTAAACCGTATTCGCGACTCAATCTGTTTATTCACAAGTGGAATTGGAATATTAAAATTTAAGAATAATGTTACTGTTATTGATATGGCTTTGCGATGTTTGAACACGCTGCTTATATGAGAATGCCTACGTGCTCGAAATATTTTGTTTGTTTTGTTCGATTCGAAAGAATACAGGCTGAACAAAGACATATTTACTTATACATATCCCTATATCTAAACTCCGTACACTTCTTTATTTCACTTTTGACCTTTTCTTAATGAGTACAATATTAGTTTGTCTAGTTTTGAGTTTTCAAAAGTAACTCGTTAAATTGATCGATATGCTGAACTCCCTCGATCTTCGTTCAAATCAAAACTGCAATCCATATTTTTATTTTACGTTAACACAAAAGCTTGCTTTGGTGTCCCCAAAAAGCCAAATCACTTCATACCTTTATTACATGCAAAAAGGGATCAAATGACACGATGAGGACTGCAATTTCCGAGTGCTGTTGTACGTTGCTTGACTTACAAAAGGCCCAAGTACACTGGGAATTTTAATCGCCCGTTCTGCTAATCAGTTCTATTGTGCCAGCTGCGCAACAGATCCAAAGAAACGGGTTTCAATCGTAGATTGGCCTACAAAATCTGCTATTTTTGTCTATGGTTGTACGCCTCATATGGAGTTTTTTTTTCTGAAAAAACTATATTTTTTTTCACTCTTTTTCTCAACTTTTACTGTGCTCGCATTGCTTTACTTGCTGGCGATGCAAAATCGCTTAAAGAAAAAGAGAGTACACTTGCGACCGATAGTGGCCTTAGGAAAGAAACAACTCTATAGCGGTAATGTATCGCCACGAAAATTCCCCGTGTGCACCCTTAATGTTGCCAACTTTTAATTGCTTTCATAATTTTGCCTTTTGCGAACTCGATGTATAGAGTTTGAACTTTATCAATTAGACTCCATGAACTTAACTGAGGGTTGCTACAACAGATTAACGGATTTGCTTATCTTTTATTAATTTAAATTTCGTATTTCGTAAAACAGAATACCAAAAATCACACACTTTTTGGTATTTTTGACCCTTACACTTGTACTTACTTTATACTTTATTGCACAAAAACAGAATACAGACACTTAATAATGGAAAAAAAAACATGTACAAAGGCGAGCTTAATTCTAATAAGAGATCTCTTCCAGCAACCCTAGGATGGACAGGATTAATTAACAAAAGATAGACCCACAATGTGCACAACGATAAATATTAAATTAATAGACCCTTCCTGGGATTTGATAGTTGATAATTTGGTTAACAAAGAAAGATTGCAAGTTCAAGGCCTAAACAACATTTAGATCGTAATATGACGTCTAGGTTCAGACTCGGGGTTTGTCAGAGAAACATGGAGGGCAGCATTCTCGGTGTTCGGCTTTTAGACCGGATCCGGAATACAGAGCTGCGCTCCCGGACAAAGATAGTAGATGTAGCTCAGAAGGCTGCCCAACTAAAGTGGGACTGGGCTGGCCATGTTGCTCGAATGCTGCCGAATAGCTGGGCTAGGAGAGCCACAGACTGGCACCCAGAAAATGCAAAGAGAATGCGTGGCTGACCCAGGAAGAGATGGAGTGAGTTGGGTCTATGGGACAAGGACTGGAGGGAGACCGCTCAGGATCGGATAGAGTGGAAGAGGGGGAAAGAGGCCTTTGCCCAGCAGTGGGACATGGTGGGCTCGTAATAATAATAAATATTATTTTGGCCTTGGTATTTACCAATAAATTAAAAGCTAGTGGAGTAACGAAAACTGGCTAAAAGTGGGTACAATTTTGCCTCTGCATGCCGTACAGGAAAAAACGTGACGGTATTTTATGAGGGTACTAGTGACATAACATCACAGGACACATGTGTGTTTCAACTACGTCCATTAAACTGTAACTAATTCCTGATATAACTGGCTATAACTATCCTACCTGAGACCTGAATATTGTCACACAGTCGTAAACCCGACCCAAGATGTCAGGTTGGACCCGACGTCCTATACATATCACGAGCCGCCGGGGCAGTGACCGAGTCAGAAGTGGCCTCGAACTGAGCCCTTAATTACTGCGGGGTATTAGTCAAACCAACATTTTAGGGGCCCGGATATAGAGGAGAATAAATAAATAATTATTCCTCTACATACATACTAAGTTTCAACTGTGTAGTCCTAATAGTTTCGGAATAAAGTTGCTGTGTGTTACATACGGACGGACGAACAGACTGACATACAGACAGACTTGACGAAACTATAAGGGTTCCTTGTTTCTCTACGGAACTCTAAAAACGGATAAATGCTGGATGATGTCACTCGCTCGACATTTCGGACAGTGGACCGATTACGGTATTGGTAGTCAACAAATCAAAAACATTACTATTAATACATAACAGTGATCGATCTTTGCATTATCTTTGCTCTGTCAATCCAGGAAGCACTTATCCAGTGGAGAGCGCATAGATACATTTCCTTTGAAACACAACTCACCAATTTACGGGCGGTGGGGGACGAGGTAAGAGAGCTGTGATTGGACAGCCCCGCTGCGAAACTGTCTGGCGGCCCGTCATCGTACATAGGTTGCGTATGCGAACGTTTGTTGAATACAACAAACGTTTGGCGAGCCGCATTCCCCCGCAGGCGCAGTCTATTGGATATATAGTCTCTGTGTCAACCCTATACTTGAAACTCAATCTGCAGCAACCCTGCTCGATACACCGGTAGTATAAGACATAATAGCGTATTATTGAGCCTCTACCACCCTACCAAGGAAGGGCATACTGTTTACTTTACCCTCCGCAGCCGATATACACACGCTTCTCTATCTTTGGCTAAGATTTATCACAACCCGAAAGGGTCGCCCAACTAAAGGCACAAAGTGACCCGCAATACTAGGCTTGATTCCGATCCAGAAATGGTGAGTCAATGACTGTATCATTACAGTAGCCATTCCCTTTAGGTTCAATAACTAAAGTGTTAGGAATCGATGACGCTTTCTAATAAATTTGACTATATAAATCAAGTTATTGCTAATAACACGATCGCTTTAAATTTTATTCACTGATCGCCAAAGTGAACTGTTACCAAATGTGATTGCGCGTGTCATACGCCCGGTTTTAGAAAGGAAAGCTAGCTGTGACAACTTGTCAAACTATTGTCAAATTCATTTCAGCCAATCACGTGCTCGTAATCCCCCTAATAATGAATAATTAGAATTTGAAGATCAACCAGCAATTATAACTGTATAAACCCCTAATCTAATTAAGGTTATATTAATCGCTTGTCATATTTAATCGCTCTTTCAAAAATTGGGGGTTAGTCACTGAGCCGCCATTTCATTGGCGGAATCGGGGCACCATTGTACGTATTAGGCCTTAATTAGTCAGGGGTAGGTGGTCTTGATTTATGCGTGTTTTTACGGGAACTGGCCACCGGGATAATGTTATCGTTCACGCGATTCGACTCGCATTAATTATATCGATTCCAGTAACGAAAATGAAAGTTTTAAAAAGTTTATCGTGTCCTAATTGAGGCGTTTGTTTTTTTATGGCTTGTTTTTTTTTTAGGAATTAGATCAGATTCGTTTTTAGTCTTATTTTAAGTGTTCTTTTAGCGAACTATCCTCAGTTCCGCTGAAAATACACTGAATACCAAACACAGACAATCAATCAGAAAAATATTAAACCAAATAATAAACTATTCATTTTGATTTATTTCATCTTCTAATTATGGTTGATGGTTCAATTGGTAACGATCATACCAGACTGGTTCACTTAACCAATCAACATTTAAACGAAGGCAAACCCCCCTCAAAAAGACCGACGTCATCATTCCCAATCCCCTATCCCCACGTAACACGATTATGATAAACAACAATAAAGTGAGCACTTTCAATTACTCTCCGTATTCGAGTGGAGCAGTGTTCACCAATGGGTCATTATTGCTAAAAACATTGTCCTCGAATACATTGCCTCGATTGAATACACTCTGGGGACGATTCAATATCTAGATATATTCGAAAATTAATCCATCCAATCGTCAATCAACTATGATAGTCTTTTCATGTACCGTTCGTGTGGGTGATTAGCCAGTGGCTGATTTTGTCACTTGATTTCCGAAATTACCTAACTAATACAATAATATCTAATGAGGTCCGAAAGATAATTAGTCTATTACATTTCTGTACAAAATATCTATGTAATGACAAAGTTGACTCAAGGCACAGAAGAGATAATCAAGGCTAACAGTTTTTCTATATTTCAGGGCTCATACATACTATACTGTAAATACTTACTTTGGTACTGGAACCTTACCACAGCGATTTTTAGTCATAGTAGTAGTAAAGTCATCACTGTCCGGCGGCCTAGCCGCGCCCCGTAACCGATCAATCGTTTCCAATTATCAAGCCAAGTTCACAGTGACCAGTTGAAGGCAAACTTTCGAACGCGAAGGTTGTGTCCTCTCCTGTGAGTGTGTAACAGATTTAAATTTAAATTTCACTGCATTCTTATCACGAATAGACTATACCTTCTAAATATCAATACCTTCCTTGTACTATGCATGAGGCTACTTTTGACTGCTTCTATGTTAGATAACAAATAACATACTTATCTACTATTCTGTGGACTCGATACAGGGAAACATGAGAAGTTCAACGTACAAACGGCATAAGGCGTGTTTCAAATTTCAACATCTGGCTACAGTCGACGTAATGAAATAGTTTAGAATATGTTACTAATTGACGAACTTTACATTTTCCATCTTGTTCGCATATTTGTATCCACAGTTTTGCAAAAGATACCTAAAGTTAACATGAGTTGCGCCGTATCGTATGGCTATGAATGATGGTGTAAAAGTGATCGCGGGCGGGTCCGTATGTTCCCTAACAAAGGTCCCCAGGGGGCACTGTTCACATCATGCTTAATTTGGTTAAACGTCACCGGGTCATTACCCCCGCCCCTTTCGCTCTCGCGACTAAACACTGCTACTGGCTGTTTTGAATAGAGCAGTTCGATCGCGAAATTAAACTGTCGGACTAATGTTTATGTTTACATACAGACAGCCATACAATAAGCTATTGCTTGAATCGCGTGTTGCTTGAAAACAGACTTTAAAACCACGTGTAAAGGTAGTTTTGTGTCCACTTGTACCTATGGCTGACTGTTTTGTATTTGCGTTCGTTCGTAAAGTGGTTGCTTAGTAAGCGATCGAGTAATGGAAGTAGAAGACAAATGATTCGGTTTTCATTTCAGTTGATAAAAGACGGGAGTGATATTGTTTGGGCGTGTTCCATTATCATGAGCATAATTGATTAATGATGTGCCTAAGTTCCTTTTGTAATTATGAAATGATGCGGTCAATTTATTATTTCCAGGGCGCACGAGGTTTACAATAATAATAATATTAAAAGAGCTGCGTAATTTATTTATTTTTCAGTATATTATAGCAAGTGAAGGTCTATTAGTCTCTGCCTACCCCCCTCCGGGGAAAAGGCGTACGTACCGTAGGTATGTAAAAAAGTGATTCGACCATATACCTGTAAACAATCAAGCAGTCTTATTAGAAATACTACTTATCTGATCTCTCTAAGGAGAGAAATACCGTAGGGAAAATAACCCACTCCCATCGAACATGCATACATAATATCATAGGCAATTATTGTGAAACGGAATCATCGGAACAACACATATATTTTTTTCATTAAACGGAGATATTTGGTATTGTATATTTGTATACTGAGTTTCCTAACATTAAACGTAGCAATAGCAACCCCATTCGCGGCTAAAAATTAATCGGGAGGTCGACATTACCGGCACGTGCCGACTCGCTACGGCGGCGTGTTTATGTGTGATACCATCTCACCTGACCCATGAATATTCACCGACAGTTTGGCTACGTAGGTATTACCCGAAATTATCATCAAAATGTATTAGGTTATAAAAATGTAGACGCGTGCAAAAGTTGATATAAAAATTAAATTACACATGTACACATACACAATCATACACTATACAATACAGGTATTTTTTTAAGTATGTAAGTAGGTATTTGGAGTAAATGCAGTATTGAGTAACAGTATAGGTAGAATCAAAAGCGGCTATCTTCTAAAAATAGTAGTTTATTCTGGGTAGATACTTTATTGTAGTTTCACATACTCAGACTGCAATGGCCCCAATTCAAAACGAATTTTAAATAACACGAATTATTTCACCGTGGGCAACTGCAGTTTCAAAAGGCGCAACTAGCGCCACAGACTCGGATTATCGTTGTCTGCTCTTTATTTATCCCCTATTTCGACATCACGAGGCTAAAAATGGCCAGTTTCATTTCATAAAATACCACACAACATGAAAAAGTAGGCTCCGCTGGCCACTAAATAACCGATAGGATGTGTTATCGCGTCGCGCCAGCTACTCGCTTCAAGGCTTTAAAATATAGCGGCGAGGTCACTGAGAATGACCAGCTTTGCTTCGTGAAGTGTGAAGATAAATGTGTTTACATTTTAGAGATGCCTGGAAGAATAAATCTGCGTGGAATTGGCACTTATCGATCGGGGCAAAAACATGTAGCCTTTGATTTGTTAATCCTGGTTATTGAATTGACTATCTATCTGAGTTGTAAAAATTAAAATTTTAAGCTGTGTTTGCGTGAATGAACAATAAACATCAATTTTACATTTGTTTTATGTCGGTATATCCTAGGTTTGCTGGAAGAAATCTCTTAATAGAGATAAGCTCGCCTTTGTCATGTGTTGTCCACTTTCAATTGTAAAATGTGTTATTTTGTGCAATAAAGTATAAAGTATATAGTAAGATATTATGTATATTTATTATTTACACTGCGAACCATAATAGATCGTGACTTTTTATGAGAACATGGTATCGGGTAAAACTGTGTATTATTTTCTCTGCCAAGCTTTTTCTGGAACTGCACAGTACTCAAAGCTTTTGGGCGTGATAATTGAATCTGCATCTACGAGTAGGCTCCAGGCTCTTTTATTTTGGGTAAGTCTTGTGTACGGCCAGCATAGAAAAGTCTTGAAAAATACAGTAGGTCAGACCAAAGTAGTTGTATAGACGTGATTCACTTCGAAATATCTATTTGCTAAACTATGGAATGCAAGAATAAATGCCAGAGTTTCATTGCACTGTTTTCATGAATAGGTAAATTTAAAAATCAACTAGCGTCTGGAGCCTTGGCACACAAGAATAAAACCTGAACAGCAAGTTTTCACCACGAAAACAGAAGAGCGAACCTATTTTTTCTTGATTTTATACTCGTTGAATCAACCACGTTTCTCGAGATCACCCTGAGTTGTTGAGACGATTTTTCTTTTACCGTCGAGTTCGTTGAGTTTTTTTTGCTGACGGCACAATTGTTTCCGAAGCCTGGCACGTCTTCCTCGGACCGTACTTTGGACGGATTATGTTCCCTTTGTCGTTTCTTTAAAAATTTGCAATCGTGAGTTGACTAGATCGCCACTCGTCTAATTGTTAATATAGCAGGCAGTTCTTAGAATGGGTAATTTCTTGGTAAAAGTGTTCCAAATACACATGCATATCTCCTATTGGGGATAAGCTCGCCTTTGTACACGTCTTTTCTATCGTAAGTTATCTGTATCATGTCATTTGAGTACAATATAGAAAAAACTAAATTACGTGCATAGTGTGATGATGATGTTGATGATAGTACATCGAATGTACATATTGAAAATACAAATCTCAGTTATAAGAGCAGTTTCAATGAGAATAAGAGGCACTCGAAAACATGACAGGGCCTTTCAATGTGAAGATGGAGCAGGAATACTTTAGTGACAGCCTGATCACGTGAAATACCTACATATGTTTTTTTAATATCTCAATATATGTGTGCAATATATTTTAATGTATACGATAAGATATCGAAATTTTAACGTTTAATATATTATGATTTATTAAACTTGCTTAGATTTATTAAGTATTTTATGTTTACTATCATTTCATCAACGACAATATCACCACAAGTGTAATCTACTCTAGTAACCAGAAGGTAAAATATGAGAGCTATTTCAGTGGATAGCCAAATCGTTCCGCGTCCACAAATTAGTTTTTTCTCAAGGCTGACCAAACTCATATTCGCATTCATAAATTCCCAACGCAAACGCGTATTTACAGCCAATTTTTGCTAGACGTTTAATAATGTGTGGCAGTAAATTAAAGCGCTTGAATATTACTCGGGCGAGCGCCGGCAAGCGCTTAGCAGCGCTCGCTGATTCAGCGAAACTCTTGATTTATCGGTTGAACCACGACGCGAGTTATAAACTAAGGTCGGTGATGTATTGTGAGCTAAGCTAGCCTAGTGCTGAAATGGAGGAGTCGCTAAATTAAATATAATTAAAATGTTTGTTATATTTTGGGGGTTTTTCAACAGACTTTGGTAATTTTAAGAGTATATACTGTTCTGCCTCGCGAATCGGTAAATAACTAGCATAACGTAGTAAAACATATGGAAAATAGCATGAACGCATGAATAGACGACCTCTGTGGCGCTGCGGTTGCGCATCTGCCTACCATGCGAGAGGCCCTAGGTTCGAATCCCGGCTGGGGACGCAAAAAATAAAAACCAGGTCTTGGTTGTTTACATGTTTGTGATGTCGCCGTTTCTGGTTCCCACGACACAGTGACACAGGGTATCCTAGTGTGGCGAGAAGCAATGTTTGTGCCTGTATGGTAATATTTATGTTTATGATAATAATCGACTTGATATGACCAATGATGATTTAAGGTAGCATATAGAAACATAAAAGAAAGATCCCAAACAGTACATACAAGGCTATTACATGCATCTCGATACAAATGAAAAAGCTGACTTGACTGAGCTTTATTGCGCAGAAACATAAAAAAATACATTTACAAGAAACATTATACACAAAGGCGAGCTTATCTCTAAAGAGAGATTTCTACCATCAAACCTAGGCAGGACAGGAATGTGGATGCATGAGGACAGTGCTAGTGCGCAATAAAACTACATAACACGGAAATTACAACATAAAAATAAAAAATAGTACTTACATAAACTATATAAAATATCGATATACAACATGGACAAATAAATATAAACTATATTAAAAATGCATAGATCTACATAAATATAAATATTATATACATACATATATACACATTCATTATAATTCAATGAGCACAGAGGGCTCGGCAAAGGGTCATATGGAACATTTTTGTTTACATATTTATGAGCATATACCCCTCTTGCTTATGGGCCTATTAGTTGCCGGTGAAAGAGGGGGAAATGGAGTAGAGATTTCGGAAGCACTGGCCCTCTGGACGCTTTCATACTTTTATTCAATCCACTGAATTTCCTATATAAATTCCAAATGGCAATGGCAATGTAATACTCGCAGTAATTTTTTTAACTTTGATACGGTGCTCATGATTGATTTGGATACCGAAATCCCTAGCTGTTTGAGTTCCTAATTAGATTGTTTCTGGGACAGTTTCCCTAAAAATCCAACAGAGGACTCTGAAAGTGAACAGATTTTTAGAATATCCTATACTCTGTGGTAATTGTCAAAGTCAGCTCTCTAGTTTTTTCACTGCTCTGTGGTTCTTGTAACAAGAACCACAGAGCAGAGAAACAATCAGAGTCGCGTTCTGTGTGAGAGCTGACTTTGACAATTACCACAGAGTATAGGATATTCTTAAAACACTTTCAGAGTCCTCTGTTGGATTTTTAGGGAAACTGTCCCAGAAACAATCTAATTGGTTCTTCACTATCTGCAAAATACATCGCTTAAATGCTCGAGCTTTTAACCCCCGCCCGACAAGGGAAAAGGGGTGTTATGTTATAAGTTTAACATGTGAGTCACCACTCTGTCTGTGTGTCTACGCGTCGTCTGTCACTCAGCACGTGGAGTGTAAACGGGTGAACCAATTTGAATGTTTTTTTTATTCGAAAGTAGATTTTATGGTACCATCGAGCTAATCTGATGATGGAGTTTGAAGGTGGGAGCGACTAGTAAACCCGTCGAGTTTAGGTACATTAGATTCGTTGTGATGAGACCTTTTAATTTCACCTGATGACGAGCCCTGGTAATGAAACTGGAAGACTGGTATTATGCGGGGGTTTTTAATGCTAAAGGTATGCCACATAAAATCTTTAATTTCCACGCGCTCAAGATTGCTCTGAGCTGAGAGCACTTTACTTTTAAAGAACTCTATCGTCTTTGGTTCTGTCTACACGAGCGAGTATTATTTATTCATAGCACACGCAAGTATATCCAGAAACAGCATTAAGTATTCTATGCTCGTACTTACGCTAATTCTGACTAGTGTGTAGTTGTATACTGCTAGCATTTACTATGCAATTCCAGTCCACATGACATGTAGGAACATACTTCCAAATGAAGGAGTCCTAACTTGCTTAGCTAACTCTTAGTAAAGTTATTCGGAAATTCACCTTTGCTTTCTGACAGCACGTGAATTCAACAACGTACTGCAAAATTTTATAATATCGAGGTTCTGTCTATTCTCGCGCCTTCGATATACGGATATCGAAAGCTATATCGAGTAATTCCCATATAAAACAATTGAAATAACTGTCGAGATCCCAATATCGAATGCGCGAGAATAATGGAGCATGATTCTCGCGCATTCGATATACGATATCTACACCTATATCGAGTGATTTTGTAGGGGAATCTGTCAATATAGGTCTCGATATCCGTATATCGAAGGCGCGAGAATCGTGCTCCTGTCCTATTGAACTGAAAATAAAAAATGTTGTACAGTATTAGGCCATTGTTTTGGCACGACGGGGCGGGACCCGAGTATGGGGGCGTCCATTAATTACGTGAGGCGTTCAGGGGGGGAGGGGGTCGTGCCGAATCTCATCTTACCTCACGTTGGAGAGAGGGGGGTCTCGGGAAATATCACGTAATATGTTTTTTGCAAGTAACAGAGAAAATTGCGAAAAAAAAATGGGTTATATTAAGTAAAACATGATCCTCCACGAAAATATAGTCATAGTAAACAAATTATAAACTTTTTTTTAATAAACAAAAGTTCCGTTTTGACAGTCCATAAAAAGTATCTATTTTGACTTGACAGGCCAGAAGCCTATTCTCTGAAGTGAATTCTTGTGTCCTAATTTACTTCCTCTCTTTATTTCAGGTAATGACCCAATAGATGCCGAGTCTGACGACGCGAGAAGAAGGGTAATGTTTTTCGAGAGTACGAATTTGTGTATAACATCGACCCACGAATACAATTATAAAAATATTTCGCTTTTAGTTTGATGTGATTAGACTGCATTATAAGATGATTGTGTCCGTCAGAATAATAAAATCTAGCCAAAGTGATTGTTCTCTATTCAATATTAGTTTAACTATTATCAATGCACGACCCAAATCCGCGATCCGGAATAATTAACCGCAAATAAATCATACATTGAATATCATTAATGGCGTTGCTATATCACCGGAAATCACTGCGGGTCAGCCACACTTCGCCAACTGTAATATTAAACAAGTTTATCATCAATTCATCATTGGAACATGATTGACCATTGTGCATCAAAAATATAAAACTTGCGTCGTTCGAATAGGAGCCCAAATGATCTAACGGAAAACGCATTGCGATAGCATGTACTCGTATACAAGGTGTAAATGATTTAAATTCATTTACACCTTGTATTACTCGCGCCTGCGTGTTTTCCATACCAGAATAAGGGAAAAGGCGTGTCGCTATGTTATTTTGTGTTATGTTGTAAGTCAGAGGTTTTTTACTGGTCATTGTTTACCTTTTTTGCTGCGAAATTATCGAAATTATATAGTTTAAACAGTAAAGCTCGGAATTCCATCCCATTGGACAGCAGATAAAGTACAGGAGACCCCGTTACAACCAGTTACAACTCGCAGCACAATTTTATGACCCGCTTCTGCATATCGGATTGCTACACAGCCACTTCGGCTTGGCAAATAGCCGACTTTTTTATTTTAGGGAAAGACAAGTTATAGCTGTTGAAACGCCTGGCAACATGCACTATTTGTTTGCACTATTTGGCGTTGACCGCTTATACACTTCCGTGTTCGAAACATAAAACAACTTGATTCATTTGCAAGGCGAAAATATATTTTTAAGGCAAAATAATTAATACAGGCTATCCATATCCCCACCAAGGGATAAAAATATCACACAAGAAAATATTATTAAATACATACTACATCATAAAGAAGCAAAGATAAATGTGCATCAAAGAGTCTTAATGGTTTCCTAAGCCTCCGCTTCTTCTGCAGCAGCCTCCAGCGGGGCGTCTTCTACAGCAGTCTCCTCAGGGGCTGGAGAAGCATCGACCTCTTCTCCAGGTGTCGGAGGTTCTTCTGGACCCTCCTCGCCTGCAGCGGCTGGCTCTTCCTGAGCCTGGGCATCTTCTCCAACCACTGCCACTTCGTCAACCACTGCCACTTCGTCAACCTCAGCAGGTGTCCCCATAGCTTCTGTAGCATCTTCAAATACCGGTTCCTCCGTTGTCTCAGCCGCTTCCTCATCGACTGTCACCGGCTCAGCTGGCACCACTGATGTCCTCGGCGCTGCTATCGCTGATGTCCTCGGCGCTGCCATCACTGATCTCCTCGGCGCTGCTATCACTGATGTCCTCGGCGCTGCCTCTTCAATTGCCTTTTCAGCAAGAGGTGGCACAGGAGGTGCAGCTTCATCCTTTTCTGCCATAGCGACCTTATTAGCCCCTTTAGTTTTCTTTTTCTTATCAAGTGGCAAGTATAGTTTGTATTCTTGAGGAAGATCCTCCTCACTGTATAAGCATTCGGCAAAGTAGATTCTTCGCAGACGAGCGTTGGCGTGTACTTGTACCCTCTGGGTTTCCATGTAAGTGCTACCGTAGGCCCTACGTGTGAAGTCAGCTAGATTAAACTGTATCTGATTCCAGCCTCCAGATAGACCTATTGGCATACTCGTACAGAAAGGTTTGATTTTTGTCGTCGACTGGAAGTTTGATATTCTGAATCTTCTTCTCATATTCTTGTCGTCAAGTATTGTGATTTCGAAGGAGAAATACCTTTTTAGGTTTTTCACGATCATGACCAGGAATGGTAACTTTATTCCCAGGACTTGACTTGGATCTTTGGGGCATGATATGTATGTTGTAGCAACGTTCACGCTAACGATTTCAAGAACTATTGAGTTGACTTCGTTATCTGTTACTCGTTTCACGTGTCCATTGTGTACTTCCATACTCCATATTGACAAAGGGTTCGCACCGCAGCTATAGAATATTGATAACAACCCACTTTGATAAGAGTTTCTAAACATGATCTCAGTAAAATTGACAAAAAATATATGACCTTATTGATTGATGTTGTTGTTTACGCCAGATTGTTATGACATGGTTATGACATAACACCTGACGTTTCTCGATGTTTGTAGCATAAAGTTTTGCAGCGCTTTCGGGCGAGACTCAAAGAGGCTTATGCCCGTTTTTACTAACGACGAACAAGGAAACGCCTTACTAAGAAGCTCCCAATTTAAGGCAATGCTTAGCATAAAGTTCCGTTTCACCAACTATCCTAAGAGTAGCCTAGTTTTTTGACAGTTATCCATGGTTTTGTTCGTCAATCTATCACATGTCTCTCTCTATCACATGAGACTGTCACATGTGTCAGTTTAGGGGCACCTAAGCACTACGCCTTCCCAAATCGATGTCGTAACTTTAGGTCAGCCTAACGTCGTTATTCGTGACTTAAGGGTTAGTGAAACGTGTTTTTGCTCTAGGCAACTCCTAAATATGTAGGCATCTGATTTAGGCATGTCCTATGGTTAATGGAAATGGGTGTTAAAACAGGTGTTAGTTTGATAACAACTTTTTCAGTAGGAGCATCGAATGGGTATCCTCTCAAATATATGAAACTCTTGCACCCATTTGCACTAAACGTAAGTTATAACACCCGTTATCACTAACCATACGACACGCCTAAATCAGATGCCTAAATATTAAGGAGTTGCCTAGAGCAACAATACGTTGCTCTAATTCGTAAGTCACGACTAACAACGTTAGGCATCACCGAAAGTTACACACCGATTTGGGAGGGCGTAGTGCGTAGTAGCCCCTAAACTAACACACGTCATAAGAGAGTAGGTACTAGTGTTGCCGGATAATCGATTATCAATTAATCGATTAGTAGGTACCTAAATAATCTAACAAATCGATCTAGTATCGATTCTATCGATATAATCGATTGGATCGATACTATCGATTCTTATACTTGTACCAATATAATCGATTATAATCGATTAATCGATTATAATTGCTGTTTCTGACAATTAAATCGATTATATCGATAGTATCGATATGGTGAGAAGCAAAACAATATAATCGATAAAATCGATACTATCGACACAATCGATTAAATCGAGGTATCGGTTTAGGTTATATTGTTACGTTACAGATTACACAACAGTGACAGACAGACGGACGGACGGACGGACGGACAGACAGCGAAGTCTCAGTAGTAGGGTCCCGTTTGGCACCCTTCGGGTACGGAACTCTAAAAAGGGCTCGGAAGGTAGCCCTCAAATGGTGCCCAAAGGGGAAACGGAAGAAAAGTAGCTCCAAAACAGCGTGGCGACTTTTAACGGATGTGAGCTCAGATCCCAAGATCGACACAAATGGAAAATCTGTACTGACCCCTGCAGTGCTAAGGGTGACAGGATTAAATGATGATGATGATGATGATTTGTGAGGGACGGAGATGTAAATAAACAGACATTATGCATTTGACAGTTTGCAACTTCAACGCGATGGTGTTATACACTGCGTGCTCGATTTTTTTGTACTGAGAAAATTATTTAACAATTTTGGACTGGAATGCTAGTAAATAAGCTCTAATGGGATCAATACTATACGTATCTAAAAATGTGCCCTTATAAAATTTACACGCTGTATATTCTTATTAAGTAAACATAAATTAACGCTGCAATCTTAGCATGCTAACTAAAGATAAAATGTGACTTATAAACTACACAATAAAGAAGAAACGTGCGTCTGTTAGTTTAGTTAAGTAGCCTCTGCTACTTCCTCGGGCGGGGCTTCTACGGGTGTCTGTGCTGTTTCTGGAGGTTCTTCTGCCGCATCCTCTACAGGGGCCTCAGGACCTTTCTCTTCTCCTTCTGCTTTTTCTGCCTCCGCTTCTGCGTCTCCTGCCTCCGTTTCTGCGTCTCCTGCCTTCGTTTCTGCGTCTCCTACCTCCGTTTCTGCGTCTCCTGCCTCCGTTTCTTCTTTTGCTGCATCTCCTTCTATTATCTCTCCTCCCTCTGTCTCGTTTTCCCCTGCTGGCAAATTGACAACAGAAGCCGTGGCAGATAACCTGCCTTCGTCTACCACAGCCAGAGATTTCTTTGAAGCAACTGAAACTTTCGTCACAGATGACATATTGGTTTGGTTTTTCATGTTTTCCTTTTCTTCTTCTTGTGCAGGTGTCTCCGAAATATCGACCTTGCTCCCTTGACCCTCTCCAGTTTGTCCTGTTTCTGTAAACGCCGTTTTGCTTAATGCTTTTTCAACAAGAGCTTGTTTTGAACCTTGAACTGCAGGTAGCTTCTTGGCAGAAGATCTTCTTTTTATATGAATAAATAGTTTGTATTCTTTCGGAAGCTGGTCTTCTGGGATCAATTTCTCTGCAAAATAGATCCTTCTGATCTGAATGTTAGCGTTCACTTTTATACTTACACACTCATGGTACTGATTTTTGTAAGCGCGTCGAGTAAACTCCGCTAGGTTGAATTGAATCTGGTTCCATCCGTCGGACAGCCCGAGGGGCATGGCCGTGCAAAGCGGATTTATTGCAGTGGTAGACTGGAAGTTGGATGCTCGAAATCTTCTTCTTACGTGAGTATCATCCATGATGGTGACTTCGAATGAGAAATATTTCTTGATGTTTTTGACGACCATGATCAGGAACGGCATTCTTATTCCCAGCGTTTGGTTGCCTATTGGGCATGTCATGTAGGTTGTAGATACATTGGCGCCTCCTATCTCCATCACCATAGCGTAGATATCTTTGTCCATGAAGCGGCTAAAGTATCCATTGCCAGCGTGTGTTTCCCATATCCGTAGAGGCTTGCATCCTCCACTGAAGAACACAGTTAGTAGTCCGCGCTGGGAGGCATTTCTAAACATATTAGCTTCAAAAAGAATATGTGCACGGGTGAGGGGAAATTCACGATTCACGGAAGTCTGCGCTAACTACAGCAATAATTGAATATCTTTTATTCTAAAACAAATCCAAACTGAGAAATCTGAAGCATCCCTATATAGTCTGTGATCTGAAGGAATCACCATCATCAAATCCACAGATCAAACCAATAAAAAAATTCAAGAGTTGAGTTTTTTTTTTCTACCTTACAATATCTATGCTTACCGGCTGTAAATGTTTGGAGGTCGGTCGTCCGATCCAGAATACCTCCAGCGGGGCTACCATGAGGCACGCCACTCACCTCAGTCGCGCAAATCATCATCATCTTCAAATCATCAAATCATCTCAAGACATTAATTTTCAGGTTCTCAAAAGAGAACCTGACCACTTGACACTGGCAAAAAAAATAACCTCAAAAGAGTTTAGGACGTCATTATGCCGGCCTTCCACTGCGACCGGAACGGACTCTCTTTTTAGAGATAAGCTCGCCATTGTACACTTTATATCATACTGTTATTTTGTTAACTTTTTTTTGTGCGCAATAAAGAAATTATGAAATTATGACTCCGTGCGGAATCCGCTTAGCTCGCAATGGCGAACTACATAATTTTTGTGTTTCCACTGAGAAAGAGTATTTTTGTAATGCCAGACTGTATACCTGCCTACCACAGACGGGGGTTGCTCTGTGCTCGCATGTAGTTTTCTCTATTGAATAGAGAGCAAAGTACATACCAGCACTGACAATGTCTGTGGTGATATACATTTTGCTTTAGAACATTGGAGCAAAATACGAGTACAGACAGCCCAAAAACTCTTAAGCTGTCAGGCTACCCGTAGGTGAAGCTACTAAATCGTATTGTTGTTTTGTATGAAGATATCGTTCTTCTCGGCTCTGTGCAAATGACGGCAAGGCAAGCTTGAGCTATTGCGTTGCATACCAAGAGTAGCCCTAGTCCTTTGTATGGGAACTCTCTTTAAGAAGCGGCCATAGAAATACACACTCTGTAACAAATATCTACCTCAGAGTCTGTCCTTTGGTTATGGATTGCGATTTGCGAGTGGTTTTCTCTGGTATATTAGTAATATTGTTATTGAAATACATGCGAAATGAGGTTCTGCAGGTATTTCGCCAGTGATAGAAATTTATTGTGCTTATTTATATTGAGGTCTGAGGGGGATTGAGGAGTTCAAAGTCAAAGTCAAAAAAATAAATATTTACCATAAAATCATACAGCGTAGTCAACGTCAATATAATATATAGTTTTTGACTTCCGCCCGTGCGGAAGTTGTGGGCGGAATTCGACTTCAGACTTATCTTGCGAGTACGGTGCATGATGGCTCCACTTCACATAGAAAGATGCGTCTGCGGACTCCAGGCAGAAACCGTAGCTGCCGCTGCTATTTATTTATGTAGTACTTTTAACTACTACTATATTACTCATTCCATATTACTCATAATATTACATATTACTCATTACCTACCACAGACGCGCCAATCAGCCCCACTGCACATCGCCGGATGCATCGGCAGATGGCGCCTGCAGGCGCATCTTTCTATATGAAATGGACCCATTAGACATCCAGGGACGGAAGGGCGGATGGACAGCGGAGGCTTCCAGGATCCCATTGTGCATGCATCGGGTACGGAACCCTAAAAACAAGTACACTTTGCCAACACATGCCCATTAATACCCACGTGGAGCAGTGACGCAAAACAACGAGCCCCCAGATATGGTTTTAGATAAAGATTATTTATATAGGGTGTCTTATTTTACAAATCCAATTTCCGCGAGAATACACGGGTCGGCTGTAAATAACGTAGACAAAGCTTGGCGGGCGCTGTGCTGGGTAGACACTGTAGTATGGACGCTGACGGCGGTTTTAGTTAAAAAAGCCGTATAACCGTTGTCGAGTGTCTGTGTTGGTGCTGGTTATAAGCCAGGTGTTTGGCATCTGTGTTATGCAAGCACCATCTAGACATCTGTGCTTATGAGTAGAGATAAACAGTCCAACTTTGGGCGGCAGATACCCCGAACGTGCTGATTATAAGGCATTTTATAAGTACCAGAGAATAGTCGCAAATATCTTGATAAACTTATTCTATAGAAAAACTATTGATGATTATTGTAATGCCTAAAACACAAATAACTTGGTAGTTAAAGTTGTATTCGTATAAGATCATATTTGTTCTGTGCTCTTTTATTAGTATTTTTACAAACATCGTGTGATATGTTTTGATCATTATCATCATTGGCCACAGTATCCTAAGTAGATGATTGTTAGATAGTTAGTTTGTTTGTTTGTTTTGATCATATCTAATTATAATTACTGATTTACCATCGATGTGGGTCTATCACCTCTGTCTTACACTTCGCGTATAAGAATGCGTGACGATTTATTATAGGTATCCTTATTTTAATTTCCATTTCAACAATATTTCATAATCTTACTCAATACGAGTTTACCACAGAGTACCTCGGATTTTCGTTGATTTTTCCGCCCGCGGCTGCACTATAGCCAGCTCGATACATTATGCAGGGCACGGGAGGTCGCGACGAGCAATGAGCTCTGTAAATACAACTGTGCTTTTTCTTCTCCTGAAGCATTTGGAACGACCCTGTATGAACTGTGAAAGGTTCAGACTGGAGATCAAATAAAGATTTTCCTCCTCCTGAAGCATTTGGAACGACCCTGTATGAACTGTGAATGGTTCAGATTGGAGATCAAATAAGGCTTTTTCTTCTCCTGAAGCATTTGGAACTACCCTGTATGAACTGTGAATGGTTCAGATTGGAGATCAAATAAGGCTTTTTCTTCTGCTGAAGCATTTGGAACAACCCTGTATGAACTGTAAATGGTTCAGATTAGAGATCAAATAAGGCTTTTTCTTCTCCTGAAGCATTTGGAACGACCCTGTATGAACTGTGAATGGTTCAGATTGGAGATCAAATAAGGCTTTTTCTTCTCCTGAAGCATTTGGAACGACCCTGTATGAACTGTGAATGGTTCAGATTGGAGATCAAATAAGGCTTTTTCTTCTCCTGAAGCATTTGGAACGACCCTGTATGAACTGTGAATGGTTCAGATTGGAGATCAAATAAGGCTTTTTCTTCTCCTGAAGCATTTGGAACGACCCTGTATGAACTGTGAATGGTTCAGATTGGAGATCAAATAAGGCTTTTTCTTCTCCTGAAGCATTTGGAACGATCCTGTATGAACTGTGAATGGTTCAGATTGGAGATCAAATAAGGCTTTTTCTTCTCCTGAAGCATTTGAAATGGCCCTGTATGAACTGTGAAAGGTTCAGATTTGAGACCAAATTTTAATACAATATATTAGTTGTATAATTAATAAAGCAAAGTTTCATTCATTTATCCAATGGTAGGTACAAAATACATAGAAGATAGAATGTAGGGTTTTGGCGGCATATCTACAGTACGTTGTTTTTTAGGGTTCCGTACCCGAAGGGTGCCAAACGGGACCCTATTACTGAGACTTCGCTGTCCGTCCGTCCGTCTGTCTGTCTGTCACCAGGCTGTATCTCATGAACCGTGGTAGCTAGATAGTTGAAATTTTCACAGATGATGTATTTCTGTTGCCGCTATAACAACAAATACTAAAAAACAAAAGAACCCATACAACTAACGTGTTTTTTTTTCGGATTTTTATAGGATCTATAACCTGAAATAAACAAATTGAATTGAAAATTGAATTGAATATAGATAATGGTACGGAACCCTTCGTGCGCGAGTCCGACTCGCACTAGGCCGGTTATTTATCAGTTTTCTTATCACTGAAAATTACTTAGTGCTTACTTCCCACGACATTTGTAAGGCTGTTCTGCAGGGCTACCATGAGGCATGCCACTCTCCTCGGTCGCGCATTTTGTCACAACTTAATGTCAAAATCAAAGCTCGCAAGTATGGAGAAACGTCATTATGTCGCAAAATTTGACATTTATACGAGACGCGACGTGAGTGGCGTTGCCTCATGGTAGCCCCGCTGGGCTTGTGAAGATAGTTGTTAGACACAAGACGCTTAAAACTGAGGAGAACCCTTCAAAGCGCTTTCGGCAGCGACATTGTCTGTAATGCTAATGATCAACCGCTCTCGCTTTGAAGCTCATCTCAAGTGCGTGAAAATAACTGATTTGATGTGGCGTACGAAATCAAGATTCCGTGTAAATGAATGTCTGTGTCTATTCTGTGTATTGCTCGACCGCGAAATGTATGAAGCTTGACTACTGCAGTCTTTTTTGTGTTAGATGCCGTATGGGTGACGCAAAACAAAAAGAGAAGAAATACGTGATTGTACGAGTAGCTAGAACAAAAATGTTATTTCCGTCTCGAGTCGTGGTGTGTGATCGTTACTTGTAGGCTTGCGTGACATATTCGCGCGGTGCCGAGGATGACAAATGGCGAGATAAATCAGAAGGGAGGCGGATTTCTTTTCAGTTTCAGTTTCTCTCAGTTTCTCTGAACACTTTTCGGTTATCGGTTGAAAGCGTTGGTAAATATCAGATGAAAAACTTATTTTAAGTCATACTTCCATGGACCGTTTGTGGTCTACGTGAGGGTTTTTGTCGATGACGCTTTGGTTTTTCGTGTAGAGAGCTCGCAAGATAAGTCTGCACTTAGGTTATGGAGTCGTTTTCTGAAATAAACTGTAAACTTTATTGAAATAAACGCAAAATAAGGTTCTGTAGGTTTTTAGTCAGTGATCGAATTAATTGCGCTAACACTAATTTACATTGAGGACTGAGGAGGATAGATTTTATTGAGGAAGAATCGACTTGCCACCGCGTGCAATCATATTATGTAGCGCGTGCTCTACCAACAAGCAATCCGACCTGAGGATACGGCAGGCAGACATTTGCAAAAAACTTCCTTTGAATGGAAGCCCCCTCTTGACATAGAAAGATGCGTCCGCCTCGTATCCGCTTGTTGTCAGTTTTCACACGCGGACGTGACCACCACACATCGGCGGACGCCTCAGTTTGATCGGAATTGCGATAGAGAGTGCGTGTTGCGTCTGTCGAGGATGAACAAAGACTGATTTACCTACAGACGTCGTCAGATGTGTGGACAGCCCGTGGTGTCTGCGAATTCATCTTTCTATGTGAAGTGGAGCCATAAGCCGCTTACGCCCACGCTACTTATTACGCTTCACACCCCGGAATTCCATATTGTATGCAGGGCACTTAATGCCGACGTCACCTGTCTTGCCATGTCGCCAGGTTCTTTAATGGGTCACGTCACCTGAGCGGGGACGGGAAGTGTCTTCCTATTCTCTGCCCGTCAATTACTGTGAACTTGGAGTGCTACCGAAGACATATAGTTCGTTTAAAATGGGTAAATTGTTTCTTTTTGTTTAGGTATAATAGTTGTATAACGTTAACGTACGTAATTATACGTAACTTTAAAAAGTTTATTTTATTTTATTCATTGAACAAAAATCCACAGCCGTACATAAAAGTTAAACAAGAATATAGATTAAATAACTAGGCCAATTTAAGGCTAAGGATTTCACTAGTTAATTTAAGTTAGTTAGTTTTTTTAAGTTCTTACATATCTTGATACAACCGTAACCTTCATAGTAGATGGGTTAGCCCACTTTCACGCAAAATATAAAGTTCTGAGTTCCATGCCCAGAAATGGGTCAGTGTGGACATTTGATGTGGGCAAACATCATAATGATTGTGGTGAATATCTTCTGAACTAGTCTGGCAAATGGAATTTTTAATCTTTTCTATGCGCGGTCCCTATTTAAGAAATTTTGATAAATCCGGTCATTATTATTCATACTGGCCGGCCATTATTCATACTGCCCGGTTAATCAAGTTGCCCGTGACACCCATATCTAAAGCATAAAATTGCGCCACCAAAAGGTCGTAGTCAAGTATCTGTTCTTTCCGTCATCATACGACGTAAACGCCACATCACTTCAGTATTTAGGTTACGAAATGTTGTCCCCTCAACGAAGCGGCACAATGTATCGAAATTAATATCCTGGGCCGGACGACAACGGAACAATTTGTCCGTCCTGGAATGCGGATAATTAAACGGACGACGTGCAGCCATGCCGCCCCGGAAGAAGAAAATATTGCCGCCACTGAAGCAGAAGATTCTGTTAGAGATACTGCAAGTTTGAGTACAAAAGCCGCCATTTTGATTTAATCTTTGATGATAACCTGGCTTGTATAAAACTCCTTGATTACTTAATTATAGCAATTAATTTTATGGTAGTCTTCTATAACGTTCGCCGATTTAACATGCAATCGATTTTCGTCTTACCTGCTGCGTACAATATACATTTCTATAATGTAATCTAGTACTTTGTAAGGTATTTATTTATACATAGCGTTATTCCCTTCCGAGTTGAAAGTAAACCTGTGGTACGTTTATCCAGTGAAGCAATAAATTATTTGAGTTTGAGTCGTCGCTATTTTTGCACATCTGACCACTTTATTCTATCGAAATAAGAAAATAAACATTATGATACCCTCTCCATCCATATTACTCCTACGCTCAGACCCATCTTTTACAAGACCGATAGAGTCATATATCCGGTTCATTGTTTCCTTTTTAATCCGCGCCGCGGTCGTAAATCTGAAATGTCGATTAGAAGGACGAAACACGAAACGTTTCAGTCCTATTGACATGTAATAAATTGCAATGACTGTCATGTCGTTCACGCGATACAATACAATACAACAACAGCAGCTGCATTTGATATGTTTATTGGGTCTATATTATTATAGACAGGGGCAGGCACCACAGTTTCTCATACTACCCAAGCGCTGCTTAGCTATATGTTATGTCTAATTTTGTTGCTCTGGTACTAAAGTGTAGAGTTCAAAGCCTGATATGTAGAGTAAGAGATCGAAGAGAGTAACTCATACAATTTCATACACGTCTCTGTGGCGTCTATGGCGAGTCTCATCATGCATCATATTTTATATTTTTTTTACTGAACGTGCTAAGTTAAAAATTTGTCGTAATGCGTTGTAAAACAAGTAAAACTTGTGTAACGGCTGAAACTCCAATAACCGTTGCCAAAGCAATGTAGGCTTGCTCTAGTATGTCCAAGACATAAATAGGATTCTTGTTAAATTTCCTATAATAAGATCTTTGCCAAGAAATTGTGCCAAGATTCCCGGAAAGTAAATATGAGGGTGGCTCTCGTGCCAAAGATATAAACAATATTTTTTCGTCCACTTATTCTTAGCAATTTATAAAATCAACAATGGAGGCGGCGGGGTGCTAAATCTCTAGCCGTCCATGATGGACCAGGAAATAATTAAAAAATCACATTAAGATTAAGAGAAAATAATGTAGGTCTGTTATTAATGTATACAATTTTGTATTATCGTTAGACAGTTGAAGAAAGTTTGATTTATAGCTAATATTAACATGACCCATTTTTGTACGCCTAACATTCTCTTGATTTAAGTTTACTTAGCACAAACCTTTTTAGCAATTGATTTAGAATACCTATCTACCTACCTAAAACTTTCAAGACCCATGGGCCTGTGCGACCCGTAGAGTTTGGCTAATCATTAAACTTTTGAAGTAATTTGTTAAGCCCGCGAGCGTTACAGTGTAAAAAGTTAATGATATGTGAAGGGTCTCCGAGACCCGCTCGTTATTTGCGTTTTAATCGTTAGTGAATTCAATTTATCGTGAAAAAGGGTTAACGCGTAGATACAATAAATAAGGTTGTGAAAATCAGACGATATTCTTGGATAGGCCATTTATTTTCGGCCCTTGTGATGTAGAAGGATTACTTTTACGTGTGATTTACTGCAGGTGATTTTATCGGACATCTGATAATTATTCTACCTAGCTATAGGTGAACTGCAAACTTAACTGACCAGGTGGCCAAAAAGAGAACTAAAGTGGCCCCTATGGAATGTCAGTCGTGCTCCGTTGACGCTAGCGACGTCTTCACGGGGTCAGTAAATTATGTGGCACTCACTGCAATGCTAATATTTTCTGTAGGTTAAGCCTGGAGAATGATTCTCGCACATTCGACATGCGATATCTACACCTATATCGAGTGATTTTGTAGGGGAATCTGTCAATTTAGGTCTCGATATCCTTATATCGAAGGCGCGAGAATCGTGCTCCAGAACTCGAACTAATACAAAAGTGGAATTGAAGCATCCCGTCTGAATCCTAAAGGTGAGCAATAAGTTCCCAAGCAAGCACCGTTCCTGAAAATTTAAAGTCACCAAAGCACTGAGGCTCGTGCGGCACCATAATTTCCACTCTGAACATGCAATTTTCAACAATAAACTGCACATGGGCCATTAGTGACTCCTAAGTGTGGGTCATAAACGCCCCCCGTGCGATTATTCCGCCTTTATATTCACTTAGCCTTTATTGAGAACCTTCTTGGAGCGCGAGTGCCAGTGTGGGAGCTCTATTGTTGTGTGTGTTTACCTTTACGTTTACTGGTGACTCTTTATTGCGCTATATTCTTCATACTTTAAGATCAAGTGAAGCTGGCTCAGTCGGCAAATCACTGTTCCACTCCTACGCCCACCGTTCTTAGTCTATGTTATTGTGACTGGACCAACTTTCTAGATTTAGAGACGCTATTTGTTAAACTTTAAATTCCAAGTTCCACTGAAGTCACTAATAGGTCGCAAATAGCAGCCTCCAATCGTCTTACCTTCTTATATCATTCGAGAACCGCTAGCTTGCATTATTCAGTGTTTTCCCTCTTTAATATTCCGATGACACGATTCAGTCTCCTTTCAATTTTTTTTCGGGGGCCTCCCGTGTACTGGTGTGTGCGGAATTTAAAAAGCTTCTTATTGATGTACGGCTCTTAATCCCAACATATCGTAAGTCCCCATTCACGATATGTCTTCGTCGGTGCTCCGTAGTCTCGTATCAGTGCGGGGCATGTCGTTTATTCGATTATTTTTCATTATACAAGTAGGGGATTTTTGGCTTGTGGACATAAAATATGCTGTAGATAGTTGAGATTAATCGATGGAATATATGAAGGCTTCGTAGAGAATACTAATCGTAAATCATGAAATGGCTTCAACTAACATCTGACCAAGCATTCATTGATCACGAACTATGTCATATTTTACTGGGTTTCTCTTAGCTATAAGGTAGTAAACAGTGGATGCCATGTTCAAGGCAAATTTTCAGGATTTCAGGTAAAGATTGACAGGTTATGACTATGGCGACCTCAGTGGCGCAGCGGTTGCTCATCTGCCTACCATGCGGGTTCAAATCCCGGCTGGGGACAAAAAAAAAACCCCAGGTCCTGGATGTTTACATGTTTGTGATGTCGCTGTTTCTGGTTCCCACGACACAGGGTACTCTAGGAAGTGTGGGCCCAGAAGCAATGTATGTGCCTGTATGTAAAAATGCCAGCCAAGTGCGAGTCAGACTCGCGCACGAAGGGTTCCGTACCACTACTTAAAAAACGGCAAAATAATCATGTCTGTTGTATGGGAGCCCCCTTTGATATTTATTATAATCTGTTTTTTAGTATTTTTTGTATTAGCGGCAACAGAAATACATCATCTGTGAAAATTTCAACTGTCTAGCTATCATGGTTCATGAGATACAGCCTGGTGACAGACAGACAGACGGACCTTCGGGTACTGAACCCTAAAAAACAAGTATGAATGTAGGTACATAGGTACCTACAAAGTATTCAATTTAGTAGTCCTTGAAGTCAAACGTGAATCATTAAACAATTTTGGGATAGTACTAACTGAAATAACTCCGAGGAAATAACTAGATAACATGACGTTAACCAAACGACAACGTTCAAAAGCCACGACCACGTTCTCGCCGAAGATATTCACAGAGCGGGCGAAAAAATAAAGAAAACAAAAGCACAATATACGGGCCCGGTCCGAGGGACCGTTCTGAAATAGCTGTTGACTGCAGCTTTGTTTAATTATCGACATTCCAGCGAGGCGGCGCTGGACAAATTGTTTTTGTCGGCGCTGCAGCGCGACCACTCATATTTCACTATTACAGCCGGTATATCACATTATAGACGCATGTACCCACGCATTATGCCAGCGCGTATTTTATGGGCGAACGTTAATGAGACCGAATTCATAAATTTTCACGGCTATATCGGGTCAACAATAGTGTTCTATGGGTTCTATCATACATTAGCTTTGTAATTTGATAGTTGATGCTTAAGTGTAATTTAAAGTGTGTCCCAAAAATAGATTAATAAATATTTTATGAATAATAAATGTGACATAACCTATATGTTTATTTTTTAGTATACTCTAGGGAATTAATTTATTTTAAGTAACATCGTCCTAAGGTTAAACCCTCGCGGTCACGACACTAAATTATCTAAGAATAGAATAGAATAGAAGTAGGTAGTTTATTTTGCCTTAACAAAATTACATAAAAAATACAGTTACAATACAGTACATTAGTTTCAAACATAAAAGTTTCTCAAAAGGGCTCGAGGTAGGTAGACTCTGCAATGGTAAACAGTCTCCACGGTTTCTAACATAACTTAAGATCTGACCACAAACTGTAAAACGACAAGCCACCCAACAATTCCATCTCAAATCTGTTGTCGCAGCCAATATGAGTTCCCGAAGTCTGAATAATACCACGTAAGCGTGGCGAGAACCTACTCCGGACCGGCCATCCGAACGTGAGTTTCATTGAGTAGGCATAAGAGCTAGAGGATGCTAGTTTGGTTCGGTCTATAAATCAGAAGCGGCCGGTCCATTCCGGCAGATTGGTTGCAGTTACCCTTGCACTTATTGCCGATTCCGCTTCTCCAATCTCGACCCCCCTCCCACCCCCTTGTCTTGCACCCCGCACCCCGCTGCTCCCTGCCTCGTTAGCGCGGTTGCGTCATTTGCTTGGGTTTAAGGTTAGTGTCCCCTAGCTAGACGGCAAGGTCTGGTCCAAGTGTTTTTGTGTTGAAAACCTGCAGTTTTTCTCCGCAGATCTGTCTACAGTCAGGCAGGTGCAAGTATTTGCAATGATTATCCGTGAGAGTACTATTATCTCTTCTGTGCCGTGAGTTAACCTTTGTACCTACATGTGTCTGAATCTTTTTTCTGGTATAAAGTATTCACGATTTATCGCAAACACGACAGACATAATCACAACTCGAAACCATCCAGTAAAATTTGATTTGCAAAGAGACATTTTAGAATAGACAATATAGTTGAAAATGAACTAATTGTATTATCATCCCTATTATTATTATCCCTAAGTGCGGATAGCATTGATGACGATGACTACTCTTCTGTTAGTTCGATTAGTTAGATTCTTTCCGATTATTTTGGTAACATCCCCAGTGTTTAAAACGTAGATTTTATGAATTTTTAGGTTAGCTGTCAAGTTGCTTCTAAGCATGTATAGAGTATAATAGAAAACTTTATATTTTCATGGCGATGGTTCCAGTACAAACAGCTTTACCCTAGATTATACAGATACATATAATACAAGATACAGGTAACACTAGTTTAGGGGTTGGGTGTTCAATGTTCAATCAATGCATCATACCTATCACTCAGACGGTTAATATGTATGATCCCGGAATCCCGCTTATACTGCTTGTATAGGTACTTCTAGGCGCAGGCGACCGTACATAGGTTTAACTGCATAGGTTTAAGTTGGAGAATAAACAATTTCAATTTCAAGGATAAACTAGGTACATCTGTTCTGTACGACAAGACAACATGTTAACTTGACCTGCACGAATACCCACACAATTTGCCCATGCCTTCCCCATTAGAAGGGTTAATGCCCAAACACCATATATTTGAATGGGGCGCTTCAAAATATACAATCTGTGTAATGGCTGTAGTTGAGCTGACGGCAAAATTGTTATTGTAAACAAAATTAATTTGTAATGTAAACGGAGATACGTTTGATTACAATTTACTTAAACGTTATATAATGTAACATGACGGTGGATATTAGGTAATAGGTGTTTATTAGATGCCTGTGTGTGATGAGCTGGGATCGGAATAGAGGTGTGAATTTACCTAAAGTTTGCAGTGAGACATAACATGGAGCTGTTACAACCACTTGAGTTGAGCCGGTTTGAATTTAACCGGTTAAATTTCTGGTTTTTTGTTTAACTGGTTTTTTTTTTTTCTTACATTTGAAACTCCGAACTATAAACATTTTTAAGCTGCAGATTCCCAAAAAAATCACAACTTTTTCTTTTTCAAGTTTTCGAAAAAAGAAAAAAAGAAAAATACATACAATTTCTAGAATCTATAAAATAAAAAATATAATTTTAATTTTCTCCAAAATTATTAAAATCAAACCGGTTCAACTCAAGTGGTTGTAACAGCTCCATGTTATGTCTCACTGCAAACTTTAGGTAAATTCACACCTCAATTCCGATCCCTGGTGATGAGACCAATCAACATATAAAATTTAAACTCAGTTTCGGTCGGTAATTACTCAGTAATTACTTTAACTACTAATTACAGAAATCATGAATTACGAGTAAATTTCAATGTTCTTCTTAAATTATCATGATAAAATACCCTTCTTATACCGCTCAATATCAGCAGCTAATCAGCAAAATAGTGCAGGAGGAAAGAACGTCGTCAAAAATAATCTGGCCAAATCAAAATGAGCCCACACCCAAGGAGGCGTGAAGTAATTTCCCGTAGCAGCTGGAGCCCTAGTAACTTAATCGGGTATTTTTTCCAAACCGGCGGGCTTTTTCTATAAATAGGGGGTAATTAGCACCCGTGTCCCATTTCACGCTTGTTACGCTTTCGGGACACAGCGTTTAGGTAAGAATCACCACAGAAGTAGGATTTTAGCCTCTATGATGTACGAAATAGGAGGTACAAAATCCAAATCGTGGAGGTTGGCTCAGGTGGGTATAACACGGCTGTACACGAAATTTTCATGTCACCTGCTCCTTTAAAGGTGCCGATGCCGGATGTGTAGTATCTGCAAACACCTCTGAAATATGTGGTAATAAGTGGTAATATGTGGTAATAAGTTTTTAATTTTGGATATCAAATGAATGTTTCAATTTATTTTTAACGACAAAATATACAGAGATTATAAAATATTAATAAATAGATTCTTCCTTAAACTTACGCAGTTAAGACTCATCCCCTCGTCCCATACACATTACACGCACTATACAGTACATCGCCTTCAGACACTCACAACACTCACATCTTCTCTCCACACTCACTATAGGTATACACTCTCCATAACAACCCAAATTTAATCTTACTTAAAAAATATTAGCTTATAATAATATTTGTTTTTTACTACATTTTATTTTAATAATTTAAAAAGTCTTCTACTTTTCATTATTAAATTATAGTATATCACACAGGGAATTGCGGGGTTCTTGTAACACAGATTTGTCAGATCTAGTACAAGGCCCCAATAATATTTTGTAATGGAAAGAATTTTAGTGAATACATGATTTTGTATTTGTATTTTTTGTATTTGTAGGTATTCAGTAATATTGGAATGCTGTTGACAGGTTCGTTGCATAAGGCTGGATTCACACGGCGTAGTACTGCACGTTTTTTTGCAGTATACGTCTTAACGGATAAACAGTGGCCTTGGTTCACACGGCATAGTCCTGCACGTTTTTTTGCAGTATACGTCGTGTGAACCTAGGCCACTGTTTATCCGTTAAGAAGTATACTGCAAAAAAACGTGCAGGACTATGCCGTGTGAACCACGCCTTAGGTTACGTAGAACTAGCGCCCGCCTGTAAACTCCACCCAAGTGCCAAAAGATCTCTGGAAAACTGTGTAGGAGACGGGCACTTTATAAAGACGTCATATCACTGCATCATATTCCTCCTCCTCGCAACGCATCATAACAAAATACCCAGGTACCTATACAACGGAAAATACACTCGGTACGTGTTCGAATCAACGCCCAGTTGTTGTTCAAAAATGTAAAAAGGCACGCGGAGACAAGGCCCTGGAAGGTCGGAAATGCATTTGCAAATTAGATTCCCACCCCTCCAATGGAGGGTTATCGCGTCTTCGGCTCAGTCACCTTTCAACCCTCGGTCGCATTCAAACATTTTTGGGACCACCTTTTGTCTACGTATGTCCGATTCTTTTTGTCGTGATCCAATTACGTTTTCGGACTTTAGAAGAGAGATGCGTCGTCATGAATCAGCTGTTGATTGCAGTATGGGATCTTTTATTTCGACTCAAAAAAATAACTCTCTTATTACTGAAGTAACATCTGGTTACCGTGCTTTGCTCGGCGGTTGGTGGTACAAACACAATAAAACATTATATTCATCAGTTAAAACAGCTGCAAACGAGAGTCAAACAGGCATTTTGTTTTCCCCATGAGTTGTAGTCACAGATATTCAATCTTTTAGCCTACACTACGTGTTTTGCTTTATTAGCCGAAGATGGGGTACCCGCTTCCCCCGACCATACAATTTTGTCTGTCATCCTCCATCCCGAATTCATATTTTATAATATTCTCATCGGAGACCGTCTACCTTGCTGTCAACATAAACACAGAAGTTTAGGGGAAGCCCCGATTCAATTCCGCAGTGTTCGACGCTCTGTTCCCTTTTGCAATAAACAACTATAGCCACCCTATTAGGAAATCAGAGTAAGGGATGGTTTGAGTAAAAGCAAAAAGCGGACTATCAGTTACTTTTTCAAAGTCTAAGCAAAGTTTGAATTTGAGTTGGCATTTTGTCTATATATTTGTCCATACATCTGCACATTGTGCTGCATTATTCGTAGTACCATTTGGTTTAGCACAAAATCTCACCTATTAAATTATATCAACTTTACACCTATGAAGTTTCTGCCGGAATCTGAATATTTTAATATCGTGCTTCGTTTTCATATCTTGTATTGTAACTTGTTACCACTCGCTACCTGCTTATGCTTCAGGCACATCGACAAAGCAATGTGGTTTAAAAACAGCGGTGGCTGGTTCACGCTCGATTGGTCAGGGAAATTGCACCACGTCTGCCGGAACTTTACATGCTAAAAGCTCTTCGACAAAACCTGGGGGCTTTCTGTTCTTGACTAGATTATCTCGGCCGCCCGGAGCCTCCCTTTTTGTTCGTTTAAAAATTTAAACCGATTGTTTCGCGAAGATCCGCGCCCGTTGGCTCTGTGTGAGTTATTGGAATCGATGGAGCGTTGATTTCGACCGTCGAATCGCAGGCTTTTCCGAGATTTTCGTGGTATTTTTATACCGTCATATGCCCTAAATCGCGTAGGTATTTCAAATACATTGTAGTGTATGTAGTATATTTGTCTGAGAGCTAATTTTTCGGAGCCACCCACGGCCTATTCATTATCTAGGCTTGCGTGGTGAATTAATCCTTGAGATAACTTCAACAAGTGATAGGAATAACTATCGTAATCTGTTATAAATATATATGGGTCATGTTTTTAATCATATCCATTCAGTCCGAATACCGTTCGAATACGTTTTGTATTCCTTTACACGCCATAGCCTTGTTTGCTTACTATCGAATTCAGGCGGGCTCTTTACTCCAAATTAAGCATTTCGCTTTACGGGCGAGGCCTAAAGGCTGCTTCCATTCTGCTGTAAAGAGTGCAGTATAGCGTGAGTAACAAGTTAATGTAATATCTTGCTGTAGCTAGGTTTATACGGGATGTTGGAAGTAACATAAGCAATATATAGTATTTTTTGACAGCTAACCTAACACTTCATAAATATAGAAGGTATTTTAATATGTATTAGTTTATTTATGTTAGATTTATATATTTTTATTTTATGTAATATTCATGTACTTCTTTATGTAGTATATTCAGTTGATTAGTAATATTATGATTTATTTATGTTTTTTGTTTTCTCTTACCTGAACACTAAGGCCTACCTGATCTGTATTTTATTTTTCTCTGTCCATCCTGGGTTTGCTGGAAGAGATCTCTCTTTAGAGATAAGCTTACCTTTGTAAATTACTTCTCTGTATTTTCTGTTTTTTGTCTTTTATGTGCAATAAAATATATACAATATATATACTTTTATTTATTTATTTATTTATTTATTTATTTAGGGGTTACAAACAGGACAAGTTACGTTACAAAAACAAACAGAGGACAAATATACAGTCAATTAAAATCTAACTTATCCCTTAGGGTATCCCACTTATGGGTTAAATGGTGTAGAAAAAATTAGCTCCGAATGAGCAACAACTAAAGTACTTATGCGCTAAGAACATACATACTTACAAAAATAAATAAAATTAAAAACCAAAATAAAGAATAAAAGTTGAATCAACCAAAAAATTTGTGCATTGTAAACATTTGGGTTACATCTATTGCACAAACGTGCAATTAAGGATCAAGTACAATAAATTACCACACCACAGCTTTGAGTAAATATGTATACATAATAACTCAATGCACCACAGTCAATGATTATTATCCTCGAGTTTTGTGAACAACAGCTTGCGTATGGAGTACTTAAACCGACTGACAGACGAATCAAACAAGTCGACCTCTGCAAAGTTTTTGTCGTGGTCTGCACAGAGTCGACCTATTGGCGCCCTTTTACCAGCATTGGTGCGAGCGGCTTTCACGTGGAAGAGCCGCTTATGCCGCGGAGCTCTGAGCGGGACATGGTACCTTATAAGGGAGACAAGCTCTGGGCAGTTGTAGTAACTGGTGCAGATCCGCTTGAGAACAACGAACAGATACTTCATAAAGTCCAAATAATCTTTAAGTGCTGATAGCAGTGATGGCGATAACAACCTCTTCTGTTAGTTCAACTGAATAAACAATTTCGATTCTTTCCGATTGCTTTGGTAACATCCCTAGTGTTTAAAAAGTGGATTTTATGAAGTTTTAGGTTAGCTGTCAAGTTGCCTGTTATATTAGATAGGGTATAATAGCAGTATAGACACCTCTGACGACCTCTGTGGCGCAGTGGTTGCGCATCTGCCTACCATGCAGGAGGTCCCGGGTTCGAATCCCGGCTGAGGACAAAAAGAACCCAGGTCTTGGATGTTTACATGTTTTTAATGTCGCTGTTTCTGGTTCCCACGATACAGGGTATCCTATTGTGGGGCCAGAAGCAACGTACCTATGTGCCTGTATGTAAATGTTTATGTTTTATGTTCAGTGACAAGAATGGAACTAGCCTAACACATTTCGTACTTAGAGTCATGGGAAGTTCATGTTGTTGCAAGGGCCAGTGACAGAGGGTTATATGGCTATGAAGCTGGTTCCGTATCTCTACTCAATCGTACTTCAATGAAAATTCTGTTATAAATTCTGTTCCTATTCAATTAGCAGTCATTGGAAGCACATAACGTTGTAAAAACTTTCTGGATATTGCCGGCAAATTAGTTTGCCAATCCTGGAATAGCAGACGCGGTTCGAAATGAAATGATATTCTGTGTAATGAAAGTGTTCGGCAAGCTTCGAGTATGGCTAGTTTTCAGCCGAAAGCGCGCCCGCATAAAGCCAAATTCTCTTGAGGAGCCATAGAAGGGGCGCCACATTGCAAAGTGCTTCAGCGATTTCTATTCTTCTTTTGAAATCGGCAGAGATTTGCGAATCTTTGCATTAATATCTTTGTTTCAATTAAATCGTTTCTGCTCAGAACTATCGTATTTTAATGGCTTAAATCCTTTACCAAGGCACTGTAATTTAATCTGGTCCTCAGTGTTGCTGCAATCTTGTGTTCGTAAATGGCTTTTTAAGCGAATTCTTTACTGCTAATGGCTTTAAGTGACCACAGTGGGAGAATTCACTTGTGTTGTTGTAGAGAGTGGAGATGCAGTTAGGAATAGCTTCAGAACTTCTGCACTGAGACATGCCAGTGGAAAGGAAAAAGTCATTCCGATGCCAACGCCCGCATACATAGAATGAGAATTGTGTATAAACTCCAATTACAAATCTCGGAAAGTGTACAATGGCCAGTACAAAACGTTCAATTTTGGCTACGAGATTTAGAATAGAATAGAAATAGTTTATTTTGCCTTAAAAATATACACAAAAAGTACAGTTAAATAAGGTACATTAGTTTAATAAGACAAAAAAGGGACGGTCTCAGCGTTTGCTGTGAGTAGCACAAACATGTTCTATCTCAACTCAAAGCGTTGGTTTTCAGACCGTGCCTGTAAAGGAGAAGAGAAAAAAATTTATAACAAAAACAAATAAAGTAACAAAATTAATAAAAATTAACATAATAAGTATAGAGCTCTGTGGTCTAGTGGGCCTCCCGCCCGATTCTCACGCAGGAGATGCAGTTTCGAATTCCGGTGCTAATCTAATAAGTAGCAAATACATTAAAATCGATTCCTCCTGCTATTTGCAGGCGATATTTAGGATAACACATTCTGACATAAAATAACATAAAGATTCGGTATATTTTTGATCATGACAAATAAAAGAAGCTGTTTATCCCTATTCGTCTTTAAAAGCCCAGTCACGTGGAGTTCCTAATGAAAGTCTATTCTTGGGATCGGATCGATTGTCTGAACCCTTTATAAAACATCAACAGATACTACGTCGATACACATTTCGACTTTCGTTGTTGAAGCGGGCTAGTGGGTTCTATTCCTTTTGGTTCAAAGATCTATCAGTTTTCAGCGCTCGTTTTAACTCGTTTTCATCTATCAGTTTTTGTGCTTTATTTGTTGTAATCATCACATCTTTTCTCACACATGGTGGCAAAGACAAAGTGATTCACAATTTAGCCTGTCATAGTTTATTATTTTTGTTGGACATGTTGTTATCACAAAATTATGCCACACAATACACATCACAACTTTTCCCATTTGCGGTGGCGGAGAGGCACAACTGTACCCACTTTTAACCAGTTATTCAATACTCATTAATAGGTACTATAATTTTACCCAGTCCAGTTGTACTTATTTCTACCATAAGTATATGTGTCTGAGTCGTATGCATCGGAATAAGGTCCCAGGGCGGCCATGCGTGGGCGGAATAGCCTCAACCCACTGAGTTTGGACCAAATTCACGCGTCATTGGCGGCGGAAATTACTTCGGAGATGCTTTTTATACTTCTCTGTACCGGCTATTGATTCGCCCAATCGTTAGTCATTTTCGGCAGCTACAAAACGTACAAACATGATGTATGGAGCATGATGGGAGTAACGTAGCACAGAGCATTAACCCCGATTCCGATACGGTGGACAAAAGGTTTGCCGAACTGAGGACATGTCAGAGTTTGCGAGCTACATTTGATTCGGGCGATTGATACATGGTGTTGATAACTCTAGACTGGTGTTTTACATTTACATTTTCAAGTTCAACGGCATTTCATGAACCATTTTGAAAACGTGACTTTTCTGAAGTAAAAAAGCCTGCTGAATTCGATTCTGAATGATGCCAAGCCGAATTTTGCCAAAATTTAAGAAGGCGGCCTAACGGAGTCTCAACTTAAAAAAGTCGATACGTATGTATACACATTCTGTTAAGAATCTCGATAATGTCTATGTGTGAGTATTTCGAACGCGCGGTACCACTGAACTCGAGTACTAGACAACTCCAAGTTGTCAAAAGTTTACGTAAGGTTCGGCACATACATAACTTGAGAGTTAACACTTACTCAACGTTTTATAGAGTGAATGGGGTGTTTAAGTTGACCCGAGTTTAATGCTTAATAGAATTCACCTGCCGGGCCTGAGAAAGTAAAAACACATTTACATTTCTATAACCAAAGTATTTTCCCCAAATAAGAAGGAATCATCTGTGCCTCTACCATCATGTTTGGGTAAAAGCGTGACGCTAATTAATGTTTGGAAAGAACGAAATATGTACTTCTTCGGTATTTACTGCACACATTTGTCGATCCGATCAATAAGATCCCATGGAATGCTTTAGAAACTTTCTGCCCCCAGCAATTGGAAAGATTACTAGAAACTTCGTGCGATTGGTATCATCCGTCTCTAGCGACGTTCTAGCGGGAAACAACTTGCTACGACCCATTTATATGTCCGATTCGCACATCAGAAAGCTGGCAACTGTTTGTATGACTTTGCACGCGTTTGGATCGGTCAAGTTTTCGGGCAAGTCTTACTTGACTTGACCAATACGGACCTAAGTACCTACTAACGCTCAGATAGCAAGCTACCATTCCGTCCCCAGTTTACACCTGACTTATGATGACTGCTCAAATAAATTGTTGCTTAAATGTCATACTAGTTCTGTCATTTCCCGAGGAAGAGTGATAGCATTACTTTGAGTAGGTATATGTGAAATTGTAAGGTGCCGGAATCTTAGCATATATTTCTGGGTGGATCCAACTAACAGTCGTTAGTGTATTACAGTAATATAACCGATTTGGAGTAAATTGTTCATACCCTTGCCATGTGGTCACTCTCTCGACAAGGGTCCCCTTTCACACAAACGCAGCACAGCAAGTTCTATACAACTTTTACATTAGTGATGAAGTTTGACTCAAGACTTACCCCCTTCCACTTCCCACTTCTGAAGATTCTTCACGCAATGAGCAAGAAGAAATCTTGCCGAAGGATTAACTTTAGGAACAGTTCTTTGTTGGTCTATATTTATCGTTGGCAAACGGAGGGCTTGACTTAAAAGCTGCGTGAGCAAACGATATCGTTTTCAATTGCAATTTTTGTTACCTCCTGGTAAATGTTTGTATGTTCGTATTTCGTTAGATACCGTTTAAGTTAGGTTTTATGATCACCTCTTATTGTAAGCTACGCGCGTGCGTCGTATCGCCGAAACATGGTTGTGTTTCTCGATTTCGTGTATCTACCAACCGAGTATGTTTTATTTCAGTATACTATAAACATAAATACAGCCTGCTGAAGTCATGCCTCTAAGGGCCAGAATCAACTCATACTAAAATAGGAAGACTATTCCTAGAAGAGTCTCCGACGCTCGAGTCAAAACTTAAACAACTTATGAAAACCAATTAATTCAAGGAGGGCTCTCGATCATTGATAATTAAGATGAAACGAGGGTCTAACTCTAAATATACGCCTTTCTCCAAAATTTTCCAAATCCTCGTTTATAATACTGCCGACCTTATTGTGGTTCCTTCTGCTTAGGTAGACTGTATGGACTAAATTGAAAGGCTTTTAGGATTGCTATTTCTGGACTCTCTGGAATATTTATTTTTGTCAGCTTGAAAGACAGTCATTAAACCAAGATATTGGTGACCATGATGTGACTAAATGGACTCCATTTAAACTACTGCAAGTACTTTCCACTACAGAATTGTACACAATGGAATTGAGGGACAAACACTCCACTAAACGTTGTTCACAATGATAGCATACCCCCTGAAATACTGCAACACATTTCCGTTTCACCCTCTATAACTCTAGTCTAGAGCATACATAGCCGCGTAGTATGAAATTCCATTTCTCCTATGTAACCTAGGTAGCCTATTGGTATTCCTAACTTTGTACGTCGGTCTACGACGCGGCACCAATACCGATCGCTCCGGAAACACATTTTGCATAGAAATTTGACGTTTGGTAAGTGAAATTGCAATTTCGTCGTAGTTTAGGGCGTTGACCCCCCGAACTACGATTGATGTAGGCTTCGCTTGTCTTGTCAAGTTATTATGCAAATCACTAAAGTACTCGTATGTCACGCAAAATGAAATATTGAATAACTGGCTAAAATTGGGCACAACGGTCTTTCTGCCACCCCGTATGGGACAAGGCGTAAGGCTATGCTAAGTAAATAGTGCTAATAGTGCTACTTAAAAAATCTACAAGTGTAGGCGTATACAAAATAAAATGTGACCAGGGCGAGGTCAAATATTTTTTATGCATTTACAGAATTTCATAATCCTGTAATTTGTTATGCACTAGCTTGGATCCTAGCACACTTAGATATTATAGAGCGAAATTTTTCATAAAATAATGTATAATAAATGTTTCTGTTTATCGTTTCAGGTATGTTCACATCGACAACAACCACTAATTCATGTTTCACTGCCACCGTAAGTGCAACAAACCGTACAATTTTTATTATGTTTACCGACAGCGTTTGTAAAGCCACGTTTATGGCTCCTATAAAGTGGTCTTACCGCTAATGCGTTTGGTGAGTGCAAGTTATTGATGTGTGCTGTGCACGCCCTAAGGCGGGTCGCTAGTACGATGATCGATTCATTGCGTTGAGTTAAGGTTTATTGTGAGCATTATACTACAGAATAGAAATGCTGATAATGCACTCATAAAGTCTCGCACGCACTGCATAAAAATTATGTATATCGCCGAAAGGAAGAAGGGACGGAAGATTATTAAATGCCTTCATACTAATTTGTAGTACTAATTTTAGACAAGTATAGTTTTCTCCGTGGATTTTGCCAAGAACAAATAAATGTGCTAGAAGAGACAAAATTGCGTAGGTATTTTCTTTTGTCTCATAGCTTGTAGATGTTCTTTTATAGTCTGCAACTTTGTTTTACAATGCTGAATTGTTATTTGGTATTACTGAAACTTCAGATATATCTTCTCTCATATCATTTTTCGCAACGTTGCCAGACTGTAATCTCTTCAAAGAAGATAATAAATTTCTGCGAAGTAACCATCGACTGAAGTATTTTATCGTAAAACTTCAGCCCTTATAAATCCAATCTACAGAAATAATTTAGTTAGGAATATCAATAAAACTTGTTTTGCTTCGAAAGTTGACATCAGTTTGACTTAACAAATGCTGTTTACATTTCATTTCAAATATGCTAAAAGAGGACACAGCACTTGTATCGTTGGGCTAGATTGGAGCATACTAAGAAAAAAAGTGAAATAACACTCTTAATCCGTATTAAGTATTTACATATGTTATTATGTTCCTAGGCTGATTGTAGCTACCTACGATCTAGACTAGACCAATATTATTCAAGCCATTCAATTAGAATTAACTGTCGCATTACCTAAATTAATAACACATCATTAGGTAGACTGAAAAGTAAGAGCAAAGCTGAAATAGTACTAGAGTAGAGGAGTACCCATACCCTTCCCACCTCCTTCGAAACACTTAGAGGCTGCCAGCAATAAAAGTAATAGCATCAGTGGCAATACTTCTTATCGGTCAAGATTATGTCTATACGCGGATAATGTGCCCCGTCCCCTCTAATGTGGTTTGATATATTACTTTATTTGTCAAGTATCAATAATGTCGGATCCAGCCACTTTCGCCGCCCGATAGATTGACTGGGCCTGGGAGGGTGAGTTCAAAATACTTATGTATCAAGAAATATTGTACAGTAGAACTGTTTTCTCGTATTACCAGATTAAGTTTATGGGATGGCGGTCTACTTAGGTCTAGGTCTTATTCGATTTCGCAGTGATGCGATATTTTGCTAGTTTGGAAGGATAGCGGAATAATATTTGAACTACACAAGTGTTGGAGTCAAACTCGCGATGGTAAACAAACCATTTGGTAAAATTTTCCTATAGCGAAGTGAGCGGACACAACTGTATAATGGGCCGGACTTTACCACACTCTACCATCTGTTTCAAACGACAAAGGCCAGGAATAAATAAATTTAGATATTACCAGCCAGCCCCCTGGGATAGTGTTGGCATGGTGTGGGCAATTCGGCCCTCATTCAATTACTGTGATAAGATCACGCAACAGTGCGATTACGATACTAATCCGTCAATGGAACAGTGACACACATGCGCAATATAAACAACAGCATACACAGCGTGTTACGGAAACGCGGAACTATATTTTTATTGTTATTACGGTAATAACTCGTATTTTAATCAATGAAGTGAAATATCTATATATGTATATCTAACTGAACTCATTTATATGGAGCAGTTAAAAACTGCTAAAAATTACTACTGACTTCCTTTTTACATCCAACTCCATTCATCGAATATAGAAATGTCAATGGTAATTCTTCAGCACTGGCTGACATTCATTAGTATAAGATATGCAGCCGCGAAATGTATGTAAGCATCTCTTGGTATTTCCTATTGATTGAATCGTAATCCTTAAAAGGTACCTAAACAAACTTTTGTATCCTTGCTCAGCAAAAACTTGAAAGTTCAGAGATGTTATTTACTAAGTCAATTCATTTAACTAAATCAATATCAGTGATTACGGCGAAATATATTCAATCTTCTTCGAAATTGAGCAGTGAAGGGTAATTTCGGAGAAGGTTTCGGAATATCATTCCGGTTTCGCTTTTGAAATAAATTTTATGACTAGATTATTAGCGACGCGTTTTCAGGAATTGAACTTTATTTTATGTGAGGTGTGAGGTGAGTGAGGAATGTTTTAAATGTGAACGTCGTCGTAGAGTTTTAAAGACTGTTTTTCCTTAATTTCCTATCAGTCACGTTACCTGATCTACGGATTTTCTATTCGTAATTCAGATGTAACCAGTAGTACCGAAATGCGTCGTTTGAATTATTCTTAGGATCTGTCTCAGGCAGTCTCGATAGACTCTCTCATGTGATACTCTCATCTGTAATTTTACAAACAAGATTTATAATTGACCTGTTTTCGAGACTGCTTGAGACACAACCTAAAAGTGATTAGGACAGCAATCGGGTATTTCCAACTGGCCCACAAGCTTTTTGCAAATTAAAACTTGACAATAAAGTGAGTTCACCCAAGAGTTGAAATAATTGTTGCTTACAATATTTTTCCCACTACACAAGATGCTCATTATTTTCTCTTCTATCAACAGAATGCGGTGTTTTCGTGGGCAGCGAAGCAGAATTTATTGTTCGGTCGCATGTTTGTTCGACTTTCCCAGTCGGATTATGGTGAAAAAGTCATTTATTTCATCCCCGCCGCTGCCCTTTGCCGCGTATAAAGTCGCTCTAGGGTTGGAGCTAATGACGATTTAAACGGATATTTTTAATGTATATTGTTCAATGCGCAATACTGGAGAACTTTTTTTTTGTAGGTTTCCGTTTTTCCTGGAATTTTTATGCGTTGATCAATTCTGATGCAATATTCTTGGAGCTTGTCTACAGTTATTAATATCAGATATAAATTATTTCATCGTTTTTTTTTATGACTCTCTGAATTTGCCAGAACTTATCAAATGTTATGCCTACTGATCCCTTTGGAGGGATAGTTTTATTTTTTATATGTATTATGATTTTAAAAAAATACTTTTCTTATCACATAAGCCTTTTCACCATTAGCGCTGCTTAATTTTAAACCCAGTGTCGGCTGTCGGCAACCCTAGCTTGTTCAGTTTGGTGTCACGACCCACTATTTATGATCCAATATTTTCATACACGCCGAACTTTCGCGCCGTCTCCGACCGCGTAAATTCGGTACACCCTATATGTCTATACTCGTGACTTGTATAGAATCGATATTTTTACTTTTTTTTAAGACATTCCGAATGTCTCTTCCTCTCTTCCTTTCTTCTCTGATTGATGTTTCATGCCTTTCATGCAATACAAACAACAACACAAGTAGAGAGAATACCTAGCAAAAAACTCTGCGTCAATTTTCGGAAATTGGCCGTACCGTACCGGTAACATATGCACAGTAGTTTGCATAATATCACACCGGGACTCTAATTTAGCAAACTCAATATTGACGCGCGCCTCACCTGCCCACCAATATTGCCAGCAGCCCTCTATTCGAAGTGATTTAATGTATGTAGTTCAGTGCATAACCTATTTCGCCTTCGGAACGTGTGAAAGTGTTTTGGCTCTTCATGCACGGTCGTGGACAGACAACAATTAAGCAAAATGTGTATTTTTTGTGTTTTCAAGGCTTTTTTCGTTGTTTCGACCAGATACTAATACTACCAAGTAATACAAAAATATTACCAAATAATGCAAAAATACTACCCATCTTAGACTCCACTAAGCTAGCCAAGCATAGCATCTCACCCAAAGAAGAAATTCCATCTAAAGATAGTTTTTAAACGTTCAATCAAACTGCAAACCCTGACCTCATGAAATCGAAGTTCTCGCCGCAGCCGCCAGTTGCAAAAATAATCCGATCGAGACGATCAGTGTCATCCCAAACTAACAAACTGGGGATCTTCGAGTCGGTTTTACCGATCTGAATCTGCGAAAGACGACAGACTGCTACTTGCGGTTCTGTTATGGCGATAATGGAGTAGCGGTGTCGCAGTTATATTCTAGCTTGAAGAGAATTTGGTTCGCTGAGTCAAGCTGTTATATTCATAGTCATTTACAAATTAATCTTACAAAACAGTTCTTTGTTATGTCAGTATACTCATATAATCCAAACCAAAACGCGTTTGACGAGATTAACAGCTTGTCGCATCAACATTGTTTTTCGGAATTCTGACGTGTGTCCTGCATCACTGGCTACCCCTTTTTGATAAAGCCGTAAGTATGTGTATGTTTAGCTCGTTATTCATGAAATCGCCTCATTATTTCCCTCGTTAATCCGGGTTTACCGGCCGGGCCTTCTCCGATTGTTCCTGCCTACTACCCTCGTCATCAAGAGGCCCCGTTTTTACAAATTTGCCGTCTCGTTAACCTTTGCCTACTTATCTGGGTATCATATATCCCCAAGTACCTCCAGTTCATCTACTGCTTTGTTAAATGAACTTTGCAACCTGTCGCCTCTGCCTTTTTTGGCTACGGTTGGAGTTAAATGGCTGATGGAATGGCAGGAAATATGTGATTTCTATTTATCATTAATTCCAGGACTAAAACATTGTTTAAAAATATTTACATTTATTAGAATGTTAACAAAAAAACAGTCTGAAATAAAAAGCAAAAAATATCGACCTTTGTGATTTATGCTATCACTAGCCTTTTATTAAGGTCACCGCGGTCGGTGAACGAAAAGGGTTTCCTTCGTGTCTTAGAACATAGATGGATAGATTCGTCGATGGATGGTGCCTACCGCATATCTATAATAAGCTGCCAAGTGCGAGTTGGACTCGCGTTGAGAGAGTTTCGTACAACAATAATATAACTAACACCAATAAAATACCCTAAAAGTACCCTAAAATTCTGTTTTTTTATACAAATTTTGCACCCCAGATTTAGGGGGTTTAAAGTTGTAGATTTCGAAGTTTTTATGGAATATGGGTGAAAACATGTGCTTGCATACCAAATTTCCGATTTTTAAGACTTCGGGAAGTACCCTAGAGGTTTTGATGACATGCGAATCGGTCATATTATTGAGCACAACTTTTTAGAAAATAAGTCTTAAAAATATTATAAACACACCATGCGCTTTCGTTTGATATGTCACACGGCATATTTAGATTTTTTAATTTTATTTTTCTTATTTGGCCTCCATATTTCATTACATATTTATATAATTACATTGCACTTCTGTCTTTGGGTCACCAATTTTCCACTTAATCGGTCCAATATGTTCTGAGTAAATTGCCTGTGACATACGGACGGACAGACAGACGCACGAGTGATCCTATAAGGGTTTCTCCTTCTGAGATACGAAACCCTAAAAATAGGCGCATCTAACATATTTGCACAGGGCTGTATTAAGGTCAAATGGGCATGTCAGGGCATAATCCGGCACTTAATTAGTGACTCCTCCCCCTCTTTTCCTGCCCTGTTCCCTATAGGAATCTCATAAATTTATAATGGTTTCCTCATTTTAAACGGTGGATGAAATATTCTCTTGCATGAAAATATGTCACTTTTGTCGTAAAGCTATCATTTTTCAAACATATGTTTTCTACAGAATGTACCACTAGCTTGGTTAATTGCCTTACAACAGTAATTAAATTTCTAATCGGAGCCAAAAAACTCTCAGTTCAGTAATTTATGGAAAAAATCTTCCTAATATATAAAATGGTATAACAAAGATATTATATTATATATTTCTAGAATGATGTGCAGGGTTGGATTCGTGAGATAGTTTTACATATTCTGACATAATTCTGACACAAATCACTCTGTTAAGTGAAAGAATAAACCTATAAGTATATTGAGAGGGTAGACCGTGACATGACATTTGCTCGAGTCTGTGCCAAAAGGGTTGCAGAGAAATTATATCTTTGTATTTTTATTCGCGGATAGGTACCTACATAACCACCGTTATGTATTATTTGTGGACATGATGATTGAAATTCGAATGGGCAAATTCCCTGAGTAATTTCAAATAAGATACCTAATAGCGATTCGTTCAAGCATAACTAGAAACTGTTGACGAAGTTGGTTAATATAGTCGTTTTCGGATTCGGATCGCGGGGGCAAGTTTCTAGAGTTCGGAGTGACAGGGGCGGTGCATTGCACCGACAACAAAACTTCGTCTAATCTGTGCTTATATTGCTCTGTGAATATCAAACGGTAAGTAAGTAGTTGCTGCACCATCAGATATTTATATATTTTATGTGGGTCGACCTTCGATAAAACTAGAAGCCAAAATCATCAAACCAATTTAATTATTCGTTGATACTACAAACAGTTTTTAGTTTAAAAACTAGTATCTTATCAAATTCGTATTCCCCCGAAACGTAAACGCCGAAAGGGCTTAATTTAAAGGGTGATCTATTTATTAGGGCGAAGGGCCCCCGCCGAGGCTATAAACAATCTATTAATAAATTAACGGCATCCCTTCTCTAACAAAGTCAACCGCGGACGAACGTGCTAGAAATATCATGAACCCAAACTATTCACTAAATTTAAGACGAAACGGGATGGCTTGGCCAAGGAACGAATATTCACACTGTTATCCCTAACAAACCTGAATTCTGGCACAATTTGAGTATCAGTAGTGTTTTCGCGCATATGACACGAGAATGGCTTGAGTCAATGGTATCTAGTTACACCGCATTTTTTATTAATCCTGTCATCATGGCCTGTCATCATGCCATCAAATAGGTAATACTTTTTTAGTTACTAATATAACTGGATAAAAGTGTCACTAATAATCGTGAATGGTGAGCTTGGTCTACAATATATGTATGCTCTACCTAGCCAGCCTCCTACATCTACCGAGCAAACACTACTCTATAATACAAAATGGTAATATACAAACATCACACGGATACCATTAAAGATATTCTGCCTGATACCCCAAAAAGGATGCGCCTACCTTCCGCTGACGCCACAATACAATTTGTTAACAAATTCCAGCATCAATAGAACATGAAACGGCTGATACAATTTTAATTAATTTAAGATGGTTCGTCTATTGTATATCTTGGCTGGTCGTTTTGAATATGAAATGAGCCGGGTGCGGGTGTAAAACCGCCATCAATCATTGTATGTGAAGGCACACGGCCGGCCGTCGGGCTGAGGGTACTTCCAAAATGAGGGCGCCATTCTGGGCGATGTTTTGTCATACAATTTCGTTGGCAAGACGAAATTTCATAAAGGGTGACGAGTTTTAAAATGGAATCACCATTCGGTAAATATTAACAGAAACAGACAGGTTGTGGTATACGTAAATGTTTTTTTTTAATCTCCCATTGTGCGACGCATGTTAATGCGACAAAGAGGACAACATCTCGCTAATGATGAATCTCGTTTTGCTGATTTTCTTGTTTGTACTTTTCACCAAAAAATATTTTCACCAAGGATGTGGTATTAAGTTAAAGTTTCCGCAGTTTGGTCGGAAGGGAGCAATCTTATTCTCCGACTCACGCAAATACTCCATGTGATTGAAATTTATGCCTCCCAAGTCCGACCAGAATGTGGATAATCTGTAATTTACTCGTCGTTGTGCTTCCCTGAATAAGAGGATTAAACTATTAGCCATTTCAAGCATTCTGTGGCTTTTTAGCTGGAAAATCATATCAAAAGAAACTCGTGTAAACGTTACACTAGTTCCATAGCTTAAGAGACCGGTGACCGCGTGAATTTCCCATACAAAGGTAATACAAAAATGATTTGAATTTGAGAAATAGTTTTACGTACATATTTAGACTGTTAATCGGATTTATTCACTGTTTACGCAGGTTCCTGGTTTGTATATAGGGTTCCTCTTCAACTAATTTAAAAATATTTTTAAGTAATTTGAATAAGAACCTTGGTATACGACCAGGAACCTGCGTAAACACTGTATTAATCCGATTATCAGTCTAAATGCTTTGAACTAGTTCTCAAATTCAAATAATTTTTGTATCACGTTTGTATGGGAAATTCACGCGGTCACCGGTCTCTTAAGACGTTGTTCTCATTACGGCAGAAAGCCTACGAAAACTGTCGTTTTTTTTTTAAAGCTTTTATTTAACTTGCACTGTATGTATGTATGTCAGTATGTATGTCCGCGTCAAATCTGTCTGATTGAGCTGAAATTTTGCATACGTAATGGATGACAATGCAATATTTTTTTGACTTGGACATCTGATGATGAAGACAGAAGGTGGCAATGGAAACTCTATCATAAAACACCAGCATGTTTGGTTGGGCTCGTTCGATTCGTCTTGACAAAAACTTGGAGATGATCTGATGCTGGAGCCGGAAGGTGGCCATAGGAACTCTGTTATCAAACGACGCAAACCTATCGTGATTGGGCTCATTTAATTTGTCTTACAAGTACTTTGATCCTAGTTTTTTTAACATGGAGCTGATCTGATGCTGGAGCCGAGAGGTGGCCATGGGAACTCTGTTACCAAACGGCGCAATCCTATCGTGTTTGGGCTCATTTAATTTTTCTAGACAAGTTATTTGATCCTAGATAAAAAAAAACCTCAAAAGATAAAAATAAATTTAAAAAAAAGCTTTTATTAAATGCCCAAAAAGAAGAAAATAACATTTTAATTTCATCAAGCTTTTATATATAATAAAATTGTAATTATGTAGTAATTGTCCTATAAAGCGACATAGTCGATGTTAATTAACGAACTAAAGCTCTTTAAATAAAGATCATAAAAATATTAATTAACGCATTTGATTGAATTGAAATTTTATTTTCTTCTTTTTAGGGCATTTAGCTTTTTTTTACTTTTTTTTTTTGAGGATTTTTTACTTTTTTTAGCAACATACTACCGGCACATATTGTACGATAGCACCTCGTTGCTAGGTGTCGTTTTCCCTTATTTTTCACTTAGGTTCACAGTTTCATCGCCAGCACTTTATTGCTATAAGTGCAGCGATATCTCACAGCCGAGACCACTGGCTTTGGATACAATTTATTACGTGAGTCAGTTTATCAACCAGTTTATTATATGGCCACCACAATAACAAATATTTCTTAGAACTAGCACCCTGGTTAATTTAGCTCGATTCCTAATATTTTCATTGTTTTTTACATATTAACAGAACTTCATATTAACAGATTTCTCTCTAATAGACCATCCTGAATGTTCCATACATAGGTACAGGTCATTCATTGCTTTGTACATATTAACAAAACTTCATATTAACAGAATTCTCTCTAATAGTACTCCTATCTATAAAATTGTGTGGAAAACTCTATCGGGTAAACAAGTTTCAAAGTTTATCCTCCCCTTTGTCAGCTATCGGGAGCGACACTTCCCAGTGACAGGTATCACTTACCCACTATAAATAGATCTGCCTCACCCACCGCTCGTTCAGGGCTTCAAGTACAATAGAGGGGAAGCACTGTGAAGCATGGCAGGCCACGCTTATCTGGGTGGCTGTATCAGCTTCTTCCGCGATAACACTTCGATGATGACACCGAGGGATGAAGTTGTGGTTGGATGCTGAGTTACTGTTTATTTTATCTATTTTACAACCCTTGGATTACAATTAATATAAATATTACAAACATTTGAATTTTCATACTGCACTGACTGACATAATAACCAGCCCGATGTCGTTTTATTAAATAATTTAAATTATCAAAAGCAAACAAACAAAGATAGTGCTGTTTAAATTAAACCTTCAATTCATATACTTTTGAACAAAAACACTACGTCAACAGTTGTGACGTGGGTGTGTGATGAGTTCCATAATAATAAACGGCTCTTAGCTCTGACCGCCACCCGGAGTCGTTTCGTGATTCATTAAGGATTACTAAAAGGGAGCACTTATCCAGTGGAAAGTGCATAGATACATTTTCCTTTGAAACACAACTCACCAATTTACGGGCGGCGGGGGACGAGGTAAGAGAGCTGTGATTGGTCAGCCGCTGCGAAACTGTCTGGCGGCCCGTCATCGTACATAGGTTGCGTACCTACGTTGAATACAACTAATGTTTGGCGAGCCGCATTCCCCGCAGGCGCAGTCAATTGGATATAATAGTCTCTGATTACTAAGTAAAGGATTTTGTATATAAATAAAAAAATGGAATTGGTATGTTTAATTGTTCATTAGATGACTCTGAATACGGCGGTGAGTGTCTCAGGTATCAGCTAATAGGACGATTTTATTTTCATGTGCTTGAGATAGACATGATCTGAGAGTGGTATATTACTACGGGTTGTAGTTAGCACACTCAACTGAGTGCTAAACCTGTGTGTGTGTAGGCCGAGACTAAACATGTACATGCATTATATAACTGGCATGATTTCGCCCTGCGTGCAAATCATGCCCTGATTAGCATCATATCCTCGTCATAGTGCTATCTACCACAACATCCCTCACTGCAGCGGTTACCAAACAACAAAGTATTTATAAAGAACATTACGACGCCATTTTCCAAGGATTTGTCTGCGAAATGCTCAATGAATTTGATAAGACACCCCTCTACTCAGAGCATTGCATTTGTATCCCTTAGTGTAGTCTAGCCGTTACAGCGCAGTTTTTAGAGTCTACTTTAGATTGTGTCCAAAGCAGTTGTTAATATCCAAGCTAAGCTTAGTTTTAGTCGGAGATAGGTCTCGATGCTATCGGGTTGGCAGGAGGATCAGGCGAGGACTTGGAAGCAGGAAGGGGAGTTGCCGATGATTGCCGAATGTACACGAGGTTTTCCGATATCATGGTGCTTGAACTTGCCTCGTGGAGCTAGTAAAGATCGAGGAATAGTATAAAATGGAATGTTAAGTAATGTCGCTCTTATTATAAACACATTTTAATTTCGTAAGAACATTAGTTAATTCCTATCAAAATAATTTCCATTCAAGATCCAATATTTTTGAACTGCTTGTACATAATGTAAGTTTGTATGATACTTGCAGTTAAGGACTAATACGTATTCAAATAAATTAGTTCTATCATCATCGTCATCACCACTCTCAGCCCACACCAACCCACTGCTGCACAGAGGTCTCTTCTCTGATTTGATGAAATTAATTCTATGGGGAACCTGAAATAATTTCCAAACATGACAGCAAGCAGATAAAGATGTAGAGGAAGACATCCCACATATCAAGCCAAACATCGAATCCGTACAAGTACAAACGACAATACAAAACAACAACAACAACTCCACACAATCCACAATACACTCGAATTGAGCAGCGCCTGCAAACCTTTTGTCAACGCTACTCGCCAAAATGCAGAAGCCATTCCGCCGCCATTATTCGTACGACGACGCCCCGCGGCAACCGACGGGCGCAGATCGCGGATACATATTCATGAGATTAATTCGACAGATTTCCTTAACGATAGCCGCCCGTCAAAAATGTCTATCGCCGCCCGATTCAGCGCCCCTGTATGCCCCTGATCGATAGAACAAGTGCAATGAGGATTCTACTGACTGTTCTAAAAGGGTAGACAAAAGTCGGTTAAAAAGATTTCATCAGACGGCAATAGTAAGTTCTGAATACTTTTGCGTTGCAAATCAATGATCCCATCCTATTTAGACATTCAGTATTAGATTTACATAATTATTCGTGTGCCCTAAGGTGTCGGTGGATCACAAATGACGTAGGCCATGTGGAGCAAGCTAATTTGTGATATTCTATGTCTAACTAAAGTGTTTTTGAGACGAATACTATGTAGAACGCTTTGTCTGCCAATCTACCAGCCAAACTACCCTAACACCTGATTCCTTTATGTCTTCATATCAAAACCTTACAATTCCTGTTGAATTAATGTTTGATGTATGGTATTCTAAATTAGAAGTGTGGGCGTATACTGAGACGGTGGTTATACTACACGGGGACTTTGTGTGGGCGTATACTGAGACTGTGGTTATACTACACGGGGACTTTGTGTGGGCGTATACTGAGACTGTGGTTATACTACACGGGGACTTTGTGTGGGCATATACTGAGACTGTGGTTATACTACACGGGGACTTTGTGTGGGCGTATACTGAGACTGTGGTTATACTACACGGGGACTTTGTGTGGGCGTATACTGAGACTGTGGTTATACTACACGGGGACTTTGTGTGGGCGTATACTGAGACTGTGGTTATACCACACAGGGAATTTATGTGGGCGTATACTGAGACTGTGGTTATACTACACGGGGACTTTGTGTGGGCGTATACTGAGACTGTGGTTATACCACACAGGGAATTTATGTGGGCGTATACTGAGACGGTGGTTATACTACACGGGGACTTTGTGTGGGCGTATACTGAGACTGTGGTTATACTACACGGGGACTTTGTGTGGGCGTATACTGAGACTGTGGTTATACTACACGGGGACTTTGTGTGGGCGTATACTGAGACTGTGGTTATACTACACGGGGACTTTGTGTGGGCGTATACTGAGACTGTGGTTATACTACACGGGGACTTTGTGTGGGCGTATACTGAGACTGTGGTTATACTACACGGGGACTTTGTGTGGGCGTATACTGAGACTGTGGTTATACCACACAGGGAATTTATGTGGGCATATACTGAGACTGTGGTTATACTACACGGGGACTTTGTGTGGGCGTATACTGAGACTGTGGTTATACCACACGGGGAATTTGTGTGGGCGTATACTGAGACGGTGGTTATACTACACGGGGACTTTGTATGGGCGTATACTGAGACGGTGGTTATACTACACGGGGACTTTGTATGGGCGTATACTGAGACGGTGGTTATACTACACGGGGACTTTGTATGGGCGTATATTGAGACGGTGGTTATACTACACGGGGACTTTGTATGGGCGTATACTGAGACGGTGGTTATACTACACGGGGACTTTGTATGGGCGTATACTGAGACGGTGGTTATACTACACGGGGACTTTGTAACGTTTGTAATATACACGACGCACGTCAATAAAATGGTTGCCGCTGCGATTGAAATCGGGGCAACTACGGCGATTAAATTTCGATTTCGGTGGCTATTTGAGTGAGCAGACTCCATGGTGCCTCTGGCTCGCGACAATTCGATTACAGATTTACACGAACATTGTGTTTCGTTGGACTGCCGTGAGAGTGATGCGATTTGCATCGTAATGCGATCATGATCGGTGCATCGATTTATGTAAAACTTCGATAGTTTTCTTTTCTGCCTCCGCTTTTATGCCTTTTAAACCAATCTGTAACAAAGATTAAATTGATCTGGCAAACTTATTTGGCTGATCGGAAAATGGGTCATGGCTCAATTACTATGTAGAAATATGTACTAATGTTACTCTGGCAATGAATTGTCCACCACACGTTTTTAAGGCGCCCACCATCACCAAAAGGCGCCACCCGACCTCACATTCGCTTTCTTGCAAGCCCACTCATTTCTACGCAACATTCAGCATCGCAATCAAAGCTGAACATTGACGGATCTCTCAGCGACAGAAACATTAATCTCCCACCACTTATTGCCGCTTCCGTTCGGGGGAAAATTTGTCGCAAAAAAGCTGACAAAATCATATACCCAGTCTTTTTTAGCGAGAGGGCGCACGCTGATTGCCCTTCTGAAATATTAGACATCATCGCGTCTCTAAAAGCCTCTGTGCTTATGAATATTCTGGTATTTCGTACATCGTTTTTTTTTATGAACGCCTTTAATTCCGACAAGGTCGTGAAAGATTAGCTAGTTCGTCCACTTAGGGCCTAAGAGGACAAACTAGCAACTTGCCCAAGGTTAGGCTAACGGGACCCTAAACTAAGGTTGTGGATCCACAGGATAATTCAGCACGAATGTACTCTATTTTTCGATTTATAGATTAGCCTTGTGTGTTCCTTCGAAAGGGTTGTAATTTTAATATCTTCCAGCTCGAATATTTCAATCATCAGGGTACTACGTGTAGCCTCCTATCTCTTTCTCACACACACATTTCACATGCTAACTAAGTGGGTCTCCTTCTCTCCCGTTGGCATGGTATAGTTTAATTCGTCGAATAAGACGTGTAAATAGTAAATAGTGGCATTAAGAGCGCTCGGCACGAATTTGCATTAAGATTAACGACCGTGCACTGAATGCAGCGGGTTCCGTACTAATGTCACCGTGTTGAAAGTGCAGTAAGGCAACTACGTCCAAACCATTAATTAAGGCGCCTCATGAATAAATTAGGGGTGCTTTTTTCATGTGTATTTCAGGAAATACTAGGCAAATCGTAATCAATTTCTGGTATATGTAATTTGACTGTATAATCTAGGGTTTTCATGAAGGAAAACGTGTTTGGATAAAATTTTCTCGATGGAAAATAAATCCAAAGTCAACCCTTTTTTCCAATATTTTTTCCTTTTTTACCGCAGTAGTAATAGTAAATATGATCTTTCTATTAATTGTAATATGCGGGGAATTGTTGTTATTAGCGATTTGAAGATTGAAATGTAAGTCCCTGGAATAGCTTATTTTTTATGTTTTTTTCCGTTTTGGCGCTTACGTTGATTCAGATTAGGCGCGAGCGCACAATTGCCATCCCACTTATTCCTGTTCCCGAGTTATATTTGCTTCTCACTTCCGCAATCTTCGTTGACCTTGGTTTGTAATTATTCGTACCTCGCCGTCTGATTTGATATAGTAATAGGAATTGCTTAATTTTTGTAGCTAGCTCATATCATTGTATGATTGATTAATTTTCATTATGACAAGTAAAAGGTTATACTTTTTTTGCACGGCCCATGGTATTATATTTACAGATTTTAACTTTGAAAGCTTACGAATTATCTTCAAGTTTTATAAATAATCGGTCAAGTGCGAGTCGGAATCGCACAAGAAGGGTACCCTACCATCGTACAACACAACTTAAGCACTCAAAATAATAAAACAAAAACAAAAAGAAAATTAAAAACACGTCTCTTGTATGGGGACCCCCTTTAATTTGTAATATTTCACATATTTCAGTATTTGTTGTTGATGCGGCAACAGATATACACATTCTGTGAAAATTTTAACTTTCTAGCTATCACGATTCGTGCTCTAGGACCCGCTGACAGACAGACAGACAGACGGACATCGTGGGCTTAGTAATAGGGTTTCGTTTGGCACCCTTCGGGTACAGTACCCTAATAAAGAAGAATTTAGAATAATCTGTCATTCTTATCATTACAAAAGGGATTGAGAAAATGTAGAACATTACCTCCCACCTAATGCAAAGCAATTGTGACACAATCATATTTATTTATTAAACGAACACAAAATCCCTAAACATGCAATAGATCTTGCATCATTCGCCGTTGCAAGACTATACCTCTTCTTCTTTGTTCTATACCTAACTATGCTACAACTATTGTCTTATCTTATGCTTACAGCATACGTCAAATGTGTGGGACCAAAAGTAATGTTCATGTTTGTTTACATCCGTTATTCTAGGAAACAATTATTATTTTCCTTTTTGTCTGTCCATGCCTTTCCAACTCTTCTGAATGTAAATCATGGTTTTATACAATACAGAAACTTATTTCATTTTCTTTACTAGCCTGAACACCAGTTTGTATCTAGTAGGTACGTTGTCTGGCATGTTTCATGGCATGGCCCTAACATACCTTCACTCTGGGGTCTGTGCCACGGGGCGCCAGCCAAGTCTGGCAGTCAGCCAATTTGTCTAATGTCTAGTTATGCTCCATTTACCAGCCCCATAGTTCTGGATCAAAACTGTGTTGTGGGTGTTAAGTGTTTTTGAAATTTGGTTGGCGCTACGGATCGTATGTATGATTGATATATTTTTAATATTTGCGCAATAAAGAATATTAAAATAATGAATATATGAATAATATAGAGGTAGGAATCAATCTTTCACTGACCCTTGAAGAATTCTGTCGGTCTCGCCCGGGAATAGATAGCAAAATAACTATTTTAGAACGCCCCCGATACAACTGTTAAAAGGTTTGTATAATGTGTTGTGTATACGAGAGTATAGGCACTAGTGGAAGCAATCAACAAAAGGAATAATACCTCCACTTCTACGAAGGAAACGTGACCTGGTTACATAGACAACAACAAGTACAGGGTGTTCCGAGGCGAATACCAGGCGATAGGCCTGCTTACACAGAGGCAAAAATATAAAAAAATAACTATGCGACTTGGTTAATCTACAGAGACTGCCAATATCCAGTGATGAAAGAATAAGTAGACGACTGGGTGTTATCAAAACAAGTGCGAGTCGGACTCGCGCACGAAGGGTTCCGTACCATTATCTATAAAAAACTTTTATTATATGGGAGCCCCCCTTAAATACTAATTTAATTTGAATTAAATTATTTATTTTTTAAGTAAATAATATACTCAATATATTGTGAACATTTTAAGCGTCTACCTGCTACCATTATCAATATCGAGCGAAAATGAGCAAAAAAATCACGTTTGTTGTATGGGAGCCCCCTTAATATTGAATTTCTTTTGTTTTTTAATATTTTTTATTATAGCGGCAACAGAAATACATCATTTGTGAAAATTTCAAATGTCTAGCTACCACGGTTCATGAGAAACAACCTGGTGACAGGACAGACGGACGGACGGACGGACGGACAGCGTAGTCTCAGTAATAGGGTCCCGTTTGGCATCCTTCGGGTACGGATGTTATTGCCCCACTCTGAGTATACAGGCCTATCTCCTAGTAATCGCTTGACGTTGAGTTTCAGGGCAGCCTGTATAATTGAAGTGCCCCATAGTAGAAGCGCTTGAGAGTCGACCGCAATTCCCCAAATGCGAAAACCTAATAAACTAATATTAGTCCATTAACAGCTGTTCTCCACGGATAAATAAGACGAGATGGTAACCGGGGTGGAAAGACAAGATATAATATAAGGCGAGATATATCGAGTGTATCCCGAGATCAAGGGACAAACCTTCGTTCTACTTGCGTCATTTTTAGGGTACCGTACCCGAACGGTGCCAAACGGGACAATATTACTAAGGCTCTGCTGTCTGTCTGTCCGTCCGTCCCTCAGTCAGCGGGTCCTAGAGCACGAAACGTAATAGCTAGAAAAATGAACTTTTTTACAGAATGTGTAGTATATCTGTTGCTGCAACAACAACAAATATTGAAATACAAGAGATATTACAAATTAAAGGTGGTCCCCATACAAGAGACTTGTTTTGACACACCTACGCGTTTCAATATGATGGTTTATTTCGCGTCAACCTACATCGTTGGGGTAGCTCAGAGGGTATGAAGTAGGCTCTCAATCCGTAGGTCTTGAGTTCGAATCCCCGTGAGGGCATAATCTTTTTAACTTTTTATTTTTTTTATTGTTTTGAGTGCGTTTTGTTATACGATAGTACGGTACCCTTCGTGTGCGAATCCGACCCGCACTTGACCGATTTTACTAGATCTGACGAAAAGTTAAGCAAATCCTTATTTATACCTAAGAAAAGTAGAAAGATTTTATACAATCGATGTAGTTTGTAGATTTAAGCCTCTACCTTCCCCTTTGTGAGCTTACGTATTTATGCAGAAAAATACAGTTTCATTTCATAGTGGAGAGTGGCATCAAGTAATAGCATTAGAGAGAAAATAACACGAACAAAAAATCAGGAAAATAACCATGTGCCAAGCATGCTTCAGCTGAAATATAGAAGTGTTCCAGTACCCGAACTCCTTTCTAATCTTCGTTTCTAGAATTCTGTAATCGAATGTCGGAGATAAGAGCACTTTAATACCAGGAAATCGGAATGGACATCAACGACTTTAAATGGCAATTTATATTGAAGTTTAACTGAACTTGTAATTATCAGAATACAAGGATTGATGTACGGGAATTCTAGGAAGATCCTCCACTCTATACGTTATGCTCATTCGTCATCTATTCTAATAATAATATTCAATGCCAGCATATAAGTACCAATATCCGGATGCACTACTGCCAACTCTAACTTCGGGTGATAAACTTATACAAAAAACATTTGTAAAGAGTTGGAATTTCATACATATGCAAACATTTCAGCTCAATCGGAAAACGGGAAGTGGGTCAAATTCAAGCCGATAGACTTGACGCGAACAAACCTACATACACACATTGCAAGTTAAAATAAAAAGTTTTTAAAAAAATGGTGCAAATGTTACCCCAATACCATTCGTTACCTTTAATTGGCCGCTGTACTGCTCTCGTTTTCTAAATTTACAGGTATTTAACTTATTCTTGTGTATTTTATTTAAATTAAGTAGTTATTGTGCACTGCCTACCCTTTCATCATACATTTTCCTTTCACGCCTGGTTTGTTGGAAGAAATCTCTTTTTATAGATAAGCTCGCCTTTGTACATGTGCTTCCTATTAATGTAACTGTATAAATTATTGTGTGCAATAAAGAATTGTGAATTGTGGAGTACTCTCACGCGGGACAGCCCGAGACTGATGTACATAATGTTTCCCAGGCTACCAAAATAATATGTGTAGTTTATTGTCTTATAAATAAGTAGTTTAAAAAAAAATGGGCCTGGAATAAAAGATTTCATCAATTCATTCAGAAAGATGAATGAGTATTTTTATCTGTCAGTGAATAGCGACTGTGCCTTCATATCATTTTCTGTGCAGCGAGAATGCATGTAACTTCATCAGATTAGCTGCTCGCGCGGGCCCGTGCTTCCCCGGCGGCGGCGGCGGCGGCCCCGGAGACTTACTGAGCTAAATTGGACAAATTCGATGTTTGTCCACTCCGGATATGAGATTTCATAAACAACGTCCCTTCGTTTGTGAAAATAACTGTAAAGTGCCTAAATTGACAGTCCTCGTTTTGTGGGGTGTGCTTTACTGGTCTTGGAAACTTTTGCAGGGCTTACACATACGTTTTGAACTTGGTAACAGGGTTATTAAATATGTGTTTGAGAAAGCCAATGTACCATTACGGTGGATGTGTACAGTGTTAGTTTTATGACTGCGAAACCCAACATAATATACCCGACTCGTAATAGGCCGATTTTTATTCATTAATTAATAAAACACCCCCTTGACTTGGCCAACTATAGAAAGAAACCTTTTGACTATAAAAGAGTCTATTATTTATTGTCATACATCACAATGCCCTTTTCATTCTATGGCTATTCAAAGTCATCCCTTACTCTATTAAAGGTTAATGACCCCGCAAGAGTGCGACAGATGTATGAATTAAAAACATTGTCCCTTAAATACACTCATTCACGACATTGCACCATCAATCCTTGGATATAGGGCTTCTAATCCTCTAATATACATTTTATTTGAACATCAAGTCATATGGTACTATTGCACAAACCCATAATACTCTCTACTACAACGAAATAAAATTGGTATTGTATTGAATCTACACAAGTTATTGTCAAAATATGCAAATATATCATTTTAGAATTTTAGTTTTTAAAACCGTGACATAAGGTTGTTAGTCCTATATTTGTAAACTTCAATCTTTCAACACTTAACTAATTACAGGGGAGTGTAGGCAATAACGGAACACTGTAAAGGCGTAATGGCGTATTTTTTCAAATTAGGTTCTCGGCCAGTGGCTATGAATATTCATATTTCATGTGCCATGAAAAATAATATTTTACACGAAGCAATTTATTGTGTAATAAACTAACCAAATAGCCTTTTTGTCATCAACATCAAGGCGTGATATTTTTGTTCTATGGCTGTCAAGATTTCAAATGAGACTAATGTACATATTTCAGAAATCTTCTTCTTCAGAGCATACAAAAAAAATAGTGTCAAGCCACTAATTCTGAAGGGTTCACTAACTAAAATTACTTGACAATATTAGCTCCGACAGCTCTAATGCGGTTGCCATAGATTCCATTTTCGAACTCACTTTTGAATTATTGTACTGATGAACTAATTCAAAAGTGGAGCTAATATTGTCAAGTCATTTTAGTGAGTGTGCCCTTCAGAAATAGTGGTGAAAGCAAAGTAAAATTTCTTGTGTAACAAAATAAGTATGGTATGTGCCATAGTTAAAGATCTGTATAGGTCTTTATCAATGATACCCATACTTAATTATGCACAGGGTTTAATTTTATACACCAAATAACTCGCCACATACTAAACACTGCGATATAAAACTTGACAGGTAGGTACATTTATACATTCTCCTACAAAGGAAGATAAACACTGTGATGTATTCACACGACAAAGGAGATATATCAAATTATTTTCACTTTGCATATCACGTTTCACTCCGAACACTTCTGTCGCTTGAAGTCCGTAGTCAACAACTTAAGTGAGGTTTGATAAAGGTGCTAAATTGACACCCTTTCCTCTTTCACCTACCCTTGCTCTCATTTAGTCTCGTAGGTACTTTCAGCTTTAACCGCTCTTATTTCTTGCGACAAAGAATCTGTTATGCTGTAACTGGCTGTATCCTTATACGCAACTGTTTGCTTCGCATTTTGTGTTGTTTTCGACAGCGACTGAAGTGAAGTATATATAATGTCGCATGATTGTGATAAAATCAGGGTTTTGATCAAAAACCAACGTAATCTCAGTAAAGGAACCATCTGAAGAAAAAACCCTAATCCTATCCGAAAAGCCAACAATTTTCAACAAAATTATTCAACAGATTTTCACAATAACGATTCACCTCTCGTGGGTCATATTATTTTCACAATAGAACGATCATAATCACCAATCAAAGTAAATACTTAGGGCTGTTCGTATTTCGTTCGAATAAATTGACTTCACAATGATGGCAAATTGAGCTCTCGTCGAAATATGGGCTTAAATGCTCAAATTAACGGGCCAGGCTTATAGTAATAAAATGAAAGTAGCAAAGATTGTTATTAAAGTTCACCTTTACTTCTTAATTGGGAAATCTGTTTCCTATTTGCTCGCGTGCCACCTGACGCGCAAACAAAACAATTCTGTTCTGGCACAAGAGTTATATTTCGAGGATTATTCCACTCGACAAAGCTACCAAGTGCACTGAATGATCCGTCTCTATCCACGCAATTAATTTCTCTAGAATCTCAATAACATTTAATTTTCTCTTTTACTTATGTGCTTTGTTTGTCACATCAAAGTCACAAAACTGTAATCAAACATTTCGAATGCCCTAAAGTTTTCAATTAATCGAATTTATATTTATTGATTGAATTTCAACGAATTGAATATCTAGCTAGACCACATGAATCTTTATTAGGCACTCAATTTGAACATTGCGGTTTCGAGATATAAAATTCTTTTCCAGTAACTCATCGGAATATTGTCCACAGATTACCTACTTTTATCTTCGTCGAAATCTTGGCATTAAAAGGCAGGTCTCTTATATTTTTCCATTCGGTTACTAGGCAAATATTCGTCGGTCGGGCGCCCTATTCAATCTGTGCTCGAGTCGGTCTTGTTTTGTTCGAAATCTCGCGTTCTTCGATATTGCCGCTGGAGTTATGAGAATATAGCTTTCGATTTGGGATGGTAAAAAAAACCTTGTTGTATTTGTAAAGAAGCACACAATACTACACACAAGTCTGTAATATCACGGATATAATTGTATTTTTATTGTTTCAGGTAAGCCTCATCCACGCCCGGATTTTCCGAACTCTGTAAAAGGTACAAAAAAATATAACTGTACAAAAAGACACAAATCTGCAGGCGTATTAGCATTAATTTAGAAATAACTCTCTCTAAAAAGTAAACATAATTAAGGAGCAACTTCAAGAATTAAGGACAGAAATTACCATACTTTCCCTTTAAACTTCAATTTAGTGTAATTCATTTTTAAACTTTTGGTGTTTGAATTTTTTCCGGCGCCGCCGCGCGGCCGACCGTTCGCGTTATCGTACGCTCCACCCGGTTTTTGTTTACTTTTGCTCTAAAAAATTTCGTTTCGACAAATTTCCGTTAGCTAACGATGCTGATTCCGAATTGCAAATGTCGTTAATTGTCCTATGGAAATTAGCGTTCGCACTTTAAAGGCGTTCCGTTCGAGGAGCGAGACGGATTGTTGGAATATTTAACATTTTCAACGAGCGCATACTTTAACAGATGCCCTTACTTTGTGATAATAAAGCCTGGTGCCTAATCATTCAACTTCCTGTGGTTTTTCAATGATTTTTCATTGATGTGACTAAGGCAGGTCCGGTCCGTCCCTTGTTGTTGCTAGGCGCTCGGTGCTAGCGAGTTTTGTAACTCGTTACTTGAAGCATTTGGAATAACTAAACTTGACACAATAAATGAAAGCTGAAGTCTAAAATTTGGCTGAACTGTTTTCTTGACAAGCTGATAAGTTTCGAACCACTGAACCGAATTTGATAAAATATGGCTTAGAACGATCGATCGTAGAGAAGACTACTACCATTTAACTCTGTCCTACAGATTGAACGCTAGAGTTCCAGAACCAGTGCCAGTACGCACACATTAGAAATATCTTGGTAAATAAACACAAAACACACAGTGACGCCTAAATAAATACGATTAACTACAATACGCTATTTTACTGCTAGTCAAAATAGATACTTTTTAGGAACTGTCAAAACAAAAGTTAGTGATTTCTATGAACTACTAACCAAATGACGTCTTAATTAAACACTGTCTTTTTGCTCAAAATTGGCTTTACAACGGCTAGAAATATACAATTCTGATATTGTCAAGCCATTTTGTACATAATGCTTCAACTTGTAACATGCTCCTCGATTTATTAGACTACCTAGTAAAATACCGTATTTAATTACGTATTTCTTGAAATGGAGGAGAATCGCAACGAATACTGTAACTTACGTTTCCGGAAGTGGTAGCATAGAACCCTTCATGTTATGAAGCTTAGCAATTTCACCCAGGACTGCATTCGTATTGGTTATTTTCTGCAACTCACTGGCATTGATACAACTAGAAGCTAGACTCTATCGGATTGCATTGAGTTCGCCTCGAATTGGTTTACCTAAGCTGCTGTATATAGGTTCTTTAATGGTTAGTTCGTAATATCTGTAAAACAAAATTTACTGTTTCTGAATAACAACCAATTCTGCAACATTCATTCGCGATAGTAGAGATATAATGTAGATGTATTAGGCATTTAATAAATGTCATTGTCATTAATCATCATTCATCACTCATCGTTTATGACCGATCGGTTAAAATAGATATGACTGTTTGATGATTAAACTATTCTATACAAACGTACAGTCGAGTTCATTAATATATGAGCAAATCCAAGGCTTCAAATATAAATGTACATGGAAGGATACATAAATATCTGAGCAGATCGGATTTGCTCATATATTATTGAACTCGACTGTACATTAATATTTGACTGTTGTCCTAATTGAATTATTTTAGTTTGTGAACACAATTAGCGCAAAGGGATCACAAGCTTTATTTATTGTTTCGCTTGACAAATGTCTAATAACGCTAAAAAGACAAAATTCTCCTATGTACCTAATGTTCTGCTATACCTTTGTAGTATCATCACATGAATCTAGTATTCACTCCGCAATATTTGTGATCCCTCTGCGCTGATACGAGCCATGTAATCATCGTCCTAAAGCCATTTAATCCATTTTGATTTATACTTCAACGGCCGTGACAGCGTCTCCGACTGATTACTTCCAATGCATTAGCACTGATGAATGTATTTTGCATTGGAAATCCGAGGATTAGTAAGATGAATAGATACAAAATGTAATCTTAGACGTAAGAATATCAATGGGGACACGCCCTTCCGTTGATTCAGACTGTAGTACTAGATGATCACCCTATCCTTATACTGATTCAAAGCATTTCAGTCCAAAATCCGTGAGACCGGTGACCGCGTGAATTTCCCATACAAACGTAATACAAAAATGATTTGAATTTGAGAAATAGTTTAACGTATTAATCCGATTAACAGTCTAAATGCTTTTAACTAGTTCTCAAATTCAAATCATTTTTTTATTACGTTTGTATGGGAAATTCACGCGGTCACCGGTCTCTTAAAACATTTCCTGTAATTTTGCAAGCACACACAAGCATGAATAACATAGTATACATTGAATATCTGTTCCTGTTGAGGTGAAAATAACATTTCTACCAACATACTTTTTGATACCACAGTACAGCTCGGTCGCTGGCAGATGCAGACAACAATTACGCAAAACATACATTATCAATTCGAGTATCCGACCGCAGCATGCGGGTCACAGTCACAGACCATTTTACACACAACGTCACGTCATCGCGTCTCACAACTCACAATGGCGACCGACAGATGGCGCGACGGTGACGACACTTAATCGAACACTATTGACGGTTGACACACATGACCCAATCAAGTGAGAAAATGTATTCCGATCGAAGCTCTTTGAGGGTGAACAATAATATTCAGTTACAACAGCACTCCGCCAAATTAAGACAGACCCTTATTTTAAGAAATCCAATTTGCACTTGTATTGAAGAGATTGAATCTGTCGCTACAAATTATTTTCACGAAAGATGCCCGGTAACTTTTTAATAAGCGCTCTGAAGAACTTTTTTTTATTATAAACTCTTTCCTCAACTTCGTTAACTCGGCAGCTAGCTGCCAGATTTCATTTAAAGCGAAACTCTCGACCCGATTCCATTTCCTTGTATACAGTTCGCAATATCCATTTCCCTTCTCGATTCCACCACAAAACCGGGTAGTACCCGGCGGGTACCAAGATTAACCACCGTCTCTCAAACCGCAAAAACATAAACTAGCGGCGAGCAAGCTCTGCAGATTATCTCAATCCCCTGCAGTGATTGCCAGCTATCGGCCACGGCGTGCCCCAATTAATCCAGAATCAATAATGGCGATTAATTCGCTAGCTGGTTGATTACCCCTGCATCGCGTGGTCAGCTACATGCCCGTAATCAAGTTCTGCTCTACATCTGCTGTGGTCATCATTGCAGACTTGTAAAGTAGGTAGGTACGCTTAGTTCGATTCTGAGTTGTCATTGTTCCATGGGTGACCAAGACCATAGGATTAGGAAGGGGTCAGGTACTCTCTTATGATGACTGAAACGACTTAGTGACCTCAAGAGGGTTATTAGGTCAACTGACCTGAAAGCAACAGCTTTAGCTTACTCTCATGTTATCAAATGCAGGTTGACCTTTACTCAAAAAGTATCTATTACCCTTGTTATACAGCAAACATTATTTGGTCCAGTGAGTATGAAGTTGCAAGCATTTTTAGAACAATAACTGTTGGCATGAAGCTAATAAATCGTGAATTTGTAAGCTATGTGCAGATATGAACGAAACAACTGAGTAACTTATATAACTTATATCTATGAATATAGATAGATATGCATGCATGTATATACATGAATGCATTGTATTGTGCCAAATTTCGGGAATTCACGGTACATACGTTTCCATTTATTTAATCGGTCTGTTAATTTGGCTTGTGGTGTAGTCATTATTACCCTGTCTGCAAACAGTGAAGTCAATTTTGCAGGCGAATGAACATTGAACATTGCTGTACTGGAAATGGTAGTTGTATAATGACTTGACCCTAACTTATACAATATACCACGTTAGTCTAGTTTTCTATATCAGAGTAGATGAATAAACAAAAACCTTAAATTAATTTCAGAATGTTCATCTCCGATTGGTAATGAGATTAGTCTATGAAACATTTTACACAGAAATTATTTACAGCCTCGTCACTCGATTTTTCACTCTCTTATTAAAACCCTTGCTTTAATCAAAAAATCTTCGTCCTCTCCAGAGTTGAGTGACTTTTATAAATGCGCCGCGTGAGTAATGAATTTAGATCAAATACAATTTTGCCTTGCAAAAAAATACATATAAATAAAAATATTTCCAAGTTCCGCGCGACGCCTTGGCGTCTCCCTTCACAATATCCATCACAGAGATTATTTGCATAGAGGGTGATAAATCTACAGAAGAAATCTCATATAGGGAAGATATCGGCGGCGGAGTGAGGGCAATGTGTCATCTCGGTTTCATTTCGCCGCTTATTACTCCAGAATCGGTTTTGGGGCATATTTGACTCGATATCTATCAAGGCGATTGCCGGAAACGGAACGATTTCGAAATTAGCTATTATCCTCCTCCTCGTGCATCAGTATGGAATGATATAGCTACAGTTAGTTGTCGAAGTTTCGAGAAACTTCGGAACGCAGAAAATTTGCTGTGTGCTCGATACTGTGTCTCCATTTTCAGCTCTTAATAAATTTATTTCTTCAGTTTCAGGTGAGTCTTGCCTCTTGGCCATGGACTCTAAGGTACTCAAGTAACAAACATAGGAATGATTGTTGTATTAAATTAATTTGGAAAGTTAATTATATTTTCAGTTATCGATTGGCTACGCAACAGAATATACGCGAGTGCGTTTTTAAAATTTGATCAGACCTCGTTTATTTGTATCAAGCAATCCGAGCTATTAAGCTCGACATCTCGTCTCGGAATCGATATTTTAGAACATCAAAATTCATTTATTCCATTCTGTTATCATTCTGTCTGTTTTATTTGCAGTTCTTAGAATATTATTCTCCCTTAATCTTTCGCAAATCACAGATGCACTGTCTCCTAGTGATCTTTTTATTATTTTTGTATATTTTGTTCGCCTTACATGTTTGTCTCAACAAGCTCTAACAGTGAGGTGCATACATATTTTAAGGGGCTATAAGGTATATCACTCTGAACCATTTTCTAGAAAGAGAAGTTAATTATTATAACTGCTTTTAACTGGTATCTCTATATTTCTTCATACAATTAACCAAATTATGACAGGAAAACTCATTTAGATTAGGAAACGGTTCAAAATGATGTACCTATTATATCATTAAAATAGTTTTCTCCTTTCTGTTAAATTATGTAATCAACTAATCATTGTTGTGTGCTATCTTCGTATTTATTCTTCAGTATCTAAACTTTCCTATTCTCTGTGTTTATACTCTATGTTGTGTGATGTGCAAAAGTCTCCGCGCGTGTTGAATGCAGTCGGGGCACGAGGTGAACAGGTCATATCCTTCCTCCTACCATCCGTCCGCACGCTTCGCGACTACAGTGTAGTGATAATCCTTGAAGGCGGGTGAAGCGAGGTGTGCAGTGCGTTCGGCGGGGAGGGGGCTAGGAGCTATGTACCTCATTCACCGAATGCATTCAACACGCGCGCGGACTGTATAGCTTCTTCCTGTCATCGCTTGTTACTTATTTACTTTTGCCCCATTTCTTTTTAGTTCAAATGACAATGCAGTTGTCTGCATCAGTGTCTAGTCTATGGACGAAGTAGTTTGGAGATTGTTAGACAGCTGTTTCGTAAATGTCATAAGTAAATGTAAAGAATACCTAGTCAAATAATATATTTTATACATATACATTACCTACTCACACACGCATCACCAGTTTCATACCTATCCACATTGTAACTGCATCTTTAGAAATTCCCTTTTCACGGCGTAGACGGGTACTTCTTAGCCCATTAGCCGACTCAAACAGCAAAATGACCGTCCTCAAAAATGTTTACAAAACACTGTCTAACCGCCTGGAGAAATTAATTACATTATATTACGAAACTACTAAAAATTTCATGAGCTCCTGAACTTCCGGACCTCGAAATATTGATCGCGCCTCTCTCTCATTCATGGCAACGTGTGACAAAGGCCGCTGGCCCGATGCGGGCGGATTACCCATACATACACACACGACTCACACAGCTCATTGAAACCGCTTCAGTATGCGTGGGCGGGCGGGCGGCGGCGGGCGCCGGGCGGGGAAGGGGGATGTGACACGCGCATGCGCCCCGCCTCTCTGCAGCAGCGCCCAAAGCGCTCATCTCCACTCCAAGTGTGAGCGCAAAAAGTTGCGGCCAGCACTTACAGTGCTTTCAGGCGTTCAAACGACGTCCATTCATAAAGTAAACTACAATGCCTCGGCTCTAGAATAGCCGGTGCTCCGTTACCACTACAAAAGCCGCACACAAAAGAAAACGTCAATAATAGCGTACGTTTAATTAACGCATTCATATTCGATTGCAAATTTTAATTCCCAATGCAAATCGGTATCCAGCCAGCCTCTCGATGATTGTTAATTCCGTAGTGAAATTCCAGGCACGAACTGCTCCACCGACGGACATTATTAATGTGCTGCACTGTGCGACCATCGTCGACACATGACAGTTTTTTGAGAGCTCGCCTTTTTGAGAGTCGTTAATTTCGAGTGGGTTCGGCTGCGAGCGGCGGCGGCGGGCGGCGGCGGCGCGACAAAAAGCGGAGCGATTGGCTCAAATAACTCCATTCAAAGCGGTTTTAACGCTCAAAATGACCCATTTTTATCGTGCGAGGACGTAAAAACGTCAATCGGTATTAGCCGGCGCGACACAAAACAGCCCCCGACCGGGGCGATGAGCCGAAAAGGTTTAAGAGCTCGTTTAATTAAAAAACAGGCCAAGTGCGAGTCGGACTCGCGCACGAATGGTTTCTTTACCATTACCTATAAAGAACGAAAAATTCACGTTTGTGGTATGGGAGCCCTCCTTATATATTATTTTTATTTTAATTTAATTATTTATTTTTAAAGTGAAAAAACTAACTCAATATTTTGTAAATAGCGTCTACTTGTTACCATTAGCACGAGCAAACAAACAACCGTTTGGCACCCTTCGGGTACGGAACCCTAAAAGACCTTGATTTAATTGGGAAAGTATTAATTTACCGAATCCTTTGTTTTGTGTGCGTGATTTATATTTTTGACGCCGAAAGGTCGGCTGAAAGGGACTTTTTTAACAATTCATGGAATCATAAAAGGTTTTGTCGGCAAGTTTCGTTTGCGGTTGCTAGGCGCGGCTCGTTTGTTCAGTAATGATTGTGGCGGGTATGCAAATCACGTGATGTAGTCCAAAAGTAATGAATAAGACTTCAGCGTGGGCTGGCGGCCATATTTCAGAAGTTCCGCCCTGCGCGGCTGGGCGGGCGGACGTCAGCTAGCGACAATATCTGCAATTCTAATAGCAACCAACGGCCTGAAGTTGCAGCGGATAAGGCCGCCATGCATTACAAATTCGCGGCAAAACTGCTCGGTCGCTAGACGCATCGCATTATCGCCGGCCGGATTATCCGACGAAAATACCCACCTTTGTGCATAAATAAATATGCTAAGTCAACAAGCGAATAATAATTGTAGCTGAAATTTTTGGCGGCGAACAAAGTGCATTCCTAAATGGCATCGTTGTCTGAATGCTTGCTTACCTACCTTTACGACTAGAGCTCTCTAGTGGCGGTTACCTGTGCACAGGGAATTGGATCACGTTTTTCATACTTAAACATTTATTTACTGTTTTACTGCAAAATGTTCTGTGTTTTTCTTTCTCAGTTCCAGCCAGCTGCCTACAGCAGTCTGCTCGCAACACTTGTCTTCGTTATTTTCGATATCAAGTTATTTTGTTTTTGACTTATGTTCGGTACGGGTATCTTTCTACTCGCAGAATTAATCTTGTTCGTTCACTCATTAATCATCGCTCTAGATCTCTATGCGATTCAAGAAGATTTATCGAGTTTTTATTTGATTTAGACTTGTCGAAGAACATACGATCTAGGGACGTAAGTAGTGCTTTTTTCCTGCCCCGCAAGCGGTGTCCATGAGAACAAGTGAAGAACGCCAGAGGGCTCCTAACGGTTGAGTGAAAACTCATGTACTCACTGGGACACAGCACGTTGGAGTGTTCAGCTGTTAAACTTTACCCTAACCACCCTAACTCTATGTCTAAATGCAGCAAAATATTACGACTTTCTTAGGTCGCTGTCTGGGTACACTTGAGAGTTGTATTTTGCTACTTATTGCTATGTAATGGCCACATGGCTGCAGTAGATCAATGAAATAGGATAGATAGAACACATAACACAAAGTGTCACGCTTTTTCGCGTACGCGCTGGCAGATGCACAGGTGTCTTAGATTTTGCAAGTCTATTTCTATAAATAAACCTTGCACGCTTAGGAGAATAATATCCCTTACCAATAAAATATGTACCCTTTTTTTACAGCCAGCAAATTAGCTTCCAACAAAATAACCAACTCACGCCGAGACGCTCTATCAACATTGCGTAGGTAGATTCATTCTGAAATTTACTCGCTGTCTGTTTAAGAATGATTTGGGCAAAGTGACAAAGGAGCTGTATAGTGAAAGTTCCAGGCCATATATAAAATCAAGATAGAACGAGCAATCCGAGAAAGTAAAGGAAGAAAGAGCAGTTTCAAATCGCGCTTGTAATTACCTAACAACAGACAGTAATTTTAATATTCGATTCGGTATTGGCCGTATTTGTAAGGGTACATATCAAGTCCTGAAAATCTTGCCTCGAAATGTCATCGGTCGGTAGAGACACCTGAAAAAAATAACCGGCCAAGTGCGAGTAGGACTCGCGCACCAAGGGTTCCGATCACACTTGGAGAGCGTAACACGTGTAATTAGGTTTCCACATAAAAAACTAAAGTGTGATGTCATCCATGTAAACGAAATTGAATATTTTTTAGAAAGACAGAAATTTGCAGTTTTCAGATTTTTCCCTTTATTTGTGCTATAAGACCTTGCTTCGTGCCAAATTTCATGATTCTAGGTCAACGTAAAGTACCCTCTAGGTTTTGATTCCCTTGCGAATATCAGCAATTTCAGCAAAATTGAGACATATGCGGTATCTTTTGATTGCGTTGACCTTTAAGTTTGATTTTTTCACAACTTTAAGAGTTCACAGACTTAAGTAATCGATATTAATTTCAACTTAATACCTCCATGCGTTTCTGAGAAAAAGTCTTAACTGACGGTGAGACAGACAGACAGACAGAAATTTACAGTTTTCGGATTTCTTCCTTAACTTGTGCTATAAGACCTTCCTACATTCCAAATTTCATGACCCTAGGCCAACCGGAAGTACCCTATAGGTTTTGATTCAATCCAGCAAAATTATGACATAATATCGCGGTATGTTTTGATTGCGTGGACCTAGAAGTTTAATTTTTTCACAGCTCCAAGGGACCATAGACCTGAGTAATCGATATAAATTTCAACATTATACCTCCACGCGTTCCTGAGAAAAGGGGTCGTGACAGACGGACGGACAGACGGACGGACAGACAGACAGACAGACAGACAGACAGACGGACAACAAAGTGATCCTATAAGGGTTCCTTTTTTTCCTTTTAAGGATCGGAACCCTAAAAAGATAATCGACCACACAACCATTACTGAAATTATTGTAGTAAATTACGTTCGGAATTGTTATAATTCAATTCAATTTCAATTAGGTTAATATCGACAATTATTATAGATTCCACTGTATTTCGACAGGATCTCTTCGGTTTAGTGTTGATTTGTTGCTCATTAGCACAACCCGGGAAGGACGTAAAATGCTGCAGGATCCAAGCATTGCCTTCGGACGTGAGCAACTGCCCCCCAATGGAGTACCTACAGCTGTCAGATGATTAAAAATAAGATAGTAATACGACCTCTGCGGTGCAGCATAGGCTCTGCCTACCATGCGAAAAGTCAGGGGTTCGATTCCCACCTGGGGATAAAGAAAAAAATAGGCCTCGGATGTTTACATGTTTTGTGATGTCGCTGTTTCTGGTTCCCACGACACGGGGTGTCCTTGTGTAGGGCCAGAAGCAACGTATGTGCCTCTATGTAAATTAATACGCTTATCGCCCGGTCTAGTTCCACTGCATCCATGGCTAAACCTAGTAGATCCACCATCCAGTCCCAACGAAGATTGATCCGCGGCCCAGGCCATCCATCAAGCGATAGCGCCGGAACTCTGAATACACCGAAACTTCACCGACAATGACTCTACAGTAAGCTAATCATTTCTTTCATTAGCAACAACAAAAGAGGGACGTGTCAACGGTGACAATTTTCGCTGGTATTTTTGATAACTTCCATGGGGTTTCGCACCATGATGTGACGTAGGTTAAAGTGATTGTATCATCAAAACATTTAACTAGATTGATGAAAAAACCTCGTTGAATATATTTTATCCTGAACCTCAGCGCAATTGCCTAATAGTGCGTAGTGGATAATTAATAATAAATATGACCTCTCTATCAGTGTGTAAAAAGTAACAGAATATAAAGTATTGAAGAACCCACTAAAAGTAGGCAAAATTGTGCCTCTTCAACCCCATATGGGAACAAGAGCTCTGTGTGTTTAGTAGAAAACGGTCTAAGTTTGCATAACAAATTATCTCTATGAGTCCGTGTTGCTCTATGCTATAAGTATGTATAGATAAAATCCTACCACGTTTATTCAGAATTTGCCCTCTCATTCTTCTGAAAGACGCCAGATGACGCCGATTTATAGTACATTTTATTCCAGACAAATGTTACTTCTATAGAGCCTCCTAACATTGACGCTGGAGGCCGATCCAAAAATTAAAGGTCGATGGATGACTTCCAGACATAAAACATTCGCATCCAAGAACTACGGTGTGTACATATACATGTATTGCATGGAAATGTACTAGATGTAACGTTTGATCACATAGGTACCTAATTACTAATTAATTAGATATGAGTACCGTACGCTTGTTAGTTATTGTCAATCCTGTGATTTTTGTCCAACTGAACAATCATTCAATTGTGTTTGATGAAATAATAATCGGTCAAGTGCGGGTCGGAATCGCACACGTATAACAAAACCATACCGTACTATCGTATAACAAAACTTAAGCACTCAAAACAATAAAACAAAAACAAAAAAAAACATAAAAAAGAATATGCCCTCACGAGGATTTGAACTCACCACCTACGGATTGAGAGCCTACATCATACCCGCTGAACTACCTCAACGATGTAGGTTGACGTGAAATATACCATCATATTGAAATGCGTGGGTGCATCAAAACAAGTCTGGGGACCCCCTTTAATTTGTAATATCTCTCATATTTCAGTATTTGTTGTTATTGCGGCAAGAGATATACACATTCTGTGAAAATTTCAACTTTCTAGCTATTACGGTTCGTGCTGTAGGACCAGATGACGGACAGACAGACAGACGGATAGACGTACAAACGGACAGCGTGGGCTTAGTAGTAGGGTCCCGTTTGGCTAACTTCGGGTAAGGTCCCCTAAAAAGGGCTAATTAGATATACATTCGGATATATGGCAGTTTCGGAAGTAAAGATCATACTGTAAATCACACTCAATTTATGTCAGAATAGTAAAGCAACAACAAAAAATAACAACGCTAGTTCACAAAGTTTAATTACCACTACCCAAAAATATAACATCATGGTATTTGAACTGAATAAAAAGTTATACTAACCGTGTATGAGAATATTCAGCTTTTAAATGGGCAAGTTCATACGGAACGCGCCAACTTACTCGGCTTAATATGAACCGAGAAATTGAGCAACATGTTTTTGACATGATTTTTTCACACGCCCCTCCTCCCACGTCGCTTCAGGGCTCACTTTATAAAATGGGTTTTACTTTTAAATTCCCTTTACTTTTAATGCAGAATTCGAACGAGTAGAGCATTATTTTGGTCTTAGTTTTGGAGGGTTTGATCGGTTACAGTTTGACTAAGCATATTTGTACATACAGCAAACACAAAAACTGACACTCAGTTGACATGATGCAGCTGTCTCGCTTGGCAAAATTTATCGCCAGATTGTCATTTAAGAGGCACTAAATCAAGCCAATAGAGATACATATTACCTTTTTCAGATTTTTCCTGTTAAAAAAGGAAAAACACAAAGAGCTAAAAATAATAGGCGTGCTATTCTGCCGCGTATCGCTTCAAAAGGTTTTGATAACTATTCGGCAGAACGAAGATTGATGCAAGTTAGGCTGATGGTTAGCCATCCATCACGGGCTGCAAACAGGACCGAGTGACAACACCAATAATGCGGGTAAATATGTTTGTTACTTATCGGAACTGACATGGAGTTAATAGTTTTGGAGAAAAGTTGAAAATGCTTGCTGGTAGTATAAGATGACAGTGCTATCACTGTCACCTTATACTACCAGCACTTTGCTGACATTTGATGTTAAAAGTATGGTTAGACTTTGTATGAAATAAAACCTAGTATACTTTTATACCCGTATTAGTCCGAATCGATAGTGATGTGAAGTGACGAAATACAATACATACACACCACAGAATTTAACTACATTCTTATTTGCAACCTTAACATTGGCCTACCTTGTATGAGGATTGTATTTGAAACCCCATTTTAGGCTCTATCGTAGTGGAATACTAGCAAGCGGTTACCGGTGGAAGGGAGCATCGCATTTTCCGGGCGGAAGCTCTGGGCGAGTTGGAACACCGAATTTATGACACCACTTCCGGATCCGGGTCACATGACACCGACACACTATCGATTCTTAATTCGAATTCTGATTTTCTAGTTTGTTTTTTTTTCGCATGGCTGGCTAAAATGTTTGCCGCAAAATCAAAAAGTTTTCTAGCATGCACATACATAGTTTCAGATATCTAAAATGGTTTAACCGAAACGGTTCCATTTTGTGCTGTTTTTGAAATGTATTTGAATCTCACGAAAGTTGAGCCTTACCGTAGTTGTATCAGTTATACTGTCCAAGACAAAGAATCAGATAAGAAAGCATAACTATTTTTACAATTAATTGAAGCTCATGAAAGGTATTGTGAACCCAAAAGCAAAGCCTGTATGTAAATGTTTATGTACAAAATGAGGCATGTCAAGCAGTCTCACGAAATCTGCTCCTCTGCCCCCTGGATGGGGAAAATCAGAGAATGGCTGAAACGCCCTGGGATGCCATTAGCCACACCACACACCCACATCATGCCAATAAATATCAGAAAAGACGATTGGCCGGGCCATTGCCCCTGAGACGAAGGCAATTTACGTACAGCCCATTCAAAATAAACTACCTCGTACCTGTACGACTCTAGTCCCTACGACGCATGGCATAAGAGTGTTCCATAATGGTGTAGCGAACGTAGGTAGTAACGTTACTCCGGGCTTCGTAAATATGTGGGGGAATCGACCAACGAGGATAACATTGTTTTGCTTGAAAACACCTTTATACGTAAATTTAGGTGATAAATAATAAATATGCGCGTAAATGAAGAGAAAGGGTTAAGTTTTTTTAAACTTAACATTGAGATATCGACATTTGTTATACTTTATGGAATATTCATTAAATTAACAACGTCTCTCCTTTAATTTCGCGTGAATGGTGTAGGTATATGTGGCAACTTTCCTAATCCTAGAAGTAGAGCATGTAATACAAAGCTAAAAGCGACCGCAACAAAAAACTGTAGTCATTTGTTTTGCAAAGTCACACGAACAAAGCCGGCTAACGACTGAGCCACGACGCGAAAGCGCCAAAAAAGAACACAAATCGCGAGCAAAGTCAAAGGAAATATACACAGCGATCACTCTTCAAAGGGAGCGGGGGAAAAACACGCAAAATTCCTACGTCCCCCGTAAACAGGCGTTTACGACCCGCAGTGCGAATCACGATTTACAGGATTCCTCTTTGACATTTAGAATAATATAGAATCTAATAAGAATGGCGCGACACAACAATGCATCGGGTGACGTAATCGAGAATTCAAGCTTGTATCGGTGACGGGGGAAAGATGGGAGATAAAATACTCACCCAGTCTCGATGAAAGGATTGCGGAAAACCTGAGGTTTCTATAAAAAACCTTTTGGCAGAAACGCACGAATCCTGTTTTTATTAAATGATATACGATAACAACAACATGACGTCACGATTTTTCACATACGTGGCAGTGGCTTAGTGGCAGAGGCTTTGCAGCATCACTTTGGAATTCGTTTAAGTCGATAAAAACATAACTAAATACGTTTCATCACCCTGCCTAAAAACTATTTCTAAAATCTGAATCTAAAATAAATAATCGAAATCAAAATATATTTATTTTCCAAAAAACATTGTTGGATATAGATCAAACAGTGGCTCCCACACTAGGCCTAGACTGATTGTTTTTTTATTTTTTTTAAGTTAACAACTACACCAAAAAACGATTCCAAGACCTATTTGCTCACACAACTCAGTAACAATTTCAAAACATTATCATGTGAATGGAATTAATTAAGCAGCTATGCTCTGCTCCAGCTAGGAATCAAATCCTGCTAATATTTAAGCTTGCTTAGCTAAACAAAGTTAGTTTAGCATTCGGTCTTTAACCGGCTCAAGATATTGCATGGAATTAAAATTATACAGTTTTTTATTTCATAATTTTTTTATTGCACACAATAAAACACAGTTCTTTGTATTATTCGATTTACTATCTGTCTATGTTTTGCATACAGGGAGCCAGTCCATCGTGCAACAGCGATATTGAAAATATGTGCCCAAGAAACACCCAAAAAAGTTATGATATCCTACCTAGTTTGTAAGATAGAAATCTACGACCGAGTGAATTAACTTTTGACAGCTCAAAACGCATACATTTTTGACAACTGCAATGAAAAATATTGCTTATATTAACGCAATAAGGCTCTGCATAGAGTTAAATAAAGGAATGAGGAGAGCACTGTTCTCTACTACAGTCAAAGAAAGTCGTTGACCTGAAATGAGTGCTAAACTTTTCTGGTCTTCAGCTGAGCTGCGACTTGACCTGAAATGAGTGCTAAATCCTTCTGTCGGTCTTCAGCTGAGCTGCGACTGGTCCTAAACCAAGGCGTTACACTACGAGAATGAGGTCCCAGGTACAGCCGGATCGATCGCCCCCGTTCGTGACCCGGATGCAGGAACGTTCCGATAAAGCCTTAACGTGATTCCGTGCAACTCGCCCCTCAAAGGATTTATCCGAGTCTTGTACGCGTTCTTGATTGTGCGCTTCGTGCAATTGGCGCGGGAGTAATGTGAACTACTCGCGAATGACATACGTAGCTGCAGACGTACTGAAAATATTCTAAAACCGCTACGATACAAATGCCCATCTATGAACTCACACTTTCCAAGAGATATAGCTATACAAGGTGTACATGAATTAACGCAAAATGAGAAACAACTTTGTTAGGTACATCATTCTGAGCAACTATCATTATGAAACCGATTTGATCAGAGCAACTTTTGCAAAGTTGCTCAGAATGATGTCCCTAACAAAGTAGTTTCTCATTTACGCCTTGTACTTATTTGTATTTGTTGTCTATGAGCATGTGTATTAGAATTATTATTATTCTGGAAAAAATAATATAGCACTATTGTGGCCACTTTTAGCACTTTCATATTCATATTCATATTCATATTTGGCAGGTTCAAAATCCAGAAAAAAAAAGTTCCTATTACACTACACATCTTAGTAATCATTTTTTTTTGCTACACCATGTGGTTATATTTTGCAGCCAGTTGCATAAACCCACAACATAGCCTCATAGTAGTCGAGTGTTCACACAAAAGACTTGCAAAATGTCCTTCGACATACTCCCACTAGTGCCTAACGACCTGATATCACAAGTGCCTATTCACGGGGTGGATCGACCCGACGACGACAGTATCGGGTCACATTGACCCCAATGAGGCGCATTTGGCGAGTCGCCCGAGGCGTCATATCCCTGATTCGAATAATAAGTACTAGAGGCGCCTGCCTGCCAAATGACATCACCTTCAGTAAATGTCAATTTGTGGCGGGCAGGGAGCACTTATCCAGTGGAGAGCGCATAGATACATTTTCATTTGAAACACAACTCACCAATTTACGGGCGGCGGGGGACGAGGTAAGAGAGCTGTGATTGGTCAGCCGCTGCGAAACTGTCTGGCGGCCCGTCATCGTACATAGGTTGCTACGTTGAATACAACTAACGTTTGGCGAGCCGCATTCCCCCGCAGTCGCAGTCAATTGGATATATAGTCTCTGGTGGCGGGAGACGAGATAACGTTAGGTATGTTAGTTAAAGCGCCACAGCAAATACAGATGCTAACTGATTTTCTTCACCACAAACGCACATACTATCAGTATAAGTAACACAATTATTGTACTCTTGCGCACACATACAATAAATATTGGCTAAAAGTCCTTCCACAGTATAGGTACCGCCATCCACGATGACGCGAGACGTAGCTATTTGCATCTTTGTCTTTCAGCAGAGTGCCCCGATGAAAGAGTAAGATGCAAATCGTAGATGGCGTTACCTATAGATGGGTAAACACAAGCTGCCGTCTCCATTATAAAACCTCATTGCCCCATGTCATGTGCCATGTGTCAGTCATGCCGTTCCCACACCGCCAACGATCCCACTTATTCCCGCAATCGCTGAGCTCTACTGTTAATAGCTCATACGTAGGTAAAGTTAGTAATCGGTTAAACCTAGATTAAAAAATCCCTAGTTAAAGCAAGTACTTGTTGAAGTCTTCACAAAATAAAAGGCCCGTTTTGACAGTTCACGCCCATGAAGTTTTAACCCCTAATGCGTAGGTAATAGAAGCCAACTGTTGCGTACAAGCACACCTCGGACACTCCATAGAACGCTCGTAAAATAATCACCTATTACTACTACATAGCCAAATGACGTCTGTACACGTGCAAATGTGTGCGTAAACTCGTTCGTTTGTGAATGTGTGCGATCAGCGCCTAAACAAAGTGTCTCCCGAAGAGGCTCCCCGACACCGGGGTCAGGTGCGGTATCTGAATCCGCGCGGGGAAGGGAGTGGCCGTTCTGTACGTAGTACTATTATCTCTTCTGTGGTACAAGCAAAGCGTACAAGTTGCACCTAGGAATACCGCTTCTATTACCTACGCGTTAGGGGTTAAAACTTCATGGGCGTGAACTGTCAAAACGGGCCTTTTATTTTGTGAAGACTTTAAGTACTACTTACCTGCCAAATTAAAGCCCCATATGTCTGGATTTTTTGTATTTGGCACAAACTTTAGCCCCCTTTCTAGGGGTACCGTAGGTCTTCCGTACCCGAAGGGTGCCAAACGTGACCCTATTACTGAAACTTCGTTGTCCGTCCGTCTGTCTGTCTGTCACCAGGCTGTATCTCATGAACCGTGATAGCTAGACAGTTGAAATTTTCACAGATGAAGTATTACGTCCTGGTTCTTTAAACTTCTTACTTGCCAAATTACAGCTTCATAGGTCAAGCATTTTATTTTTGCCCGTACAAACTTTGCCCCTGCCCCTCTTGCCCCTGCATCAAAAATCCAAGTTGTTCCACTTCTTAAATCCGTCCTTAGGGCCTACAGATCAATCAAAGGACATCTTTTGTTCACGAAACCCCATATATTTGTAAAAGTGTACCACAATGACGCAATAAATATATGAGTATGAGTATGAGTATGAGTATGAGTATGAGTATGAGTATGAGTATTTCGACTTCTACAGGGTGTAACAGAAAGGTGTAGTCATATTTTAGGGGGTTGTTAGAGACATCATTCTGAGCAACTTTCACTATGAAACCGATTTGATCAGAGCAAATTTAATTTTCACTTCTCTATACAAATCAGCTGACCGTCTGGACCAAAACGTATGGAGCAATGAAAAATAAGGTTGCTCTGATCAAATCGGTTTCCTAGTAAAAGTGGCTCAGAATGGTTTCCCTAACAACCCCCTGAAATACGACTACACCCTTCTGTTAGACCCTGTATAGGGCCGTAGCGCACCCGCTATTAGGTCTAACCGGTAGGATCAACCGATTTTCTTGCCTTTAACAGAGACCCCGTATACATCTTCTAAAATTGTTAGACAGGACGAGATTAAAAGTCAATAAAATTAAAAAGTTGCGTGAATCTGAAAAGGCCCTTAAACTACTTACGAGAGTGTCGAAAGAAAGTTGTGACGTCATTGCGGAATATTCTGATATGTCTCGGTCTATTACATTTTAAGTATGAAAATTAGAAAACTTTTGTAGATGTTACGACCGCCATCAAAACATGAGGGATAGCTGCTTTCTCTTTCTCTTACGCGAAAATACGACAATAAAAATTATGGAAGAGATAATAAAGTCACGCTTTTCTCACACGGGGTGGCAGCGACACAGCTGAAGCCGTGACTCCTTCTCTCTCAGAAGCACACCGCTCGAACGACGGAACAATGGCGAACTATTGTTATATAAGATTTGTCGGCGAACCAGTTACATATCCAATATTCCATTTTACATATCAAATCCCTAAAAACTCGATTGTTTAGCTATTTTCGTCACACAATTCCTTCCTCAACAACACTTCCTCTCTCTTTCGTGACAGATATTGTATGTATGTATTTTTATTACTTTTGTATATATGTAGGTGTATATATTTGCATATTGTGTATTTATTTAGTATTATATTATTTTATTGGTAGAAATCTATATTTATTCATACTTGTCATTAGTTTTAGTCATTTGTGCACTGACTTCCCTCTTTATCTGCTTTTTTTCCTGTCATGCCTAGGTTTGCTGGAAGAAATCTCTTTTTAGAGATAAGCTCGCCTTTGTACATATCTTTCTGTGTATCTCATATGTTACGTTTTTTTTTAATGTTTTTGTGCAATAAAGTATAAATGAAATGAATGAAATTTCACAATTAGTGGAACCTACATATGTATGTAGTAGATTATTAAATTTTTCTACAGCTCGCGCGATAAGAGTTTGGCTTTGACCTTCGGGTGGAGGGGATTACTGCGCAGGGAACGACTGGAGCGCCAATCAGAGCACCGCGTGCGCCTACACACCCGCCCCGTACCCCGCTAATTGCCCGTTGATACCCAATTTCTGATTTCTGCGCAATAACGGTCAAAGCCAAACTCTTATCGCGTCTACTGTACGATTTATGCACTGCACAGCTTTGTTTGTGCCACTGCCGCAAAAACAAGCCTAAAGCCCAATCCGAATCGTGCAGCTCAACTTTTAAAATTCAAAATCGAACATTTAACATTCGGAAAAAATCTGCTCGACATTTGATTGCTGCAAACTGGGTCCATACCTCAGAACAATTAACTTTGGAACCGCCTTACGATTGAAATCTGCTAAAAGTTACTTAACATTTGTTGAAGATGATGTAAAATAGAATAAATGCAAAGAAACACAATAAAAGTAAACTATACCTACCTGTTACCAAGACTGTAGTGTAGTTATAGACCAATGCCAAAGGTACTTTTAGATAGGTACTCAAATGATGGTGCCTATAAAACCTTCTATAACACAGATCTAAGCGTTTACCCAGACACGAAAAATAATGCATCCAATAAATGTAATGTTATTTGCAATAAAGTATAAATTATGTAAGTGAGTGCATAACGATTTAGCCCCGCGAAATTGTAATGCGCGTAACGTCAAAGATCTGACCACGATATTCTCTAGATTACACTCACTATAATTACTTGACAATATTAGCTCTGACGCTCTTACGTGGTTGCAATAGATTCCATTTTTGAACTCACTTTTGAATTAGTTCATCGGTACATTAAAATAATTCAAAAGGAATTTGAAAATGGAATCTATGGCGACCGCATAAGAGCTGTCCGAGCTAATGTTGACAAGTAATTTTAGTGAGTGTAACCACAGAAACTATAATATTATACTATACAGATAGACCACCTAGGACAAAATATGATACCGGCGTAAACTGAGATGCTACGGAATCTTCTTTAGTTCGAGGCCATTATCGCTTGGTGCAGAGTACCATCGAAAAATTGCAAATACCACGAGATGGCGCCGAGATCTATAGGATTTATCCTAAGATTAGCGCCACCTAGAAGTATGTTAACTGAAACCATGGCGTTTAAAGTACTAATCTTACTCCTCACGCCATCTCTTTTTTGCGAAGGGTACTAATTCTAATTTGTATAGGATGAGCACCCTGTGGTGTAACCTAGAGAATTGGCCCCAGTGTCTATAATGGAGCTCCTAAACGGGCCATATTTTGACTGCAATAAGTGGCCGGCAACTATTGGTGTCTTTTTCTAACATGTGATTGAGAGGGACACCAATAGTTGCCGGCTACATATTTCAGCAAAACCTGGCCAGTTTAGGAGCACCTTTAAACATATATCTCTAAAGGTATATTTATCAAAATCTATCAAATGTATGGAACAGTCAGGCGCATTACCATTCTGCGGTAATGCGCCTGACTGTTAAGCGGATGGATAGCGACTCCCGCTGTAATTGTTCTTTCATATAAATGCAGCAGTATTTTACAGAAGTTCTCGGCTCTCCGCTAGTCACAAACTGCAGGTCCACGCCAGCAGATGTCGCCTGCGCTGCGGGCGCGGTCCGAAACTAATAAATGAGTCATGAAGGCCCTCGGGGAAATTAAAAATAGTATTGCCTGAAATGCTTACATAACACTTAGTGAGGTCTGCTTTAATATCGGTTCCAATATTGATGTTGTTATGTGAGTAACGATCATTCTAAGTTTCTATTTGGGAGGAAGAAAGAGGTGACAGCAGAGCCACCGAAACTTGACACGAACTGAATATGTTATTCAAACTGAAAATAAAGTATTATTAGATATTTGTACCCAATATTATATCCTTGAATGCTGAAAAAAAAAACAATATTTGCATTTCTAATTCGTTCTACAGATCAGATACAGTTTTCCTCGCCCCCTTTCCGTCGAGGTTTGCTCGTCTGATAACGTCAAATGTCTCCGCTTCCCCTCTTACACCTGCAAAACGTTTCTGATTTTATTTTCCTTGTAAATATTTTACTTATCTCCAGTGACGACGGTACACTTTAAACAATTTATTGAGATAGATACTTAAGAATTAACAAATATCGCCATTTAGGAGCAACTGTTCCTCTTCTACCCCTTACGGGTTCAAGGGTGACGCTGTTGGTTTTATTTATTTTTATTATTATTTATTTCTAGAACATTCAGTCAGACCTTACTGACGATTTAAGATTCTTAGATATCAGAAAATAGAGGCTACATATTGACACCTATATCGGGATTTTGTATGGGAATCACCCGATATAGGTGTCGATAACCGTAAATCGAATGCGCGAGAATCATAACCCTAGCAAGATTCTCGCGCATTCGATATAAGATATCTACACCTATATCGAGTGATTTTGTATGAGAATCTGTCAATATAGGTCTCGATATCCGTATATCGAAGGCGCGAGAATCATGCCACAGGTCTCCCACAATCTCATGACCAGTGTAAAAAATCTTGTCAAGAAAATATCAATTTCGTGATGACAATCATAGTCCCTATGATGCTCTATTTATGATACCTAGTCCAAATAGTAGTTCGATTTCAGAGACTTCGATTCTGTATCTCTTGACATATCCCGGTTTCTTTCGCATTAAGGCTCGCTCAGTGACATTTGCTTTATATAACAAATGATAACTCTGAAGCCAATAATCACGATCTTGGTAAATATCCTTCAAAATATCAATTTGACAGGGATTGTGATGGAAACTTCTACATGTCAGAGATAGAGAATAAATCTACTGTTTTACTTGTGATAGCGACTGTACTTCTGTGATACGTCTAGCCGCGTAAGTGCAATGCCGTGGAATTCTCACTGCGCAGTGCTTATATGGCATAAGCCCTATGCGGTAGGCTTTGGTTCTCAAGAACTGCAGCCGATTGTAACATCTTACAGCTTGCACTCTGGAACCAGAGCCAGAAGTCTTCTACTCGCAGAAAATTAATGGAACTGAAGGAATCTGAATCGCCACCGATTGGGTACCACAGGACTTATACCGGCGTTGTGGCAGGCCTAAATGGAGATGGCGGGACGATTATAAGGTCACATACATTGCTTCTGGTCTTACAACAGAACCACATATAAGCCTTATGATAATGATTGGCTAAATTTGGTTGGTGTGTCTCTGTCTCGCAGTATGAAAAAATCCATCACATAATCTCTCTTCATTTTTATAATGTACGTAAGTTAATACGTTCTACATAGTTGAGCATATTATTATCCCAGTTGGGAGCGGCTTATCTACGTCACAGGTTAAGGACCGGCTCTGAAATAGAGGGGCTTTTGTAACGAACAACAGTGTTGCACTACGTTCGGATGGATTATGCGCTTCCGGCGCTCTAATAGACATCCCAACTGATTAGAAGAAGGCACGAGGATGCTGCAAATGTGCAAGGATAGATAAATATGCGTTGATATATTTTCCGGTGGCTCTGTAGGCTATTTCGGTGGACTTCGAACGCTATGGTGATCACAATCAAGAACTCAAATGTAAAGGTCACCCAAAGTCGTGTTGTCACAAGCTCGGAAAATGACAGCATCGCCCGTATGTCATATAAGCAGAACTTTATTTCATAATCAAATTCAACATTGCAAGCTTCAATGTTGTTTTATTAAAATCCGTATTTTTTTGAGAGGTCCGTATTTTTTTTTTGAAAGGTCATCCACTCATCTTTACTAAACTACGTGTTTATGTATTATATAATAGGATTTACAACTAAAATAGATTATGATTTATTTTGCAAGGGAAACCCCATCCCCATCGACATTTAGCAGTTAAGTTTGTCGTTCGTTAATAACAGTTAACCCGAATAACCGAATAATCCGTAATTTAAGTTAGCCCGAATAAATAGAGTATCAGAAAGATTTTATTGACGATGTTTTTTACATTGTCAGTCATGAGTTCTCGTTCGCAGACGACCGAATTTCAGCTCATTTGCCTCTTCTGTAAATAAACTGCGCTCATTTATCGTTCACTTTACAATTTATTCGTTCTTACCTGACCTGGAATTGGTGAAGGTGACCCCAGAGAACCTAGGGTGTCTCTTGGGCTGCCTTTCGTATTTTCAAGAGCTAGGATAAGAGTTATAAACGATCCGACTATAAAATTGTTTAGTGCCAATACATCGCTAGTTGATGGTTCTTTATTATAATTTACGACCGTGTTATTTACGCAAAGTTATGTTAGCAATTCTCTTTGTTCTTGAAATAAACGAGGGCTGTGATATAAAAAATATGAATTTATGCATACATTCGCTAGGTACATTAAGCCAAAGTCATTGTGCTTTGTTCTAATCTATTCCCCACCGAGGAGAAAAAGCATGCACCCCAGAAAAACCTACATACGGATCAAGTTTACTCCCTGGTAATGATTTAGACCAAAGCCAGTATTTGTACATAAGACAAAATTGATACAAGAATAATAATTGTTTAGCGAATGTAAGTTAATTAATTTTAATTAAGCAACGAAAATGGTTGGCTTATTAATTGCTCATTAGCTTTATAAACTGTATTATTCGGGCTTAACGCCGACCGAGCAATAAAGTGAACATACTTTATCTGAGTGATAATAAAGTCATCTCACATGTTTCTCTATAGATATACATGTTTATACAATACATACCTATCAAAACTTCATCATGGTATAACAACATTTTGTGAATTAGCGAAAAAAAAAATGAAAATAAAAAACTCATTATGCCCGAATCTAACAAAACAGAGCAACTATAAAAAACCCTCGTTTAAACCCCAACTAAACCCAACAACTGTTCCCAAAAAAATTCACATTAGAGTCGAAACTAAGTTCGGAGAGCAATAATCGAATACGAGGAACAAAATGTTGGCTTCGGGATTACACACCGACCACTAACCGTAAGGTAGCTCCGTGAACGATCCGTGAACCGAATTCACTCGAATTAGGATTTTTTGAGGCGATCGGCTAGCCCCCTTTCACGCATTTCACGAGTATTAAATAACTGGGTGACAGTGTGCCTCGGCCACACAGTATGACAATAGGAGTGACGCTACGGATATGTTATTATTATTATAAATATTCGTTTGTAATTAACAATAGATTAATTATCCCAGGGCCGTGTTGCTCTATACTTGGCGGACATCGTCGGCGGAAGTGTGTCCACTTCCGCGGCCATCTTGTTTCCGGTTGGCCCTCAGAAGGCATTCGGCTAACGAACAATTTGCCCTTTGATCGTATGGCGTGATTACTTATTAATGAGGATCTAGTGGTGTCTTGAATTGGAATTAACGAATCATTAAAATATTACCTAACTCATGCACACATTTAAGTCCACGATTAACTTACCTACCTTTTGTTATTGCTCAAAGTAACGAGGGATACGTTTCGATATCTGTCATCCTTCTCACTCTGCGGAATAAAGCATACCTTAAAAAAAGGATTTTGGTTGAGTTTTACATTTTACAGATTCGCACACCACTATAAACTCCCTTTTTAATCCTTTTGTTAAACTTTCGACGGTCAAACTTTTACAATCGACTGACCGGCCTGTGGAGAGCGTGAGATATTTCAGTATATGAGCAGCAACTCGATTTCAGGACATTGATGCAGCTAATTCAAGTGAAACTCTTTAAACAGTTTCGACTGGCCAACTGGAAATGGATTTATTATCTCTATAAAGATCCGTTGAAATGAGAAAGTTCGATGACAACTGCTACCTGCAAAGTTCGCTGCAAAAGACAGCTCCAGCCAGTCGCATGGACGCTCTCAGAACAAGGGACGATAAAATCTACCCACAATGCACTGTCTGAAAAAATAACTTCATTCTACTCGAAGAGATATCAAAAGTCGGGGGTTTTTAAATCTATCGATGTCTGAAGTTTGTTCTTCGGAACTCCGATGTAAGAAATTGTTTTTTATGTCGAAAGTTTGAGAAATATGAGTTTAAATTGTTGGTGTGCTTTGCGTTTTCATAAGTTCCTTTTTCTTTCGAGACTTTCCCGATTATATTTTCACGCTGCGTTGCGAACATTATCAATCAAGTATTGACAATTTTGTGTAAAGAAAATTCGTTTTCTGCAAGAATGATTGTGTGAAGAAGTTCTAACAGAACGCATTTTTTTATCACGATCATTTTCTACTCGCATAAATCGTCCCAAAATATAAGTGTATAATTCATATAATGTTAAAAGTCCGGACAAATACCTTCCTTTGTTGAAGTACCTGTATACTACTTACACGAGGACGGTCTCAAAATATTATTCTGCCTCCCCCACGGTGTATTCATCCTTTTACCTTAATAATACAATATACTTGTAATAAAGCATCGTAAAACCCACTTGACCTATGCCCGAAAATCTCTCCAACAATAGAAATAAGAACGTAAGAGTCTTATACAAAATATATTTATAATCGTCCTTTGGAACCTAGCTTTCTCTTCGCAGATAGCATTATGTAGAGCCAAAATATTGTCTTCTGCTTCGTGCTGCAACAAAAGTAGTAACTATCTACTTATTAAAACTTAGTTCAGTCAAGCTTAGGTCCAATTGTACCAATACAGTTGAAAATTGTCCCTTAAATGCACGAAATAAGCACGGTGCAAGTCCGGAAGGTGTACCTACCTAGGTGTAGTCGAAGATTAATCGAACCCAAGCTCTACGAATGCACCGGAAACGCATCCATATCTGTCCACTACAGACCATTCTATTCCGGAATGCATGTAAATATATACGCCATGCCAAAGTGCTTTTAACTTCGTCGGTAGATGGCGTCGGGGAACTGCGAGTACGCATTCGTTTTTGTGACAAATGTTAAAACGCTGAATCTTGTGGTTTTAAGAAATGTATTGTTTATTCATAGAGCACGATCAGGGTTGCCAAACATATTATCATTTATTTGGCAAACATTTGTCCTATACACGTCGTAATTTAGGCAAGGTAATACATAATGTAACACATCCACTGAAAAACAACGTCACCCATCCGGTACAATTGTACCGTCTTGGCCAAAACCATAATCCTATACTTAATGTTTACTTTGTCAAAAATACTGGTGAATTAGCACTTTTTTGTTTTTCCGAATTCGGTTAAAATGTCCAAAAGATGGCTGAAAATTCTCGTAATTCGTTGTTATTTTTGCAATTTACATGTCGTAAATACAATCTGACAACCCTAGCTTGCATCTCGTGGGGGAGATTTGTCTGTCTTTGTTACAAATTGCTCGTGTTTTCGCAGTCACGTGCAGTATTTGCGGTGACCTCATATTTTTTGTTTGGTCGACTCGTAGCCTTTTTATGTAGACAAACGTATATTTGCTCGTTCGGATACAACCTGGAAGATAATCCCCTCGATTCTGTGTTGCAATAAAATTTAAATTGAGAATAAAGTATTACAGACCGACTTATGTCTTCATATTTTTTGCAATATTCCGCTAAGATTAGCGAAATATCGCAATTAGCCTCTACTTATACCATTCAGATACCACTGACATAGTTGTTCTGATAATCTTTTGACATAGGTAATTAATACAAATGATATGACCACAGGATTAGTAGACAAGAATTAGTCATGTGAATTGTATAGCTTCTCCAACTGCCGAAAATAATTCAGTATTACTTGCTGTACTCTGATAAAATATTACGTATGCATAACACAGTCCAAATAAGTACCCTTAGATTACCCATTTCAAGTATCTTTAATCGCAGTTACACTTTCTGAAGCGCAATTCCTCTTCATTGCTTCTGATTACTATTCAAAACCACGTTCTTTTAACAACTTCTCAAAATGACTTGCCGTTTCTATCCTCCCTCCGTCTTACATTTGTAAGACTGATCCGAGTGGTAAAGGGGGGAAAGGGGGAGTAGAATGGTGCATTGGTGAACAGGAAATTAAAATCGTTGCCACCTATCTCAAAACTTATGCAATTCTCTATCCGAAGCTTTCTTGAATGTAATTTGGTTGCCGTAGATATTATTTATGGAGAAACTTTAATTGTCTCGGTAACGTCATCAGAACATAAGTTATACATAAGTAACACAAAATAGACAAAAACATGTGGTTAAAATGGAACTGAGAGGTTAAATGTGTTTGGGGTTAGATGTTGTTTTTGGGTGTGTATGTTAGTTATCATTTTCATAAAATCTACTAAAACTACGGCATTTTTTGCATTAGCCGTAAGGTTAAATAAATGTATGTATATCATAATTACGTAATTCGTAATTTCTTTATTGTACTACACAAGAAAGGTACAGAAACATAGATACAAAAAATGTTTAATTGATAGAAAGAAATGAATTTTAAAAGAGTAGTGTAAAATTTCATGCGTATAGGCTAGCAGCTAGACCAATATAGATTATAGCTAGACTGTGGCTAGTTTCATGCGCATTAAAAACCGCAGATCTGAATTCTAGTGTAATTAATTACACAGCATTTCTCCCTAAATCCCAGAAGACAATACAATTGACTACACAATTCCTTCCAAGCATTCCTGTTGGGCTAAACTTTACGCGTAACTGGGTGTTCGTATCCTCCTTGAATAATCTTCACTGTCCAAAGTTAGCTCACTGGCTAATGCCAGTTCACCTGAACTAGAACACTAGCCGTAGCTACTCGTGATACAACTAACTATAGTGAATTAACCAGCTTTGTACAGAAACAGGAGTTACTATACTGTGATGACCGAATGCACCGATTTCTGCTCAAGTTAAATGTCGTACTAGCGTTGTCATATTATAATCTCGTGAGAGAGGTATATTTCAGGTTTCCTGGGTTAAATCAGTCTCAGCCAATCACGTGCCGTTATTTTGAATAATAGAGGCACTTGATTGGCTGAGGCTGATTTAAACAATTTGCCGGCCCAGTGGCTTCTGGACAAAAGAGTCCAAGACTTTGTCAGTGGGTAACAAGACGTCAATTAATGTCTATTGATGGCAAACGTCCTTCCCGGGTAGTGCTAACGAGCGACAAATCATCATCATCATCATAGTCATCAAATCATCTCGAGACATTATAATTTCCAGGTTCTCAAATGAGAACCTGACCACTTGACACTGGCAAAATTAACCTCAAAAGAGGTTAGGACGCCATTAATAAAAAGAAGAAGAAGAAGAAGTCTATTGATGGCAAGAGGATGAGAATTTCCCCTAATTTTAATGTCAATTTTTTTTCCTTTTCGGCCAGGAGAATGTCAATTTCTCGACTGAAAGGGCGCGATCAGCAGCGCCCAGGAAACCAGGCCCCCAATTCTACAAACGGATGGCATGACGGTTGCTGTAGCAAGGGCGCGGAAACACGTTTTGAGCTTGGCGACGACGCCGAGACTTGCCGCGCCGGCTACAAACAAAACTGGTTTTTACGCCCTCGCTATAGAAACTGCGAAGCCATTCGTTTGTAGAATTGGGGGCCAGGCGTTAGAGCTTGACAGCACAGCTTTAGTGTTCGTCAAACCGTATCTTTTAAGGTCTACTTGCGTCATCCAGGGTTAGCTTATTTAACTTCAAGTTAATCACTAACTCGAGAAATATGACATTTCTGAAGTATTACAAATATGTCAAAATTATCGTTAACTCTGGGTTAACTAATTAACTCTAAATGACGCAAGTTCGCCTTAGTTGGCTCAGTGCCGTGTGGTGAAGGGGTGTCGGGCTAGTGGCCAACCCGACTGTCAGAAGTTATCGAGCTGCCCTATTAGGTCCTCTGACACAGCTTTACGACTACTATCACCGAGTAGCGATAGTAGCCGGGACCAGCTAAACGTGTCATCTGAAACGCGGAGGCGCCCGAAACAAATGCCACATAGAAGCGTGTCACCCATCCAATATCCGTCTCATGCATTGTGAACATAATTTTATTTCGGAATACTTTATAGGGTTCCGTACCCGAAGGGTGCTAGAGCTCGTCTAAGCTGAAATGACGCGCCCCACTCCTTGGTTTTGTATTTACTTGTCATACAAAACCAAGGAGTGGGGCGCGTCATTTCAGCTTAGACGAGCTCTAAACAGGACCCTCTTACTAATCCTCCGCTGTCCGTCCGCCCATCCATCCGTACGTCTGTCCATCTGTCAAAGGCTCCATCTCACGAAGTGTGATAAAGAGTTGAAACATTTTTGTTCTGTTGCTGCTACAGCAACAAATAATGAACATCACATCGCACTTGGCCGATTATTTCTCAATTAATAAGCAACTGTGTCTCCTCTATGCTTACCTCAAAGCGAGACATGGCGCCAACTGTGTAGCTAGGAGGTGGCAAGTTGCAACGTGGACGACTTGATAGGTCGATAGAGCTTACTCTAAATACTTGAGTATCTTAGAGCGAATTTTACTAACGTAGAGTAACTTTTTACTCGAGGTTATCTTCTACTTTTTCATAGAATTACCTCATTTTGATCTGTCATTGTCATACAAATTATCCCCGGGATAGTTATTTTCACATAACTCTTTGTTAGTAAAATAATTAATAATAATCCAGCCTTAGTATTTTTCTGTCCCTGTCGTTTTTCTTTAAAACCTGAAGATATGATTCTGACGAGCTCTACCAGAGTAAAGATTAAATCCCTTACGTACGTACTTATGTACGTCCACCCAGCAACTCGTTGACGGTTGTGTTTCCATGGGAACTTATATGTGAACTGTAATGGACGGGTTTAAAAGTTTATGTACGACGTTGTTGTTGACGCGCAGTAAAGTCGCTTTACTATATTTTTTAATATTTGCCGTTCTTATGGGCCTATTAGACTACGCTGTCGGCAGGGCCCTCTCTGACTCACTGTCTCTTTCAAGTCGTTCCATCAGAGTGAGACGTCTATACAAATCGTGCCCTGCCGACAGCGTAATGTAATAAGCGCTTTACTTTGTGCGCGTAGGGTCTGCCGTCGTCGTCGTATCGAAGGTTCGTCGTCCAGCTAAAACCGTCGTACGATGTGTCATCATCCCGTGGAGGTATAATCAGAATTATTCAGAATATAAGCGTTAATTGTCTATGACTTAGACTATGTTTTTGGATTACCCGAGCCAAAATTCCGTAAAATTATACATACAGCCCCCTAGACAAAGTGAAACGCTAACCGTTGCGAAACGAAACGATCACTTTTTATGTATATGCGATTTGACATTTGGCTTCGCTAATGTGATGTCACGTAGCAATTCCAAGTGTCAAATCGCATATATAAAAAGTTATCGCGGATTCGTATGGGATTGAATCCCGTTTCGGAATTCCGAATCGGAAGAATTCCGGCTGTATGTGGCCGGCCTTATAGCCACACAACACATTGTAAAATAAAGGTGTGTACTGTCGGGAGGACATTCTGTCCCGTCTACCTACTCGTTAGCTTTAATGGCGGCGGCTATTCGGCGCTCAGATACACCGGTACGTTATATCACCCACTGTTTTTCAACAGGCTCACCCCTGAAACCTTTGTTCTGAGTACACGCAGGCTTAAATCCAAGGGTTTCACCATGCAAATATTTCCTGTATAATGTAGCATGTTGTATATCAGTGTGAAGGGTCAGCGCTATTGAAGCTTTCTAAATATCCTTTAAAAGGTTCGGTTGTGTATAATTTACGTTTTTTTATGGAATAATAACAACATAACGTGAAATCATTTTCGTGGATATTCGATATTGAGCTGGTCCTTCTGGTTTGGATTAAACCAAAAATAAGGTCCTGTGATGACAACCGGGTTCACCGACTAAACTCATTTATCAAGTATAAAATTATTTACCCCTAATAAGTGAAAGAGTGGTTAAATGCTACAGACAATTTCGAAGATTAATTAAAATTAGCGGCACGTGATGTGTGTTTGACATGAGTTTAGCAGTCATTGTTTTGTACATTTTATGGCTGTTTCAGAAAATGGTCGACAGATATACCTGTTTGACAGACGACAGTGACTTAGACAGTTTTTGAGATGAAGATGAGCTCCGCTACAAGAAATTGACTAGGCTGGACCAAACTGAATACTAATGTAGTCGCCTACATACTGTATGGTACTGTACTTTAAGTGCCTTGCCCTATTTATCTATTTGGCTGTAAGTGTCTAGATATGACGAAATGTTAAATCTACAGCGCGTCAAGCTTTACTTTTTTTTTGCTATAAGTGTGATGTCTTTATAACGTGAGTTAATAAGCATTAACAACTACGTACAAATATGGTGTTGTTAAAGTTAACTCGAGCTCAGAGATAATTCACATTCTAACTAGTAGCACTAAGCAGAGACATAACACTCAAAACAGACGTCGTCATAAAACCAAAAACAAATAAAACAGTCTTTGGCTTTTAACAATGAATATTTATACTTTCCTTTACCCGCCTAGGGTTGAGTAATTAAAGTAAAGTAAAGTAAATGTAGCCCATTAATGTCCCCACCGAGGGGCACAGGCCTTTACTCGGATCCGCGTAAGGTTGAGTAATTAATAAAACTAAAATTAGTGAGCCCCACCCAGTGCCGGATTTAGGTGAGGGCAACCGGGGCGAAAGCCCCGGGCCTCCACAAACGGGGGGCCCCCACAATAGAGACTTCGGAAAAAAAACTTTCAAATTCCAACTAGGAAACCTAGTAAACATCTTCCTTTGTTTTTTTTTGCTCTCATACATTTACCTACAATACTTTGTATATACATGATTACTCGATTATATTAATAGAAATCATTGATCTATAATATTTGTTCATCAGGCAATCAGTAAAATATCAAAATCTCAAATGGCCCTAAGCACTTGCAATTTACTACCCATCTTGAGGGAGTATCCCAATGGCTCAATGGCTGAGTGGGGTGGTACTTGCCCGCAACCTCGGAGGTTGTGTATTCGATTCCGTGTCTCGTTTTTTTTAAATATATATACATATAAATTAATTGCAGTATGTGAACAATTGGTGTTATTCAATTCTTAAACAAATCAATTATTATTGACTAATTGGTAATTTTTTTTATATTTCTTTATGCAGCAAGGTATGTAGTTTGATAGGCAAATAATTATTATTGTGACACAATTAAATGCCATCAATTATTCACTCAAACAAAAAGAACTATGGAAAAGACCAATCTCCGGAACTATTTTACTAACAAATTCTTAAAGATCAAAATTTCAGAGCTACATTCCCAAAACTTGAAATTGCATTGAGAATGTATTTGGTTTTGATGGTATCAAAATGCACTGGAGAGCGCTCATTTTCAAAAATGAATATTATTAAAAATAGGCTTCGAACCACGATGGGACAAAACCGTCTATCAAAGCTTTCTCTCCTGAGCATTGAATGCGATTTACTCCGAGAACTGGATTTCAGCGAAATCATCAACGATTTTTCGGCGAAAAAAGCTCGAAAGGTTCCGTTCGTTAACAGTAAAATTTAATTTCAGATAATTCTTGTTTCCGATTATATTTATAGTATGCGTTTGTAAAATACTAAGAGAATCTACTTGGTTTCACAATAAATTATTTATTTAAAAACTCGACTGAAAAAAATTGTTCATTTTCTTTGGAAAATAATTTGGGGTGACGGGGCCTCCGCTCCTTTGTTGCCCCGAGGCCTCCGGACCTCTAAATCCGGCCCTGGCCCCACCATAGTGAGCCCCACCATAGGCAAAAAGACTTCGTTTTAATTGTACTGCCGCACAAAGCCAGTAATAAAGTCTCTTTGAGACCGTTAGCCTGGATTACGATCTAGACTCAACTAGGTCGGCTAAAACTAACAATAGTCGTAGGTACCTAGAATGGTATATAAACCATTCAGATAAGTTACTGTTCTCTTTCTGTTGTTGCATTTAATTATAATTATATATTCTGAGTATATTTTATTGAGATCTCTCGAAACGAGCGAGATGAAATGCATACATATTATTGCATTAATTTTTTTTACATAAATACCATTGCCATATTAATATTTATTTAAAGTTCCTAAGGACATGCTATGTATTCTTGATACTTACTTTAAATGTAACTGTAGAATGATTTTTCTGATTCTAAAGGGAGACGGCATGACGCTGTGTTATGTAATGTTCATAGCCCATTATTATTTCTAACAAAGTAAATGTCGGGCTTTGGTTCCAATCCATATCTTAAGTTCGTCTACTCGCCCAGGCCTCCACGGTATCTGTCTTTATTACTGACCGAACAGTATAGTGCACAGAAGTGAGAATGATGAGGGCGCAGTCTCAGTTCAGCAGATTGGACGCGGCGTGTGTGCTCGGTAATCCCGCAATACGTTACACTGATCCCGGAGATTTTGTATTGCCGCTTTTAAGACACGTTGGGAATAGACTGAGAATTGAAGTAGATAACACATAATATTGTTCCGCGGAAGTAAGTAGTTTAGAGTTCCAACGATGATCCATCGCAAGGAAACCTTGATAAACTCTAGCGAGATGTTTTTAGTCAAAATGTACTACGAGTAATTATTTTTTTTCCTTAATTCCTTAAATTTAATTTTTTTCCTTAATTCCTTAAATAATACACAAAAACTATCTTTACGTATAACGGTAAACATTTCTCGTAAAAGGCGATAACTACTTATCTACACTGCGAATACGATATTTTCTGAGAAAAGGATAGAATAGAACAGCAAGAAGTATAATAAGTATAACTAGTGTATTCGCAAAGACGCTCAGCCACCTGTCGAACTCTACTTATGAATAAACTTCATATTGCTTTATTTATTTTGCCTGGGATAAAAATCAGATTTTTTACAGACTATTTTTCCTGTCGTGTCTCACCCACCCAGTCAGTAAGAAAACCGCCATCGACATCTCGGTGAAAATAGTAAATCTATCTTATAAAAACTTAAAGCGGCAAGACAGCAAAATCTTAGTCACGCTTTAGCAGTGGAAAAAAAATCTAAACGATATCGCTCCCCGCAGTAAAGTCGCAAGTATGAATAAAAAGTTGTAAAGATTAGCGAGATAAACGCCGTAGATGCGTGTTCCCGAAGTTTCTGCGATAAAAACCTGGATTTATAGCGATCTCTGTTCGCGGTTGGATGAGAATGTGGGTTGGGGACATTTTGGGTCGTCTTTGACGTGAACTATCTACGTTTTGGAAAGGAAAGGGCCCGAGAAAAAGAACGAGTGGCCGAAATATTACCATTGTGCAGCGTATTATAGCTAAAATCGGAGTGGCCATATGTGTACCTTGAAAATTTTGCAGTTGACATGGTGGGCAAATATTTGCCAGTCCCAAACACGTAGGAATAAGCCATTCATTGAATTCATTCCAGTCAAGACAAGTAAAAAAAAATATTGATCATAAAATCATACAGATTGCTTAGTCAACGTCAATATAATATTAATATTTTTTGTATACTACCGCCCGTTCGGAAGTTGTGGGCTTAGGGATGGAGCAAAGAAAGGCAAGAAACTCCCCCGTACCTCTTTTAAAATACGTGAGGGCCTTAAAAAACCTAAATAACAAGCTGGTAGTGGTAACCAATAAATAAATCAATGTTTCTCATCAACACTTCATATCCGATTCGTTCGTCAGCTAAACTAATTTCCGTGCAATATGACCAAGTGCAGCAGCGACGCGATTCAGGAAGTAGTAAAACTGCCCGGCATCTAATTTAAACCGGCTGAAACCGGTCTAAACCGGCTACAACCGGCGGCGGCGGGCGCTGGCTCGGCGGAACCGGACCGGTTTATAGCCGACAGGTTCATGTAAGCGTTCTTAATAGGTCAGCATAATTAAATGTTTGAAATAAGTTTACATGTTTCTGCCCTTGATATGATCGTCACCGTCAATGCACAAGGTTTGTCAACACATGTGATCTAAAATAAACCATTGCTAAATGTACATATTTATTAAAAATTAAACTATTAATCCATAAAACTAAACTATAGTACAGTCACCAACGAATTCTAACTCAATAGAATATATGAAATAGCGTGTCCTACTAAACCAACGAAGTCTATTTCATTTCATTTGTTTATTTGCCATTTCACAGCCTATGAAAATGAATAATACAATCAATATTAAATACATAAAATGCCAATTACGAAACAGGGCGATCAATAAAAACCGGCCAAGTGCGAGTCGGACTCGCGCACGAAGGGTTCCGTGCCATTATCTATAAAAAACAGCAAAAAAAATGTATGGGAGCCCCCCCTAAATATTAATTTAATTTTAATTTAATTATTTATTTTTTAAGTAAATAATATACTCAATATATCGTGAACATTTTAAGCGTCTACCTGCTACCATTATCAATATCGAGCAAAAATGAGCAAATAAATCACGTTTGTTGTATGGGAGCCCCCCTTAATATTAAATTTCTTTTGATTTTTAGTATTTGTTGTTATAGCAGCAACAGAAATACATCATCTGTGAAAATTTCAACTGTCCAGCTACCACGGTTCATGAGATACAGCCTAGTGACAGACGGACGCACGGGCGGACAGACGGACAGCGAAGTCTCAGTAATAGGGTCCCGTTTGGCACCCTTCGGGTACGGAACCCTAAAAATTAGATAGGGTAAGGTAGAAATAAAGAAAAATAAAATTACTAAAATGTGGGAATATGCCAACATGTATGTGTGGTGTGAGTGAGTGTACCTGCTTAGCCTTACGACCAAGGTCTTGGGATCGGGTTTCGGCTGGCTGCCCACTAAGCAGGGTGAGTTACTGTGGATGTGGTGTGTGGAATATCGAATATATTAAAATCGGTGCATAGTCACAAATAGCCCATGCTGTTCTAATTAGCGTTGCAGTATGTAAATTTTAGTTCGTAAGGCCGAGTTAACATTAGCGTGGCGCAGCGCTGTGACACTGCGCTGACCAAACGACCCCCTAGGGAGGTATGTACCTCCCACCCTAACTCTGTGGTCTTGTTTTAATGCATAAACTTATGCAGTTTAAAGCTATCGTTACATTAATCGATGAGAGAATATAGGTACTAAGAATGCAGTGTATAGGAGTAGATATACATTTTGAGTTTGGTCGCTAGAATCTATGTCACAAGAGTATGCATGACATGATTAATGACCTGCATTTAAGTGTAACAAGTACAGGTCTTGTAAAGTTTCTTGGCACCTGTGTAGGTAGCAGGCAAAATTACGCATCGAAAAAGTATTCGAATTAATATGTCAGTGGCTCCTTGGTAAAATGTCATTCATAAGGTTATCTTCATCTGAAATTCTGAAATCGATCACTTTTTCGTGCTGTCAAATTTTCCTGCTTGAGGATGTCACTCTGAATGTGGCGTAGAGGGGGTAACTACTCTATCTCCCAGAGGGTGAGAGAGAAAGAGGTTACCCTCTCCGCACGGCACTCAAGAGCCATGAAACTTGGCGGGACCTGTAACAACAAAGCCTAGAAAGGCCGCCGGCACATTTGTGTAACTCTCTCCTACCGCTGGCGATATCGCTACCGCTCCCGCTAACGCTAACCACTCACTCCCCATAGCCGCTCATCTGACTCTCGCTGTATCGCCATCCTGGATCGCACCATACATTTTAATGAAGTCAAAGTAATTAGTTTTTTTTAATGTCCCCTTTGAGCGCGATTACGACAGAACCGTTTTCGTCTCGTCTCATTTATTATTGGCAATGTTGGGGGTTCATTACGGGCTTATGAATGTCCATCTGTCCGAATGTGGACTGATTAACGTGCACGTTTGTATGAATAATTCAATATGTTTTCTTAAAACTGAGCTACGAATTGGTCGTTTTGGGTCATTGTTAACTGATAAAAGGTACCTATTTTACTAAATGATTGTGTTAGTAAATGCTAGTATTATTTACAAATGTATAGATAATTCCACTAAAAATCAGATAATGCATATGTGAAAGTTAAGCGTCCATATCTAATCCGAGTCAACATCCGAGTTCCTCGTGCGTTACCCGGGGCAACGGGAATGAGATTATAGTATCTTCACAAATGTTCCGAATTTTTGCAATATGAGGGTTAAGAGAATATAGTTTCTCGCATCTATTCAATAAAGACTTCTTAAAGAGAATATCTACGAATCTTTTGATCTCGTATGACGCGTTAAATAAGCTCTTTTATTCGCTTGAAGCGTGCGAAATTGAGGAAACCAGAAATAATGTCACTCTTCCGCTTTCACTCCAATATCGCGGCCGGTTCTCTGTCCACCATATTTACTGTCTAGTGGCAAAATTCGGGATGCGGGAGAACATATCTAGATCCTTATCCTCAACAACTGGACACTAACAACTTCTAAGTACTCTGCTCGCCAAACGGTAACAATTTCATAAAAGAAACCTGTGTTTTTTTAATTGTGCCTAACAGATTACATCTATAACTCGTTTTCTAATCTGTGTGTTGTTTTGTCGATTCTTTCGCGAGAAAGCAGTATTATTTGAGAATTTCTGTCAGCGGCGGTTGAGTGTCACAAAGTTCTCTAATGAGGGTGCGAATAGAGTGTCCAATAGAGACGTTGGAGGATTCCTTTTCCAATGTGCGCACTTGCTGATAAATAGAGCCCTGATTTCTGAATGATAATTGCACTTGGATGGCAGCTTTAAACACCGTATTCATGGCAGTGTATTTAGTGGGCCCATGTAATAGTGCGCGACAGTCCGCAATCCACCAGCCTGTTTAGCTCATCGCTATATGTCACTGTTAATTATATCTTTATTATCAGTCAGATAAGAACTAAACCATTTTCAAATTGTCGTCAAATGTTTGTTAAGTTATTTGTATTGTTGAAAACCGTGAAATGTATGTGTCTAATGCTGTATCTTATATCATTTGATTTGTATGTAATAATTACGTGTACGTTTATAGATATTCGATTTGTAGATCAAATAATAATATTAGTTATTTTGTTTCAGGCGTCGACGACACACACAAGTTCCTCGGGAACGAGACACACACGGACTACTTCAGATTGCTGTTACGAGACGGAAACTATTTGTTAGTCGGTGGAAGGTGAGTACATCTTACTGTAGTTCTCAGTACCGCAAGCCTTGAAAAAAAGTTTTACTGCAACATCTAGAACCTCGGAACTACCCTGACCTACTCGCCCACAACTTCTAATACTCACTATTACAGTTCCCCAGCACCACCTATTTCCTTTCCTAAGATCTTATTTTCCGAGTGTATTCAAACGAGCCACTTACTTATTTGTTTTTCCAACTCCACTCCAATTCGTTGAGACTGCCGAGCCCTCGGTTTAAGAGCGTGCTGTATCTACTCCAGACCGCAGACCATTAAGTCGGATGCAAGGCTTGCTGTCACCCTCTTGCCCGCCGGGGCAGCAATAGCGGCGTCTCCTTTGCATTCATAAAGATTTTTGGCCTGTGTTTGGGTGGAGGCGAGACGACTTAAAAACACCCCTCGCGCCCCCGGCCTATATCCTGCAGTATAACGCTAGTCGCCATTTTATTAAGGTTCTATAGGAGCGAGATCTGTCGATGGCTTTGCCGGTGTAGACATAAAATGAGGAGATCGGGTTGGATTTTATCGTTTTTGATGTCACGATAATGTTGTGGCAACTATTCCTAGCAATATTTTAACTCCTCGGATAGGACATTCTAGGCCTGGTTTCATAAATTTCACAGCTTTGTATGAAAAAAAACTGTGTTCATCGTGAAATATGTCTGATGCTGAAGCATGGCTCATGACTGACCCATGACTATTTTAGGGAATACCTTTAAAAAACGAACCTTTTTCTGATACAGTATGTCGATAAATAAAAAATCTCCAATATCTCATCACTAGGTCACATCTGCCTCCATCGTAGAGTGTTACACAACAAACTGATATCACATATTCAGCCATTTCCGTCCCTCTTAACCCTGCGTGTATCTTGCTCGCAAATATAAGCCTATATGCCCTTATAGCCGAGTATATGACCTTTTTATGGCCTATAACCAGCCAACGAGGCATTATGAATTTGTTATTTAGATTGACACTCGAAAAGGGTTCTTTGATTTGAGCTCAGTTCCAGCTCGCATACTTCATTAAAAGGGAAAATAAAAATTTCTATGAATGTTCTTGGAAAGTCAACAATTAATTATGCCTGTAAAATAAATCAAACTTTTTTACAGACCACAAAAATATATTAAAAGCCTCGAACCGCATCAGGAATGTATAGCGACATCGCGTATTCACTAACCTCATTTGTGATGATTAATATCAACCCGCAATGTCGGGAGGCAAGTGTCACTGCATAATCAAAAACGTTGGCTCCTCGCTGACTAGGATCAGAGACTATATATCCAATTGACTGCGCCTGCGGGGGAATGCGGCTCGCCAAACGTTTATTGTATTCAACAAACGTTCGCATACGCAACCTATGTACGATGACGGGCCGCTAGACAATTTCGCAGTGGCTGACCAATCACAGCTCTCTTACCTCGTCCCCCGCCGCCCGTAAATTGGTGAGTTGTGTTTCAAAGGAAAATGTATCTATGCGCTCTCCACTGGAAAAGTGCTCCCTGGCTACTATCAATAAAGATCATTTTTCTACAAATATAAGAAGTTAAAGAAGGTTATATACTTTTCTTCATCCAGTCGCCCCATGGACTTTACTCGACATTACTTGATTGTTAATTTCGATGAAGTTCGCCCTGAAATCTGCAAAACATAGTACCAACTCGAAGTTTGTCACAAACAAACACAAATGCTGACCATTTATCTCTACCCCGTTTCTTCGTAGCGATGTCGTCGCCTCCAAAAACCCGACCACTTGCTGATGTTAGTCGAATGTCTTACGGAATCACGACAGAATGTCGTCGCATGAAGCCGTGTCGTGAGCACTTAGCTAGCGTCCAGTGCACGCGGCCGCTTCCCAGATACCATCTCGGAACTATTACCACTGAAACCGCCATCCAACCCTTACCCCTTTACTGACGTACAGTGCAATAACAGTTGTAGTTAAGTTCGTTCTTTAGAGCAAGCATAGAGATAAAGATATTTCATTTAGTCTGAATGCGAGTTACAAGGTTGTTAACAGTTGTTGCATTATCTGTGTTCTTGCGTTGTAAATTAACTAGGATATTCAGCTGTATGTATCTGTGCGTGTTTACCTTCCTCTTGAAATAATGTCCGACTTTCAGTAGTAAGTTAATTTTAGAAGATTTAATTCATAAGACAGTTCCAGTATTACTTGTTCTAAGAACCCCATTCAACCGGCACACCCTGATCTCTGTCACAAACGGAAACGAACCCTAAAGCGAATTCACTAAGATTTCTTGAAAACTTGCTAGCTAGGTAACTCCAGACTTATTCCGGAACACTTCTGGATTTATTTCTGAAAAGAGAAGCGATAGTAAGATACCGACAAGTGACTCTTCGATTCTTGGAGGTCCTGAGTTTGTTTTATTTTTATTGCTTTCACATCGAAGTGCTCTGATCTTATTCAATGATTGACATTTATTCGTAGTGATCATCCATCCAAGGTTATTTGGTTTCAGTGTGGCCATAACTATTCCCAAACAATAGCAAGAATGGCCTGGCCTGTCGAATTTAAAGGATTTTGTGACTTAAATACGTCAACAATCAGAAAAATATTCTCAATGATCACCTCATTCCATGGCTTGTTTTGGATTGATTTTTAGGGTTGACAGGAGGGAAGCCCGTCGTCACAGCATGGATAATTAAGATTTCCATAAGATGTTTTCCTTTACCGTAAGATGTCACGAGTATTTGATTTAACTCAGAACTCCAACAATGAGAATCTTTACAAAACCGTTGCTGAAACTGTGTATAGGTACAGTTTAAATAAAAGCAGACTCCGAAGCGGAGGACAAAACCTACTTGAACACAACACAATAGAACTTGAATTATAAAACTGTGTGCCCAACTCAAGTGCACGAGTCCAACCATCCTTTTCTCCTTTACTTATGAACCCGAGGACAGACTTGATACGTTTTTGTTGGAAAAGTTTCATATTTTTTAGAATTCAGTGGGAATAGATTTTGTTACCGAGTTGTCGTTTGGGGGTCCCAAATAATTCGCAGCATTTATACAGATTTATAGCAGCATTTAATTATTTGTAGAGTTGAGAAATATTTATTTTCATACTTTTAAAGAAAACTAGGAAAGGAACTAGAAAAGTCGTTAGATAGAAACTATCACTCAAACATTTTGGATCTCTCCGATACATTCCGGCTCGCACTTGACAGTTTTTTCCTCTTTTAATACAAAACTGTAGGTCGTAGCGATGTGAATTTCATCTTCCCGTGCCCATTGTCATGTAAATTTGATTCCGAAAGAAATGGAAGTGTCCTCGGACGAGTGAGTGTTTGGAATAGCGTGGCTTGATGAATGTTTGTAGAAATATGCTGCATTCTATGCACTGGTCTGGGGCGCATTAAGGTTTGCATAAATGCTTTCATTGCTGAAGTGTTTCCTCTTAGCGGGTTTCGTAATAACATTTTTCATGTTGGCCGAGCAATATACAATACACTTCCAGCAACTAAAAATTATATGTATAATCTACGACCAAGATTCTCAGGGGGGTGTGTTAAACTTACACTTAATTGTAATAAACTCTAAAATGTACTCTAAATCTATTAGACTAAAGTTGAGACTGCTAAAACTGGAGTCATTTACTTGTGAACACTTTATATCATGGGTCCTCGTAATGTTATTCCCGTATATGCAGAGAAGCTCTTTTGTGCCTTTTAACGAAATTAACTTTGTCTCCTAAACTGTTACATGTAAAGTCACCCTTTAGCAGTTTTAAATAGGATAAAGTTTTGCTCGTTAAATTCATTTTTATGGGTTTAAGCTTTTAAGAATTAAATAAAACGTCGATAAACTTTGCTGGTGGAAAAGAAAACCATCCACCACCATCATACGTTATCTCAAATACGGTTACCTACTCGTACTATAATGATCTAATGACCATAGTAAAGTCCTTTTTCTCCGACCAACAGATGAGTGGATATTCAGTCTATTATGAATTCATTATAATCATTCAACGCTGTGAACCCTCCACAATATTTATAAGTAGGTATGATAATGTAAGTGGCGGTCAAGCATACGCTATACACGCGCCTGTAGTCTGGTGTTCGCTACGTAACTCGTAGCACACTTCGAAACGCTACGAAGTGTCGTAGCGGAGCGTAGCATGGCTGCTACAAAACTGTATGTTCTTTTCCTATAGTATTTATTTAGATACTATACACTGGCCGCTGAGAGAATGCTATCCTGACACATGTATATGTCCCTGTCTGTCCCGCGGTACTTTTCACTCTATCTCACTTGTGGGAGTGACACATGTATAAGTATATGTCCCGCGCTACTTTTCACTCTATCTTACTTGAACTGAACAATTTATTTGATATCAAAGTTGAACAAATACCATATAAAACAAAAAAATGCAGTTAGGTACATACACTGAATTTAATAAATTAAATATAATTATTTGAACCTTTTATCAATTTACTTCATCTTTATAAAACTACTTCAATGCCAAGAACTCTCATTACATGCAAATGCTTTTCATTTTATTTGACTCGCACGATGTGACAACTGATAAAACCCTATTTATTTATTCTTGTTATTTTCAAACCAAACTTTCAAAATCAATGCTCTTGCAAAAAACCACAGTGGAAATTCGCATTTTCGCTGAAAAAGCTTATCATGTTTGTTCAAAACTTTCAATTTATACCCTTTTCACTCTCGAATCGGCTTTAAAAGCTGCGGACTCATTTTTTAACCATTTAACTTTGCAATTAAAATATTTATTTTGGTGACTCGCATATTGATTTGCAGCTGTCGGTAATAATAAAGCAATAAATAAAATATTGTAACCAAATGTACTTTAACGTTTCTCTGAGAGATTCACGTATTATATTATTATCACAAATAGTATCTTGAATTCATACAAAGTAAGTATTTTATAAAACTATAAATTACGAAAATCAATATTTATTCAAAACTAGGTACTTACAATTTTAGATTTTGGGAATTTTTCTATCAAGTTTCAAATCCCATCCAATTACCAAAAAAACAATGACTACTGTCAGATTATTTCGTAATCGTACAAATAAAAGCTATTCTTTTTAGAAACAACCACATATCCACTTCCATAAAGAACTGTCTTATTTTTTGTGAGGCACAACAGATAGCAAAGTTGCTGATTCATCAAACAGCGGCCATTCATCATGTCATTCTTGAAGAGGGGACAAAAAGCCATTGGAAATTGTATACCTATACATAAGAAGTAGCCTATACATTGACACCCGGTGTTTTTTCTGTTTGGATATTTTGAGGTGCGGAACAAAATAATAATTAGGTAATTGCAACTAAACCTGAAAATAGTAGAAAATAATGGCGCCTTCTCTTTAACTCAAAGGAGATGGCGTTCGTGTGGTTGGAGGGCTTATCTGTCAAAGTTGTCAAATTCTATTTATTTTCTCAATATGATTGTGTTCGGTATACAAATAGATCCCATAATATTGCGGCTTTATAATGCTCAGTGTTGTGTTGTGTATTTTCAACCGACTTCAAAAAAAGGAGGAGGTTCTCAATTCGACCCGTATGTTTTTTTTTGCTCGTTGCACCTAAAACCTCAGAATGACAGTCTTTACCTATTTACCTCGTGCCTCAGCAGAGGCAAAGTCGCCTTGTTTTCGTTTCGTTTCGTTTTCGTAGCGTTATTAAGGCGAGGTATGAATAATTACAAACCAAGGTCAACGAAGATTGCGAAAGTGCGAAGCGAATATAACTCGGGAATAGGAACAAGTGGGACGGCAATTGTGCGCTCGCACCTAATCTGAACCAACGTAAGCGCTAAAACGAAAAAAAAAAAACATAAAAAATAAGCTATTTCAGGGACTTAAATTTCAATCTTCAAATCGCTAGTAACAACAATTCCCCACATAGTATAATTTATAGAAAGATCATATTTACTACTACTGCGGTATAATAGGAAAAAATATTGGAAAAGAGGGTTGACTTTGGATTTATTTTCTATCGAGAAAATTTTATCCAAACACGATTTCCATCATGAAAACCCTAGATTATATAGTAAAATTACATATACCAGAAATTGATTACGATTTGCCGAGTTTTTCCTGAAATACACATCAAAAAAGCACCCCTAATTTTTCCTGAGGCGCCTTAACTTTGTCTAGGCCTACTGTTCCCCTCTCCACCGAGTGGCACAGGCCTTTACCCAGATACGAGTAAAATGACCCATACTCCATCACGCTGGTTCAGACTTCTACAAGGTGTGACAGAAGGGTGTAGACATATTTTAGGAGGTTGTTAGGATGACTATTCTGAGCAACTTTTAATATGAAACTGAATTGATCAGAGCAACTATATTTTTCATTGCTCCGTAGGTTTTGGTCCGGGCGGGTATTATTATATTATATTATTATATTTGGCCTATATCATCCCACTGCTGGGCAAAGGCCTCTCTTCCCCGTTTCCATGCATCGCGCTCCTGGGCCGATTCCCACCAGTTCTTGTTGTGGTCCCTCAGCTCGTCACTCCAACGTTTTCTAGGGCGGCCTCGACCTCGCCTTGCGTTTTGTGGGACCCAGAGTGTCATTTGTTATAGAGAAGTAAAAATTAAAGTTGCCTTTATCAAATCGGTTTCATAGTGAAAGTTGCTCAGAATGATGTCCCTAATAAATATTCCCCTAAAATATGACTACACCTTTATGTTACACCCTGTATACTACCAAGTAGCGATAGTAACCGATTCACGGTTGCCCCCTACAGCTTACCATGACTATAGGTGTGCCGAGCCGGCAATATTGCCCCATACAGAAAATCCGGCCAAGTGCGAGTAAGAATCGCGCACCAAGGGTTCCGATCACACTTGGAGAGCGTAACCGTGTAATTAGGTTTCCACATAAAAACTAAAGTGTGATGTCATCCATGTAAACCAGATAGAATATATTTTTAGAAAGACAGAAATTTGCAGTTTTCAGATTTCTCCCTTTATTTGTGTTAAAATAAGACCTTGCTTCGTGCCAAATTTCATGATCCTAGGTCACAGACTTGAGTAATCGATATTAATTTCAACTTTATACCTCCATGCGTTTCTGAGACAAAGTTTAACAGGCGGTGAGACAGAGAGACAGACAGACAGAAATTTACAGTTTTAGGATTTTTCCCTTTATTAGTGCTATATGACCTTCCTTCATTCCAAATTTCATGACCCTAGGCCAACCGGAAGTACCCTATAGGTTTTGATACCCTTGCGGGTTCCACGAGAGTTCATACAAATTCAGCAAAATTATGACATAATATCGCGGTATCTTTTGATTGCGTGGACCTAGAAGTTTAATTTTTTCACAGCTCCAAGGAACCATAATTATGTATTGTACACATGGGTCTACTTCTACTCAGCAATCCACCTGTCTCATCCCTATTTGGTTTGCTGGAAGAGATCTCTTATTAGAGATAAGCTCGCCTTTGTACACGTTTTCTATGTTTTTATTGTCCTATGTAACTGTTTGTGTGCAATAAAAAAATTATGAAATTATGAACCATAGACTCGAGTAATCGATATTAATTTCAACACGATACCTCCTGCGCGTTCCTGAGAAAAGGGGTCGTGACAGACGGACAGACAGACAGACGGACAACAAAGTGATCCTATAAGGGTTCCTTTTTTTTTCCTTTTAAGGATCGGAACCCTAAAAATAGCAATATTGCCGTTAGAGCTCGTCTAAGCTGAAATGACGCGCCCCACTCCTTGGTTTTGTATGACAAGTAAATACAAAACCAAGGAGTGGGGCGCGTCATTTCAGCTTAGACGAGCTCTAGAATGGCAGCATTGTCGGCTCGGCACATCCTATGACCATGACATCCGAAACATGGAGCTTCTGATAACGTCCTTTAGTTAACTGAATTATCTCATTCGAACATGGTCAGCATCGCAAGCGCACAACCCACTAGACCACGGAGCTCTCATTAACAATATAGTTAAGTTATTTCCATTTAACTTCTTCAGCACTGACTAACAACAGCCATTTTCCCCTCGCACGTAATCATTATTGCAGCATAGTCCAACTTGCAGAGCGTTGGTTTGTCCGACTGCACATAGTGTACAGGGTATTTGGGGTATTCGCTTTGTTCCGCTTCCGTTTCCTTTCGTAAGTTGTTGTAGTCGTAAGTTTATTTGTTGGGAAAATCACTGTACTCAGCTACAGGGTGTATACATAAGTATTGGGATCAATGTTTGATTTGTTATAATAATTATTTTGCCCAGCACTGGAGCACATTTAAGCTACATAAAAAACTTTACAAGTAAAGCAGTAAGGTCGAAATTCAAAGGTCGTGCGTGAATCGTGATAGAATCTACGGACAGAGGGTCGTCATTATATTTTGACGTTGCAAAGTAGTACACAGCCGGTAGCCGTAAGAACCATTAAATGCTATCAATGCCAAGTTTAATTATTTATTTATGGCATTTGTTAGGTACATAAGAAAGGCGAGATTCCCTGGACCGCCACTATCACAGCACTTTAATTGGGACGTCATTTTGTTACCAGAATTAAGGCCCTGTACACTACAGCAGGAACTCCGAGCGCTATAGAAAGTTGGTCGGCGCTGGCTATTTCGTTATCAGCCTAAACAAATAAAGGAGTTTAGGGGAAACAGATATGTTAACTTTCTAAGTGTATAAGAGCGGTTTCTGCAGTTGTACTCCGGTAGACAAGGCAGTGATTTGGGATCGACCGTAACATTTGTTTGGATTTACCGTAGCTATGATTTTAGGCGTCAGCAGCCATACACAATAAAATATCTAACTCAAACTCTTTCGTCGAAATGCAACTTATGCTTTCAATGCGTTTCTGCCAAGCTGGCAAATGCACAAAATAAATCGCACAGAGAGAGAGAGAGACAGAGGCCATGGAGAGTTCCATGGTAAACATCAGGCTTCAAGAATCGCAATACAGAGATAACAGGTCGCACTAAGATCGTCGATACCAGCAAGCTAACCACAGGACTGAGACGGTAGACAGGACACTCGGCCAGGCGAGACGACGGAAGATGCATCAAAACATGACATAGTGGCTACCCACTGCAAAACTAGCTAGATGGACGGAAGACATCACTGCTGTGGCTGGTAGGCGGTAGATGCGGGACTCTGCGGGAGGCTCGGGACGGGAGTTGATGGCGTGGTATACTCAGCACTGGGTAAATGTGAGCTGATGGAATGATAGATTAAACATGCAGAGCAAAACATTACGTCACTCGGCAGTTGGCTGTATCTCGTTTTGTGTAAGTGATTGACGCGCGATTAATTTATGCAACTTCGAACGCTGAGCCGGAAGCACCAAAGTAAACAATGCTGGGTCCCGATAATACCAACTAGGAAGTCGAGTTTAACTTAACCTTCACCAATAAATCGGTATACCGACTATAGTCCCTATGAAGCAGGCAATAAGGACGGTGGAGTATTATTACTAAAGTACAAGAGGTATAACTTCAGTACAAGAGGTATAACTTCGACGAGTTGGGGTGTGTACAGAAGCCTACAAAGATAATTTTTATTCATTGAAAATCTTGCTTAAAATGTCACTTATAGTACTTACAAGCTATCTGATAGCCCGGTTTCTGAGACGCTGATCAAAGTTTACGTTTACCTAACAGAGCGATTAACTAATTTCAGCCAACCACGTGCCACCATCAGCCAATCATGTGCCGCCATTTTGAATTAACCATCGATCGATTTGAAGTTAATCGTGACCTGTGATCAGCATTCATCAGCATCAGCGATCAAAAATCCAAATAATATTACATTATGTATGGTTCATGTTTTCTCTGTAATTTGTAATTTTCATTAGCTATAATTATTTAGAAGAGCTCTGCAGCCTGAAATACAGGTTCTTACCTAGCTCAGGCTCAGATGTTCCAATTATTCATGCGAATACCCTAGCTAAGCACCTTGAATTTTGTATATTTTTCTCTCTGTGTTTAATGCCTAAATAAATAAATGTGTGGGCATGCATAATTATAATTTATTACACCCTAACTAATGGTTTTGGTGCAGATAAAAGCTCTGCCACCGAACATGATTAAAAAAAGGTATTACTCTCCTTTTAATCACATTCACGTCGGTACCTACTATCCGAAGATCGTCACATAATTTTTCGTCCAACAAAAGGAAACACGCTTCATGGAAAGCCGGGCCGTATCTAAGCGGAAAATCTCAGAGGAATTTCTTGTCTGTTATATAGCTATGTATAAATGAAGATGTAGATGTGAAGATACAGATATCCGGCACCACTAGCATCGAAACTGGGGAGAGATAAAAAATCGGTCAAGTGCGGGTCGGATGCGAACATGAAGGGTTCCGTACCTTCCTATAAGAAAAGACTGGTTTCAGTTCAAATCCCTACAGATTACGGATTCAATGTCCAACCAATTGCACCACCGACTATATACGAAAATACTCATTCTGTAAAGTTTCAACTTGGTTGAAAGTCGGACAGGCGGACAGCGGAGGCTTAATAGTAGTGTCCCGTTAGGCACCCTTGTGTACGGATCCCTAAAAAGACGTTCGAATTACAAGTATAACAATCTCCCTCTTTCTTTTTAAGCTTCACTACTACTATGCGAATGTAGTCCTTGTCATACTTAAGATAGAAGCAGCGCAAAGTCCCAAAAGTATAGGTTACCTTGATCGCGACACGCTACGCTTGAACGTTACATAATATGTAGTATATAGTTTATGGAAGATTTGTGGAGAGTTCGCTAGTTTTGCATAGAGGAAAAGTAAATGATCTTGTTGATTTTGGATGTTTCAATCGAACATTCGAAAGCTATAACACTGTTAGTTCTTCATATTTCACTCCAGTATCTTGCATGATATTGGTTGATGAACAGTTAATAAAAAATAAGTACATAGAATCCCTACATTGCATTTCGGTGACAATCACTAATCTGTGGACCACTAAGAAGTTATGAAATATAAGTAGGTAAGTTCGACTACTTTTCATAAGCGGCATCATCAAATTGCTTAAAGAATTGTAAATCTAATATGCTGTCTGCTGTACCTAACCCTGGAAGGGCGCATGAAAACCGCATGAAAACCATAATCCGAAATCCCAACAAAAGTCATCGACCGAGACGACACCGCACTATCCGGGTAGCGATGATTTAAAGCTCTTTATCGTTCGCCGGCCGGCACCCTACAGAAGGGAATCCATGAAAAAACAACGCAAGCAATTGCTGTTGTGTCTGTGGCCTGTGGGAGGGGGCACAAATTAGTAAGAGGAAGAGTAACAAACACCCTTGAAAGTAAAATGAAACGCCTGCAAAATAGTTGCGAAAATAAGGTTTTAATTAAGGCGGGCAACACATTTCTCTTACTCAGAAAAGCGATGACACAATTCCAAACCATTAAAAATAAATTAGGCCACAAGTAACTGCCTCCGCGCTTGTAACCTGTATAAAAACAATGCACGACGATCCTCCTTTTTCCTTCGCCTTTTTCATCCTTTTTTGCGCTGCGCCTCCAAAATGACACTTTTAATTTCGTATATCTTTCCCGACACACAACCCTTCCCGTTCTAGCTCTATAAATCAGGGCAGTGTCGGAGAGAGACGACAGTAGAGAGGTCTCTGCGGTCGGCGTTTTGAACGCTTTTAATTAAAATGTTAAGAATTTCGTGTTTTGTATGCGAGCGGTTGGCATGAAGCCACCAGAATAATGTGAGCTCGTTTTCTTTGATTCTTGTAGGAAAATATCTATTAAATTATTTGGAAGCACAAAAACAAAAGATATGATGTTGCTCCGTTCCAGATATTACTGTTAGCAAAGCCGTTTTAATGATAACACGGCATCTTATTTCGCATTAAACATTGAATGTGTCTAGTAAAATCTTGTCATCTGATTCTGGATCACTAAACAAACAAGATATTTTGAATATTTGAGTCCAATATAATGAAATTGAAATTGAAATTTGTTTATTGACAGATAACATGGTTTACACAGATTCTACTTAACTAAAATAAGGAGATACTTAATTAGGAACATTTATCGTAAAATAGGAGGGATCAGTGACAACCGAACTAGTGAAAACACTGTATCTCGGTTGGTAATGTTTGCGAAGTAAATTTTAAACATTTCATTATTATTATTTTTATGCAAATAAATTGCTGTTAATGCGTGAATATGAAACATTCTTAGCAGGCATGTGATACTGAATGAAAGTCGCCATAAATTAAAAGGCGCGTCAACGCCTCCATTTTTGGTGAAGTTTTTGTTACTATCAATCAATTTTGGCAGAAGCTATGCCGAAGTTTTACTTTATATTTCAGAAAGTTTTTTACCCTGACCTAGTTCAGCGCGCCCTAAATGCCTCGTCAGGAAAATATGTCACATATGCTCGACACGATTGCTTGGCTAGTTGGCAGCAGTACTTGGTTCGTGTTGCGGTAACGTATGCAGTTCATTTCACGAAACAGTGACAGAATCGCAGTAGGCACTCTTGAAGGTTTCGCATCGCGTAGTATTCGAAACCACAGGCCTGCAGCGTTTACCAAAATTACGCTGTCAAGACTGAACCGCAGCGCGACCTCGCTATACGAGCGATTGCAATAAATTCCGAATATGGAAAACTGTTTTCGTCACCGCCTGCGGGCTGCCAGCCATACAAAAACACGTCAAGAATACGTCATAAATTCGATGAAATAAACGATGAATGTTGTTGCGAAACAATTGCAATAAATCTCGCTCATGTGGATCGCAATTTCTCAGTTGGAGGCCGAGTGCCGCCAGAAGTTTTCCAATATCGACGGCGAGAGAATCCCGCCATGTAAAAAGCAAGATGGCGGCTTACCTACTGGGGCTGGTGTGTGCTGAATATCAGCTGCTCACGCCAAGCCATTTGACAGTCAAATAGCAATGATAAACATCGGGCCTCAGCGGGGCCTCGACCAACTCGATCCAACTTTATTGCCGTGGGTACCGAACGAGGTTTTCTGATTTGCTTTTGATGAGTTGTCTGAACGTATTTCCGAATTTTTATGTCTTTTATTATTGAGTTAGTACTGTTAGGTTTTTTGCGAAGATTTAACTCTGCAAATCAGTTTATGCTTTTTGCATTATACAAATACTGAGATATATTATTTATACGATGCAAATCCTCCACTATTATTAGAATGGAGTTTAGATATTTTAATACGGCCGCCTACTTCGGGTCCGTCCTGAGGTCACGATTCATCTGTCACACTTATATGAGTTTAAACAAGGCTGGTTTTAAGTTGTTATTAAAGTTTTACTTTAACAACAATTTATCAGGCATTAACATGACTTCAGTTAGCGAGCCACTTCATTATATGATCCACGTGCCCCAATGTCCCATTGATTTTGCACTAGACGTGTGCAACTCTCAAAACTTTTCCAATATCGAAACTGCGTTGAGTGCATGCAAACAAATTGCATCTCTACCGTTTACTTTCACGAAATCGTCGCAGTTAAAATTCCAACTGGCTGGGGAACTCGTAATAGTATTTATGTTGTTTTCCCTACTTTCTTTTCTATCTTCAATTGTTGTGCACGAAAATAAAGTCACAATTAGATTGGTCAATAATTTATTCGACGCGATCCCGTTGTCTCCCCTAGCTGCGTTTGTTTCGTGTTTTACTGCAACTAGTTAGAGGACGTTTTATGTGTCCTCCGTAAGCCCCCGCGCTCACGCTACATTCCATATTCGCGAGCAAAAAGAAATAAAACCCAGAGGAAAACAAAGGGACGTTCCGTGTAATCATTCTGTATTACTTTACCCGACTTTACCGCATGTGTTACAGCACCGATTGTGTCGTAGTATTCAATTGTAGGTATAAATGAATTTGGTATATGTTAAAATTATAGAGTACCTACTGCACGCATGCAAAGCAAAGTGACTCCGCCCACAGAATACAAATGCGACATATCTCGTGGCGTATTCGAAAAACAGACAGTGGCATTAAACCAATAATATTATTTAATATGTAAATCTCGTTTTAAAAGCGGCACCGTGTTTGATGTTTTCATTTCAATCCGATCATTGGGTACACAGCAGTCATGTATATTGATGAGCAACTGCTATTCTGATTGGCAGACTGGGACTCTCTGGATAGAATTTATTAACAATATCAATAAATAGTAATTAAATCAAAGAAAACATCGAAAATCAAAGAAAACAATTGAACTTCTGACCAAATTTCGTACGTAATCAGAGGGCCGGTGGACGTAGCTAGCAGCAAAAAGCTATGTGTATTGGATGAATTTAAGAATTAATTTCTTCACGACGAAAAGACAAGAATACGAAAAAGTATAAATTGTATCGCATCCGTGGCGTAGAGAAAAGTCGTAAACTGCGGACCACTGCGGCCATCAATCAAGTCAGGATGTCCGAATCGGACGAAAGAACGCAAAAACACCGAATGCACGAACAATAGGTGGCGCTGACGATCCGTCAAGCCAAGATGGCCGCTCTGCCTTTTGGCGGGAACCGCTGAACCGCGTAATTGACAAAGGATAGTAAGCCTTTGTGTCCTTCCTGGGGCACGAAGTCTGACGAATCTTGTATTTCTTTATGTTACAAACAAACACACGTTTGCTAACAACAAACAGTAAAAAATACCTTAAACCATATTTTTACATCTCTTGTTACAGTCATACAGTCTATCATTATTTTAAAAGTTGCATTTTGAATGCTTTTGAATAATAAACATCTAAATATTCTGCAAAGTGAAAAAAAAAACAGCATTCACTAATCAGCTTATTGGTTCGTGTAAAGCAATTGATTGCATCATATCACTTCGTTACTCAACAAAAAAGCGGTTATCATATTATGAAGTATGGGCAGGGTCCTACAGCTACCCACAAATTGGCTCCCCACTCGTTATCCTTACTGTTGGGGCACATTTATTTTTCCTGCAGAGAAGCACCCTCGGCCGATGGATCACAAAGAAATCATTATTTGCACGCAACAGAGTAAATGTACTTTATTTGCAGCGTAATGATAGTTCTCTTAGCGCAATCCAATTTTCTTGATAGCGAACGATAAAATTAGGCGGTTTGAATGAGCTTGAATGGGAAGTGATGACGTGCGTGTCAATTTTGAAACCATATACTCGTCCATATTGGGGGTGAGTTTTAGAATGTTAGGGTAGTGAATTAACATGGTACGAAGATAGCATTCAACGTTCATAATGCATTTTACATTGAAATATCGACTCTAAACGCATGAAATTTATATCAGATGGTTTTTGCAGCCTTCAGTAGGCTATAGTCGAACTGAGTCATATAGGTATTACGTACAGTGTCTCAGCAAAGTTATACACTACATACTATCTGTACATAGTACCCTTGGATTCCCTTTTCAAATATTCCGGATTTACAGACCCACACAATGGGGACCTTCTAACTTTACAACACAATCAATACCCCACAGCCACATAAACTTAACAATATGTTCGATCCCAAACAACGAAGAGCTATCAAAACTTCCCCAATAACAGCCGTTTAACAAATCTATTGTACCTATAATATCAATTCAAATTTTATTCCAGCACCAACTCGAAATAAACTTTGTCTGTTCTAAATCTCAAAAACATTATGCAAGTCACACCGGCCATTCTTTACGTTATAATTGGGAAAGTTTACACCATAACTTCCGCTAAATTATGAAATTTTCGTTCTAGATATCTTAATTAAGGAGTACGGATACTTAAGCAATTTCATCAGCAGGTATGACAAAACGAAGTTTATAAATAGCCCGATGCCAGACTCTCCAGAAGAGAGATTAACATAATTTTAAATAGTCGTAAACAAACTATTATTAGATAAAAAAGTTAAACATTAGAATTTAGAACACTGTTTGAGTTGGCAAATTAGTTCACCAGGCGGCGCCACTGTAACTCGGTTCGTTCTTGCCCAAATTGTGTCTAAGTTAAATAAACTTATTACAAGAGAAATCTCAAGTTTTCATTGAAAAACCCACAAAACCTCATAAATATTACACGGATATTCGAATTTCAATCACAGACATAATAATTATTATGGTAAGTTAACTTCTACCTTCTGATTCGCAGAAGGCCCGCCCGCGGGAGAACTTCTCATTCATATGTTTACCGAGAGCGGCGAGCAAACAGCCAACTAGTTTTCGTCGCATCCGAAACTCGAGACACTCGTTCAGAAACTTCACCTGAAATCTCGAGACAAAAGTTACACGATTAAAACCACCAACAGCCATTCTACGACGATTCCTGGACGCCACCGACCAGCGGAGTTGGGTCTGCCACGTCCCCCGCAAATGTTCGTTACGTGAACTCGGACAAGCACCGGTCTGCGGTTGTAAAGTTCAAGTTACGATGGCGCTGTTATTTGCGGCCATGTTGTTAGGACAGAGTGGCCGCGGCAATAACAAGGCCTCTAACGACGCTTGTTTAGATATCCTTAAACAAAAGATATAATAAAGAAAATCCTTTGCAATCTCCCGCTGATTCAATGTTTATGAATGAGTCAGAAAGTCGTTGTGCGAGTCATCTGACTCGCAGATTGATCGTAGACTCAATTTATTAACCGAAGTATTCTTCTTCACTTTGGATCAACCTTTGGCTTTTTAGATTTGTTTAGAGAAAGCTTTGGCTTTTTAGATTTGTCTAAAGCCCCAGATAAACAGACAGATCATCATCATCTGAGCAATGAGAGAACGGCACTTAAAAAATGGAGAGGTTCTATTTTAAGATTATTTTTTAAGATTACATGTAAGCATGGCTGTGGATTTTTGTTGATAAAATAAAATAAAATAAATTCTCAATTGTATATGTATGAATGTAATATTTTCAGAAGTGCAAAATATTCACACATGTTAGTCTTTTAGGGCTTCCAAACGAGTTTACAAAATTTCATTATGTATGTATCTATGTTTGTCTTCGTGTTTCTCCGTAACTATGAATCGGATTTTTACCATTTTCAACCGACTTCAAAAAAGGAGGAGGTTCTCAATTCGACCCGTATGTTTTTTTTTTTTTTTTTTTTTTTTTTTTTTTTTTTTTTTTTTTTTTTTTTTTTTTTTTTTTCTATGTTTGTTACGCGATTACTCCGCCAATTATGAACCGATTTGAACAAATCTTTTTTCGGCGTATAGGTAATACCTCAAGGGTGGTCCCATTGACACCAGGTCAGGATCTGATGATGGGATCCTGGAGAAATTGAGGGAACTCTTCAAATATTATAGGCAGACCTATAGTGATTTTTGTGTTTTTCATAATAACTCGTGCAAATGCACATGGTAAGCATAATATTGTGATGCGGAACTGCTGATGAAGACCACATATGGCCACCAGATCTGCTCAATACTAGGTACAAACAAATACAATGCGTGGCTGACGGGCAGGCAACGCATAGCCTAAACCGGTGGACCTAGAGCCATGAAACTTTGTACAGAGGTTCCTTAGTAGCGTGGGGTAGCACTGAGATGGGATTTGACAAAATTAATTCCCCAAGGGTGGGGGGATAAGGGGTTACAGTTTGTATTAAACTCAATCTAATCAAATAGGGTTTGTGGAAGTCGGTTTTTTCTAAAGTTTACTTTTTGTTTCAATTATATTGTTTATATATCTTCTCCTTAATCCTGTATCCGTGGTTGAAACGGCGGCACGAAACCCTTTGTGTCTGAAAACGTGTCGCTCTTAGTACGCACTCGCACAATCACCATCATAACTTTAACTGACAGACATCTCTTGTCAGAAATAATCTCGCCGTTGCACATGTTTCTTTTATACGTTATCTGCGTCTATTGTGTAGGAGGCCGTGTTTCTTTATGATTGTGTAACATCTACAATAAAGACATTACGAATTACTAATCTCATTTATTTATACTTTACTTTTACATACCCCCTGTTCCGAGTCACGCCAAAATCGATCACAGCGTCTACGAAGCCGTTCCGAGTCAGTTTATGGCGATACAAAACGATGGAATCGTAGACGCCGTATTCGATTAGGCGCTGACGGAGATGTCACGGAACGCGACCATAAACACAAAGGCCTGCCTGCCTGTGATCAATTTATCCTGTCCACCCTGTTTTTCCTGAAAAAATATATATTTTTCGAGACAAGCTTGCCTTTTATACAGCTATATATCTTCATTGTATTGTTTGTGTTCTAAGCAATAAGTATATCCGAAACACATACGAATGTCGAATCTATTGTTGCAGGAACGTGGTGTACAACCTGAGTCTCACCGACCTCACGGAGCAGAGGAGGCTCACGTGGTACTCGCCGGACAATGACGTCAAGATGTGCGTCGTCAAGGGAAAGGACGAGGTAAGCACGTTCCAGTTCGGCGACGACGAGGAGCCCCGTAGCCCCACGCAAAATAGATTGGATTACCGGCTTAAAGTGGGCACAATTCTTCTTTCTTCTTCTTTCCTCTTCTTTCTTCTTATTTCTTCTTCTTTATTCTTCTTTATTCTTCTTTATCTTCTTTATTATTTATTGCACAGAAACATAAAAAAATACATTTACAAAAAATATTATACGCAAAGGCGAGCTTATCTCTAAAGAGAGATTTCTACCAGCAAACCTAGGCAGGACAGGAATGTGGATGCATGAGGACAGTCCAGACAATTGTACCTGTGCCACCCCGTAAGGGAAAAGGCGTGATGCCTTATTATAATGTAAAAGTAAATGTAGCCCATTAATGTCCCCACCGAAGGGCACAGGCCTTTACCCGGATGTAATTTTACTTATTGATATTTTAAAATATCCTAATCCAAATACTTATTAGGGTTTATTTATGTTAAGATAAATATGATTAATATGTATTCATGTAGGTACTTAGGTATTTATTATATTCAGTAGTTTAGTAATATGTATAATTTATCCCAACAAAACATGCATACGCATATACAAAAACGCCAGTCTCGCAGCCTGCGCAGTTTATTCTACCGTAAAAAGTTGTGAGATCTAATTTTAAACCAAGTCGGTTAATTTAACCAGTATCTGTGTATGGTAGAATCTTTCCAACAACTTTATTATCGTATACTGTTAAGTACCTACCTAATTAGTTATCTAATAACATTTATAGTGATCGGATCAATATAAGACATCTTTATTTCTTCAATAATAATTAGAATGACTTGGCAATCGCACGTAGAAAAGTTGTCGACTATAGGACCGTGTGTGCAACGTAATGTACCTATTGCTCTCGCTCCAAAATAATTCGTTGTTTTCTTATTAGTTAAGTTTATCTTTATTTAGAGATATGTTGTGTTGAGTAATAATATTCATTTGTGCTCTGGGTGCTATAGAGTGGTCAGTTGAGCGCGATTGCCAAGTTATTCTAATTATTATTGAAGAAATAAAGATGTCTTATATTGATCCGATCACTATAAATGTTATTAGTTAACTAATTAGGTAGGTACTTAACAGTATACGATAATAAAGTTGTTGGAAAGATTCTACCATACACAGATACTGGTTAAATTAACCGACTTGGTTTAAAATTAGATCTCACAACTTTTTACGGTAGAATAAACTGCGCAGGCTGCGAGACTGGCGTTTTTGTATATCTATGCGTATGCATGTTTTGTTGGGATCTCATTTCTTTTTGTAAGTAACTTTCCTTTTTTGCTTTTCGGGTACTATTTCTTGTGCGTTAGATACCGACTTTCTCAAAGCCCACTCCCTATCTCTATGGGCTCTTCTCTGTGGCTTTGATGTTACGATTTGTGACAAGTCTGGGCGGTGAATTATATAAATATAAATCATACCTCAAACCATGCTCGGTCTAGTGGGTTTCACCTTGCTTCTCACGCAAGAGATGCAGGTTCGAATCCCGGTGCTGACCATGTACCAATGAGATGATTAATTTGTCTTAAGTACATTATCGGACACTCCGTGTTTCGGATGGCACGTTAAGCTGTAGGTCCCGGCTACTATCACTACTTCGTAGTATGTAGTAGTCGTAAAACCCCCTCCACCAACCCGCACTGAGCCAGCGTGTATGGCTCATGAATATGGCTCAATCTTACTCGGATCCGAGTAAAGGCCTGTGCCCCTCGGTGGGGACATTAATGGGCTACATTTACTTTTACTTTACCTCAAACCAAACCATACCGCGATTCAGGAAATGCACACCTAGCGACATCTAATGGGGAATAGCGATATTAGACAATATTGTAACCGCTTTATTTAAATCATAGCTGGAACCAAACCATACCGCGATTCAAGATACACATAGCGACTAGCGACATCTAATGGGGAATAGCGATGAATCGAAGTAGTCGTGTACTGAGCTTATTGATAATTAATATATTATGAAATTGGGGCTAAAATTGCGCAATGTTTGAGTTTTCCTTGGCTTTGCAGGCTAAACTTTAACCATGCTCAAAATTTTAAGCTTGTGGGTTCGCTAGAAGTAACCTTTTGAGTTTTCATGATCGTGAATCAGTGAGTCAGTGAGTGTCAAAATTGAGGAACTTTGAATTGCTGTACCTTCAACTCTACTGGTTCAAATTTATTGAAATTTTGAGAATATGTCTTATGACATGGTGCCTTTTAGCCGCCGGGAATTCAGGTTTCTATCTTTATCCACAACGGAGTAACAGGTAGGTCAAATATGCTCTGAATGGCTTCCTGTAAAGGATGTTACTGCTGCGCCCGTATGTTTTGCTTTTTGCTCGACTTGGCTTGGGGGCGCTGCCGCGCCCCCAGATTTATATTTTATTTTTACTTTAGCACATAGGCCTACCCGTTTTGAGTTTTAAAATGTATCCTGTCCATCCTGGGTTTGCTGGAAGAAATCTCTTTTTAGAGATAAGCTTGCCTTTGTTCATGCCTTTTCTGTATTGTTTGTGTTTTTTTCTGATATGTGCAATAAATATATACGAAATATACGAAATACATATATTTAAGCGAAGTAAGCCCGGGTCTCTCAAGAGACGGATAAACAGTCAGATAACTTTTTTTGACACTGTTTGTACGTGTGAAAGGTCAAAAGCCCCAGATAAACAGACAGATAAACGCTATCTGAGGAATGAGAGAATGGCACTAAGTAAACTAACATAAGCCAATTAACGAAATTTTTAGTTTTAATATTGTATGAAATGTACTGGGCATTGTATATACAAGGTGCAAATGAATTAACGCAAAATGAGAAACTACTTAGTTAGGGACATCATTCTGAGCAACTTTCATCATGAAACCGATTCGATCAGAGCAACTTTCCCTTCTTTTTCACTTCTCCATTCAAATCACCTGACTCACTCAGGCCAAAATGTACTGGAAGTGAAAACTAAAGTTGCTCTGATCAAACCGGTTTCATAATGAAAGTTGCTCAGAATGATGTCCCTAACAAAGCAGTTTCTCATTTTGCGTTAATTAATTTACACGTTGTATAGAGTAGCCACTTTTCTTTGCAAGGTCCTTGCTAATATACACATTTCACGGGTAAAAGGTAATTTAGTCTAAGCAACTTTTTTATGAGACCCGGCTAAAACGCCACAGTTAAACGCTGTATCCGAATATGTAGATAACTCAATGACAAAAAAGTAGCTTATACTTAATAAGTCGCCGTCGCACTTAATTACCCCTAAGGAGACCGCCATCCAAAAAAGGAGAAGCTTTGTATGCATTTATAAATATAACGGACTATCGTACGAAAAGCAATCAACTGTAATTGCTATAGGCAGGGACTGGATTACCGGGTAAAAAACCCCTTCAGTCGTTAGGGTTATAAGCAGTGATCGGAGTAGGCAGAGCTATTTAGGTTCATTGACCGCAAACATTGCTATTATTATGGATAATCCATGGTATTGGGACTGATACTCCGGGGTTTTAATAAATATAATTGTTTTTATCAATAAGTATAAAACATGGTTTATGTAAGGCAATAAGCGCATGAGCGACATTGTAAATTTTATATCAGCAACACGTTGCCAAACTTTTTTCCTAACGTGCGACGTTGCCGCTTTGTTGAAACTCGTCGTGATATCGCCAAACAAAAACAATAGCGGGGTGTTCCTCGAAACGAAACGAAAACAAGAGTGACCCACCCACCTGTTTTTGTCTCTTTCTGCACCACTAGAATTCAATTCAAATCAGATTCGGGGAGTATCCATATTATTCTTACATATGGCAAGTACATAAAATAGCTCTGCCTACTCCGATCACTGGTTATAAGTATTTACAGAATGATAATTAAAATAAATATATGTTTATCAGATTCCTTGATAGGGTTACCCTATTGGATTTGCAAACGTTACAAATATACCTAGCATAATAAGAGTACGAGATATCGTTGATCAAAGTCGTTAGGGTTCCAGTCCCCTATAGGTATTGGCTCATATGCTCTGCGCATCCAAAAACACAAAACACAAGCTGTAAGGCAATTACAAACGTATTTAATGATCAAAATCGTCAGTGTTTTCGTATATTCGAATATGCATGAGTTTTGTCCACAGTACTTTACTTAACGCGCCTTGCATCTGGTAATAAAGCTACTGTTGACATTGCCTGCTTACCCCCCTTTATGTAAACACGCATACAGCCACACCGCGTCGCGGTAATGAATGAACTACTACGTCGCGTAGCTGCTACGCCGTAGTCGATGGTGCTACGCCGTAGCCCGTAGCACGCGCTGGCGATAGAGCGTATCGTTTAAATTAAAATTCGTTTAAAATGCTTAACTTTAACATACTTAAAAATACGTTTTTTAATTAATTATTATATTGACGACATATTATACGAACAAGTTTGGACTTTGATCTTAACATACCTGATTAAAGAAGTTTGTTTTTTTTTTTCAAATCATCCCCGCAAAGTTCTTTGGCACGCTCTTACCGCTCTCTCTTATATTATCTTTTAATTAATATCCTTCGTATCCTTAACGATTATTTATTTTTCATTACATTTTGTGCCGATCTCCGCCCATGTACGTACAAGTTACACCATAACAGCCGGTGAAGGTACGAAATTGCCTCGTACCTGTCTGCCATCATCCTACATGGGGTGAACAGCGGCAAATTAAAACTGTAATCGAGTAGATCCGTGCTCGAGAGAGCGTTTAGCGCACCCTACTGAAATAACCGTGTACTAGACGTAATGACGTAAGATAAGGAGGTAGGCTAGACCACTTGTGCTTGTCTATTAAAATGGAATAGAACAAAGTTTAATAAATCTTTTTTTCTGTAGACATTATCAAATGTACATAGAACACGTAAATATTTTTTCAACACACCTGCTCGTAAAGTGGCTCTTTATAGCAAGGCATTTAGGGCTACAATAGCGCATATTGCGCACTAGTGCTTTTTACTTTCCTTTTTTTTTTTTGTTTCAATCTCCGGTGCGTGTTTTATGCCTACAAACAATGCATATTTTTGTAAATATTTTAGCATAAGTACGAAAGTACGTATAAGTACGTAGTAGTTTTTAGGGTCCGATCCTTAAAAGGGAAAAAACAGGAACCCTTATAGTTTATAGGATCGATTGACGTTGACTAAGCAATCTGTATGATTTTATGGTCAATAAAAAAAAGACTTTGAAAAAAAAAATTTGATCACTTTGTTGTCCGTCCGTCCGTGTGTCACCACCTTTATATCGAGAACGCGTGGGACGTATCGAGCTGAAATTTATATCTGCATTGAACGCAATGCAATCGAACGCTACGACCGTTTATGCTGTAAAATTGTCGGATTTTCAAAGTAATCGCAATGGACCCAAAACCTATAGGATACGTCCCGTAGGCCTCCAGTCATGAAATTTGGCACAAAGCAAGGTCGCACAAGTAAAGGGAAAAATCTGAAAACTGCAGTTTCTATCTTTCTGCAAAACTATGTAATTTTGTTCACATGGAAACAAAGAAACCTAATTATAATTGTTTCGCTCTCCAAGTGTGATTGGAACCCTTTACCCTTTACCATTTGGTGGTTTATATATTATGATGAAATAATCATATTTGTAACATTATTTCATAAATTATATTTTTTTCGCTACATTTTACCCATAATTTGCATATTCAAAGCCTTATTTTTATAGGCTGTTTAGCAGTGTTGCCAGTGCCTTTATTTACAACTGCGCGCGCATGGAAAAAAAACTCCGCGCCATTTTCTTGCAATAAATTTTTAAATAAAAATTAGAATAACATTAGAAGTCTTGCTGCGTCTATTTTTTTCCTTGCAAGTTTGTGTGTTGAAAAACGTCGTGTGATACTTATGTGCATTGATTAATTTCACTCTTTGCTATGTTACCGCCTCCTGTGGGGTGGTCAAATTTCCACACTTGTATCATAATGTACTATTTTGCCTCTTCTCTGCTTCATCAAAATGATTAAAATGTTTTGCTTAAATATTACTTACTTTGATTCACATATCAAATTATATGCAGCAATAAAAATGTATAATTAGAAGCGATTTCTGTGTTGGGACAGATTAACTTGACTTGACTTCCATGACTTTCTGAAAAAAAAATCGGAATCTTCGAATCGGAGAATTGATAAAAAGATTTCCTTTCTGGGCTTTGAAACACAACTTGTAGCTATCTATGGCACGTTAATTGTATACCTACTCGTAGAGTATGTTTTAATGATTACGGAGAATTATTAATTAGAATCGTTAACTTCGTCCGGTACTCAATAAGTCTCGTTCGGATTTTTTTGTTCAGAAACAATTTTGTTACTAACCAAGTACTTACTTATTGGGAGAAATAAAACAATGGCATTGTTTTTGTTAATCCAAAAAGCTTATTTGCTCTAATTTACTTTTTCCAATCTCTCTGATAACATAGTTTTCTCGCGATCTAAAAGACAATACAATCTATCCTTTTATCTTATCACAGAAAATCACAACGAATTGCTTATCAGTCTAGACGTAATAGACAGTAATACCGTTAAGTTAAATAGAAAGCTATTGTTTTACGAACATTTAGTTTTATGAGACTGGTCATATATCTTCTGACTAAGAATTAAGACGGTTAAAGCAGAATTACCTACCGTTCAGTTTATGGGTTCTCTTTATTGCCTATGTGTATAAGAAATTTTTATTTTACGACTATTTTATGGCGTAACACCTTTATAACTATTCCGTAAAGTAACGTCGTTTTTTCTACTTTTGGTCTGTTTTGTTACTCCAGACGTTTTCTTCAGAAAATAATTCCGGTGATGTGATACTGAATTTCTACCTATACAAGTACCGGGTTATACTCATAAAGGATAGGGCATCTCTATAGCTGACAAGTGTAATGAATGCCTTTTCGTAATTCGTAATTCATAATTTATTTATTGTACTCACATGAAAAACAGAACTTAAAATATAAAAATGGTGTACAAAGGCGAGCTTGTCTCTAATAAGAGAATTAATTAATTATTTCCTTTTCCCAGAATTTCCTTTGACCAAACTAAACACACGAGAAGAAGGAGACCATTTTTCCAGAATAACTCAGCAATATCCATTTGCTTTTCTAGCCAAAAGACAATTCCAATTATGCACTCCGCTACACGTAGTTACTGAAACTGTTCCTATCTAGGTAAATTTCACAATTTGGCACAGCCGGCCGTACTAGACTCAAGGCCTGGCCTGGCTTTTATATGCGTCACTACAGAGCCTAGACTCTGCTTACGAAATGGCAACTCAGTGTCACTAACTCACGAGAGACAACTCTGACATTATGGATACTATGAAGACTATAGTATGGAGTTTTAAAGGTTTTCAGAAAATAGTGTTGACTAGTCAAGGGCGGGCCCTAGGCAATCAGAACTTAGAATTTCATCCTCAACTTATTTTTAGAGGAAATTAAATAAAAAAAGGTTAAAGCCAAGCTGAGCAAGTCTAACTGAGGAACATACTGTGTCATTTTTATAATGATTAGATAAATAACAAGAACACAAATTCAGATGCGGTGCGAAATTGTAAAATAAAACATTATGACCGACAGATTTTCTGGCAACTTCAGGAGACTTTTCTATCGAGCAAAATTCATAAAATTACGTTTATGGGAAAGCGAAGTCACACTGACACTCGTGATAAACAAACTAGTGAAAAATGGTACAGCAATAGTACTCAAAATTCCGAGCGATTTGTGTTTTGCTAATGGCTGTATTTGCCCAGGGCGCCGCCGTCTTAACCCTAGTATCTAGAGATAGTGTAGTAAATTTAGGAAGTCTTCGCATAGCGAAATCGCAATAATTCATAACAGCGATTATTAATATATTTTTTTTCTTTGTTTCATAGATGATTATATTTATAAAGGGAAAATAAAAAAATCCACCTAAATTTTAAACTGATACATAGGTAAAAATCAATCAAAATATTATTGTCCTGAATTACAAAAAAAATAAAAATACTAACAAAACATATTTTCTTCAAATAGCATTGTTTTAGCGTAAATTTGTAAAATATATGTAAATCCAACGATTTTGGTCTTTGCAATATACGTTTCTTAAATAAAATAGTCTTAACGAAATTTCAAAAATATAAAGAATTTCATTTAATATTATTAACAGTATTATTGAAGTTTTAATCACATTTATTTATACCTATTGCAACTTTAATAGAAGAATCCAACAAGAAATTTAAGAGTAATTAGATATTTTATTTATTCAACAATAGTGTATTAGGCAAAAAGTTAGAAGGTAAGATTTTAGGCAGACTTTAAAAAAAAGGACACATATTATTGATCTCACTAAAAGTCCAACTAAAAATGTGTTATTTTTGCGGTTATTCAGAATATTTTCTAATTTGTAGGTATGCGTGCGAGATCGTAGGTCCGCGCGGAGAAAGCGCGGGGTGCGGGGGACAGTATCTGTAATTCAAACTGACATGACGCAAACAAACATTGTAATAAAGTGCACGAACAGAGGTGATCAGTGGAGTTCTGAAGTAAGTACCTATTACCTACCTACCTACCTATAACAGAATATTAGAATAAAGAGGACAGATTTGATTTTTATTTGTGTGTATGATGCATGTAGGTAGGTACCAAATCGATAAACTGTGAAACAACGAAACTGATTTCAAATTGATTGCAATTTGTTGCATGCAACTTGTATTTCTCTCTCTGTCCATCTTCCTATTCTGTCCTTGTCTTGCAATTGATAGAAAAGGACAGAGCAGGAAGATAGACAGAGAGACAAATACAAGTTGCAAGCAACAAATCAAATTGCACCGTGAGTAGAGCCCTTTAAAAACAGTCGGTCGCCCTTTGATCGTACGTACCGCCTAGGCACGTGCCGATACTTTTCAAAGGCTGCCGCCTCCGAAACAAAGGACGCCGCACGCGGCGTACACAAGCTGCACTTGGTTTTGATTTTTGATGCTTGCGGAATGGTGCGAGAAACTTGCGGGATAGTGCGGAATAGTGCGGGATGCTTGCGGGATACCTGCGGGATACTGCGGAATAATGCGGGATAGTGCGGGATGCTTGCAGGATGGTGCGAGATAGTGCAAGATGGTGCGAGATACTTGCGGGATAGAGCGGAATGGTGCGGAATAATGCGGGTTGGTGTGGGATGATTGCGGGATGGTGCGAGATACTTGTGGGATAGTAGTATTGTGAGGGATAGCGCGGAATAGTGCGGGATGCTTGCGAGATAGTGCAGAATGGTGCGGGATGCTTGCGATATGGTGTGGGATGCATGGTTACGAGTTGACGTGTAATTTATGTTTAGACCAGATTAGCTAATAATATGTATTTACATTTACGTAACTGAAAACAAAATTACCTATTTCGTTCTTTCTTTTTTGCTGAATTTCTGTATGTGTAGTAAGTATTTGAAAGTAGTAGGTAAGGTACACAAAACGAATCTTTGCGTTCATTTTGCTATAGGAAGTCCTAAATACGTGTCACTAAATATCTTTTTTTTTCAGGTTCTAGAACGAGTAAAGAATGTTAGTCTACGATCAGTGAATGTCAGATATCACAGGAGATGTTTTGCATTATTTTTTCAATTTCATTATGTACTTATTGCACTAGGACAATAATTAAAAAACGTAATCAGGATCAGAATATATTTATTTGATTAAACACATGTAGAAATAATGATCCGAAATGTAAAACTTGGTTAAATGAATGAATATGACAAATATGATAAAATAGTTAAGTCTATAACACTGTTTGTACAGCAATAAACCAAACAGTTATAAAATTAGTGTAAAAAGATAATAAAAGTTCATAATTAGAAATAATTTAATAATCTTTGTAAAAACTTCAATAGTTGAGAAACTACTAAAATAATAATTTACAAAAGTTTGTGATATAATGATTAATGATTCTAATACAGGGTGGCTCATTCAAATCGGTCAGTATGGGAATGTCTGAAACTATAAGACATACGAAGATTTGTTCTTAGGAGCCATGTCACCGATTTTGATAAAAAGAAAAACTGCATTCATACATTTGAAAAACTGTACCCAGCTCGGGAATCGAACCCGGTTGTTTTGAAAAAATAAACTTACACTTTTTCTATTTAAATATCGATTGTGTAGGTCTTAAACTGTAAATGTCTCTAAGAAAATGATGTCTAAAATGAATAAAATGCATTGTTTTGACATACTTTAATATATCATAGTAGGTGTTCGAAGTGACCACCGTTTTTTTCAATACAGTATTCAACACGTTTAGGTAACGATCTTACTATTGCATTTTGTATCTTCATGTGGTGAATTTGCGTTAAAATTGACTCTATGGCTGCTTTTAGGTCTTCTTATTTTGTAAACTTCATCCTGAACATAACCCCACAAGAAATGGTCTAGAGGCGTTAAATCGGGCGACCTCCCCGGCCATTTGATAGGGCCGTTCGTACGAATCCATTTTCGCGGAAAGTTTTCATTTAAAAAGTCTCTTGCTATGCGACTATTGTGAGCTGGTGCTCCGTCCTGTTGAAAATAAAGTTGTTCTCTTACTTCTGCTGACATTTCTCCTACGGCCTCTAAAAGATCTTCTAAGATTGCAAGGTACTTGAATCCGTCCAAATGTCCATCATAAATTTTAAACATGAGTACCTTATTGTGGAGTAGGCCGACCCAGCAGTTAAATGAGAATCTAACTTGACGGCGTCCTTCGTGCATTCGTGAGGGATTTTCTCGACTCCAATAGTGATGATTTTTACGATTGTACATTCCGTTGTTGGAAAATTGAGTTTCATCAGAAAATAATACGTACTTTAAAAAATGTCTGTCTAGACCCATTGTTTCTTTTATCCAATTGCAAAATTCAAGTCGTCTAATATCATCTCCTGCGTGTAAGGCATGCACCCAATGTCCATTCTTGTAGCACTTGTATTTGTGTTTCTTTAGGGTTCTTTGAATAGTCCGACGTGAAATTTCAGGAATATCACGACTTGCATTACGGGTGGAGGCATCTGGTGTTGCTTCAAAATAGGTTAAAATGTTAATTTCCATGTTTTCATCACATTTTCTTGGTGTTACTTTTTTTGGCTTTTAAAACTTCCATGGGTCTTCAAATTGTGAACAATTTTGATGAATATCTTACGAGTAGGTAAAATACGTGTCGGATATTTGATATGGTACCAATGTAGTGCACGGTAGCAATTTCTGTCGTTTTTAAAGTAAGCTTCCAATAAATCAAAGTGCTCAGAGTTTGTAAAACGCATTTTCCCAACCACACAGCGAAAGACACAAAAATACCGAAGCATTGATTTTCAGTTCCCGCCAAAACATTTGACACTCGAGTTTTCTTTTTTTTCTTTCTTTTTATTGCTATTCGGCCAGTCACACCGAGTCGTTCCATTTTCAAATGAGGTTTAACACGTCTCTCTATCTACAATATCTACATACTTACTTTAAGTGGGCTTTTCAATTGATTGTTAGTGTTTGATTACTGTAGATAACAAAACTTCCTTAAAGATTTAATGCAATGCTAATGCCACATGATAAGGTGTATGTAACAAGTAGAGAGGTACATACAAACAGCCATAGAGACAATTTTACATGCCTGAACTTGTTGAATATTGTAACGGTGGTCACTTCGAAAACCTACTATGATAAATTAAAGTATGTCAAAACAATGCATTTTATTCATTTTAGACATCATGTTTCTTTGAGACATTTACAGCTTAAGACCTACACAATCGATATTTAAATAGAAAAAGTGTAAGAGTTTTTATTTTTATCAAAATCGGTGACATGGTTCCTAAGAACAAATCTTCGTATGTCTTACAGTTTCAGACATTCCCATACTGCCGATTTGAATGAGCCACCCTGTATATGCTGATAGATTACCTGTATATAATGGTTTTATTTCACCATAAGTATCTGAGTTACTCAAAATATTAATTCATCGGGGTTCTTATAGCGATACACGATTTTTGGCGATTTGTCCGATATTTCTCCCTGTTACAAGGGCCATGATCACGGAACAACTGACGTTCTGCGGGTGGTAAATGATATCTCAGTTGTCCGTGATCGTTTCCTTTGTAACAGGGCCAAAATGCGCGGTAAGGTCCTTAAAACATCATCAAGTTGTGGTAGAGGGAGGGGCAAGGTTTGGCAGGGTAAGGCAAGGTTGTGACGGGTGAGGCTTGTCCCACCCTGCCCTTAATTCAAATCCCGCAACATCTTGCGCCATCCCGCACCATCCCGTAAGCATTCCGCACTATCCCGCACCATTCCGCACTATCCCGCATTATTCCGCACCATCCCGCAAGCAACCCACACTATACCGCAAGCATCCCGCACTATCCCGCAAGTATAGCGCAGAATTCAAGCATCTCGCACCATCCTGCAAGCATCCCGCACCATACCGTAATCATCCCGCACCGCCCGCAAGAATCCCACACTATCCCGCAAGTATCTCCAACCATCCCGCAAGCACCCCGCACCATTCCGCACTATCCCGCAAGCATCCCGCGCCATCCTGCAAGCATCCCGTACTATCCCGCAAGAATCCCACACCATCCCGTAATCATCCCGCACACACCATCCTACACTATAACGCAAGCATCCCGCACTGTACTGCAAGCAACCCGCACCATTCCGCAAGCATCCAGCATTGCACCATCCCGCAAGCTCCTGGTATGTCCTGGTGTTCTACATCAGGTACTCCAGACCCTTGATGTCCATGTGCCAGCAGAAGCGGCACATCATGCTGAACAATTTTTGGTTTGGAGCCATTTCAGTATCTCTTGTATTGTTTAGCTGGGCTGCTGGGCTCCTGGTATGTCCTGGTGGTCTACATCAGCTACTCCAGACCCTCGATATTCATGTGCCAGCAAAAGCGGCTCATCATGCTGAACAATTTTTGCTTTGAAACCATTTCAGTATCTCTTGAAATCGGTCCAGTAGGTACTTTCGGAGTTTATCGATTAGAATTTAGATACATACAAAAAAACAAACAAACAAATTTATATTAGTGCAGATTTCATTCTTTGCATTTAGATACAGCTGACAAAATTAAAACGCAAAAATGCAATACATAATATTGGTGATCTGTGAATGCGATGGTGAATGATTAGGTATTCTCGTGAATGACCCAGCCAGCACCCCAATACCCAATACGCAATGCATTCGCGAGCCGCCATACTTGAGTTTATCAGTGAGAACATGCAAAGCAATTTGAACTTTACCAGTATGGTTTTAAGGTTGAAAAGGGATTGAACAAAATTCAATTTTATTTTTATTTTGGTAAATTCATTAAATAATCAAAAAAGGTGTTGGATTTGGCTACGTTTGATGAATATTAGACGTTTTATGTAAAGTCTACCTTAAATTTCTGCTGTTAATTTTTTGCCGTTTGATTGAGGCCACGAATTAATCAAAGTCTAAGTTCCAATATTTTTTAATGTTGGATTGTTTTAAATATTTGATGTTTGTGTTATTATCTGTTATGAACAGCTGTAAAATAGCTGTTACTATTTCAACCCCAACCGAAAAATAACGGTTGATGCCGTTATCATAACGAATTGAGAAATATCACTTTTCCGATATTTTTTTTGGTGGATTCCTTGTTTAAGTTACTCGTTTTATCATTTTAAATAAGTTTATAAGAGGTAAAAGAGTGATAGTATTTATGCTTCGTTTAATCACGTGTTTTTTGGCGATTGTTTTTTTTTCTATGTTCCGGAAGTAAATTTAGTTGGATTTATAAATATAGTGTCTTAAAATTACCTTCCTTACGTTATTTAAAAAAAATTACGCTGTTAGAGAATTAAAAATATTGATATCTTATTTTTACTACACTAAGAAGGATTCTCAAAATGCAGAAAGAAGAACAATATATTTGGTTTGCTGAAAACGATATCTTGTTAAAGCTCGCCTTTTGTACTCTACATCGAGTAGTCTCTTTTACTTTTCTGTTACTTCATTATCATTGAGCCGCAATTTTGCAAGCGGAATCGAGCCCCAATACGACGAACGTTGATGTTCTACTCTTGCATCGTTTAGAAAGTCTTTTTACTGGGTACTTTCGTATTTGAGCCAAAGTATTATACGTGCACTCGCGGGACTGAGAGGCCCGTCAAAATAAACCGCTGTCAGTTCTGAGAGTTGTCTCAGCCCAGTGCCAAAATAGTAGTTTATGAAACTGTTGCATAATGAGGGGTATTAAAACACGAGTAGGTTTTTAATAGTATAATCGAGAGTTTCAATACCTAGTTATGTGCAGTTTCATACACTACTTTATCTACTCTCATACTTAAGTGTCTCTCCTACAAAAATCAAAGTTAAAACTGAACAATATTTCCACATAAATCAGTGCTTAGACACAACAAAACGTTGTCAAGTCACGTTGATGATGACGTTTTGTTGCCGCCAAAACCCAGCAATCACAGCGCATGCGCGGAGCATGGGCCACACCATGTATTGCGTTTATATAGTACGTCATTATGAATTCGATTTCATGTTTGTAATTCGATCTTTATGGCATGAGAGTAGATAAAACCTTAAATGGTTTTTGGCACTCTCTGTAGTAGTTAAGTTTCAAATTACTAAATAAATAATAAAAATCTGTATCTTCACGCGCTTGAAGTAGCTCTCACATCTGAGAGTGGTTTTAACGAGTAGCGTGACCGTGCAAATTGTCTCTAATGTATTCAGCCTCACTCATCATGCTCATTTTTCAGCTCATCCAATAGGTCTTATCGGTACTTCTTGAAACAAGCCCTAAGTCTGGAAATGTTGAAAGGTCGCGCCTTATGAAATAGACTCTTTAACGTTGACTTGATAGTACTTTAAGGACACAGGCCGAACAAACTAACAATAGATGTTGAGCGAGAGGGCAAAATACCTTTTAGTAAAATATTTATGACAATAGATTTAAATTTCAAGTACCGTCTAGGTGGCTTCAAATATACTGAGATTATTTAGAATTGGTTTCAAATTTGCTGCTTCAAAGCTATTGAACAAATAGTTCAAGAGCAAAACGGGTCCAACGACTAAAACTAAGCCTTTGTCTTAAAATTCAATAAGTGTATTGACTTACATTCTGAATTTCCAGACTGTGACAAAATGGGCCGAATTCATTAAGAATAGTTAAATTTAGTTAGTTTTACTACTAAGATAAAAAAAAACATGCTTGAGTCAAAAACCTTTATTAAAAGCATTTACTTCTAAAGATAAGTCGCAATTCATTTTCATTCATTGTACTATGATATTGAAATGGCCTGCGTAGTTGAAATAGAACTTCCATGGAACGAATAATATTTTAGGGCAAATCACTGTGGTAGCTTAGTTGAAGACTAAGTTAAAGTATAATCTTCGTATATCGTATATATTTATTGCACATATCAGAAAAAAAACACAAACAATACAGAAAAGGCATGAACAAAGGCAAGCTTATCTCTAAAAAGAGATTTCTTCCAGCAAACCCAGGATGGACAGGATACGTTTTAAAACTCAAAACGGGTAGGCCTATGTGCTAAAGTAAAAAATAAAATATAAATAAATTATATTACTAAACTACTGAATATAATAAATAATCTTCGTGTTAGTCCAATATACATAGTCTGGTCATAAGTTTTGTCACATATGGAAAGTTAAATAAATGACACAATGAGTTACGCACTACAACCATTTATATATCAAATGAAAGGGTACAAAATACAGATTTAAACCACACTAAAATTATTCAAAATGTCCTCCTCTGGCTTCGATACAAGCCTTCAATCTGCTAGGCCAGTCATCAATCGAAATACGCACGACATTCATGTCAATATCGGCGACTGCTTTAATCAGAGATGCTTTAAGTGACTCCAAATTGCGATGGGGTTTAGCGCAGACCTTCTCCTCTAGGTGCTGCCATATTTTATAATCCAAAGGATTCAAGTCTGGACTGGAGGAGGGCCAATCCTCGTGCCTGATAAAGACGATTCCATGGGTCGTGAGCCAGTTTTGGGTACTTTTCGCCTTATGGGCCGGTGCAGAATCCTGCTGGAAAACCCAGTGCCTATTTTTGAACATTGTTTGTGAAAGAGGTTCCACAATGTTTGTTAGGACTGTGTTTTGATATACGAGGGCACTGGTTTTCACTCCTTTTTCACAAAAAAACACCTTTGTTGGACCCAAATAGGAGACCCCAAGCCAAACCATGAATGCCGAATGGTGATGGCCACGCTGAACACGTGGCACACGTTTGCTCGCTTCTTCACTAGACTGTGCATACACTTTATCATTTTGTTTGTTGTAACTCTCCTCAACATTAAAAATTTTTTCGTCCGAAAAAAGTATTTCGCGGTATTTTTTACCTGCGTACCGCCTTAACAAAACCCGGCATCTTTCGAGTCTGATTTTCTTCAGCCATGCGTTAAGAAGATGTGCTGTTCTTTTTCTGTAAGCACGCAGTCCTAGGTCTTCATTCAATACTCTTTTAACAGTGGTTCTGCTTAGTCCCATCTGCAGAGCCAACATTGTTTGCTTGCGGACAGGATTTCGTTGGATTCGCGCCTTCACTGCTTTGATGACCGCTGGAGTCCGAACAGTACGAGGTCGACCGCTTCTTTGTTTATCATCTAAACTTGAATCTTCCCTGAATCGTTTGATAGTACGATAAATGAATCTCAGTGGAATTTTCAAATTTTTCAGCAGTTTAAAAATCACTGTTGGTGCGTGGCCGCAACGATGCAATGCAATTATTGCGACTCTGTCTTCTTTGCGCGTCCACTCCATATTGGAAAATGAAGAATATTCCAGAAAACCTGTATTTTTATTTTCTTGAAATATTCAAATTTCGAATTCCCATAACTTTTTTTGTGGCCTCTATTCTAAATTCGAAATTTTACCCATGTGACAGAACTTATGTATTAATAATGATAAATCTGTGTTTAATATAAAGTATTTAGTATTAATATTTTGATTGGAACTTTGTACAACGTCTTGGATTATTTCTGTCATGTTATTCAATTATAATTTAATAATAAATAAATAAACATGAATGTCACTAAAAACACCGCATTAGGGGCCTAATCACTGCCGACAAAAAATACTTCATGATACTTAATTAATGTAGAGGAAGCGAGAGATGTAGGAGTATACCTTTTATGTACGGCTGTGGATTTTTGTTCAATAAATAAAATTAAAGAAATACCAGGATCGTAGCAAGTGGAGGTCGTTAGTCTCTGCCTACAACTCTTCCGGGAAAAAGGCGTGAGCATATGTATGTATGTAATTCATAATTTCTCATAATTCTCAGTCAAATCACTGTCCAACTGTACAGTCGCGAAGACAGTATTGTCTGTACGAGCCACTACGAGCTTATATTTTTAACTGATGAGCACACTCGAGCTAACACCTTATTGCACAGTATATTAGTTCAGTAATGGAGACTAATGTCGTAGCTTTAAAGCCCCAGTTAATTGCGTGGAGGTAATTAAGGGTTAAAATAATAGACGAGCAGCGGCTAGAATCTAGGTCGTGTGAAACGCTGGCAAATTGCTAAATCATTCTATAAAATCAGGTTTTCTATGTCTAGTTAGATATACGCTCGTCTTACATTACCTACATAGATTCTGTCTATTTATATTTTTCTTTTTCAAATAAGGATATAATAAATATGCACATGACCGTGTAATTTGATGGCATCTAAAATGGCAATATACAATTTCTTACATTTCTAGTATTTGCTACGTACACACACAAATATACACATCGACATAACACTTGTGCTACGAATATATTTATCTCGTATCTCTGATTAAGACAGTTATGCGTGTATACGATTAGTATCTTAATCAATCTTTAGGCCATAGATATACAACAGTAGGTTGAAACAACACCCTCCTACAAGCTGTCTGTCCCATTCATACACCAGTCATTGTTCTTAACTCTTGGAGTGTGCTAATGTATGAGTGACGGCTGCAGACTTCGACTGTAGCGATTACGCTTCGCTTTATCATCTCGGCTGGTACTAATTAAGTGGAATTTCAAGTTACGTTTACATTACGAGAATTAGTAATGCTAAAGTAATAGTAAATTTACATTGAGCACAGCTATGAAAGGGCGCTCAAAAGACGTTAGATTTTTGTGTTTATTTTAATGGTTATCGCCAAACCTAAACATGAACTTGAATCACTATGTCAAAGGTCAAACTTATCAGTGTAACAGTTCCTTCATAAAGTGTACCACAAGGCGTACCCAGATGTCGACCTAGTTATAGACTCGCTTCGCTCTCAAGAATGTTAAGCGGTACCTTTAAAACGTGCCATTCCAATCCGGTAGGTTTATTTTAAATTTAGTAGGATGCTACGGGCTACGACGTAACGGATTGCTACGCTGTCACCGTAGTGGACTAACTACGCCGTAACGTACCTACTGCGCGTAACGCATTACCAGAGCCACCGCCCCTACCGTAGTGTGTTTATCGCTGTAACGGTATGTGAGTTTAACAATAATTAATATCATTCAAAATAGCGGCACGTGATTGGCTGAATATACCTTAACATGTTGTCACTGCTTTTCCTTTCAGAAACCGGGCATAAGTCAGTTGTCCGTTAGAACAGGCCAAAATAGTTGTATTGTACCTTATACCTATAATAAAAAACATAGAATGATGATTGATTAATTACTCCACGAATATAATAACATTTGAATATCTTCGTGTAACCTAAATATTGTCTAAATATCTTCATACGAGTAGGCAACTACGGATTACCAATTTAGAGTTCCACTTCAGATCCCCTATAAATCAGGCTTCAATACACCAACCGGTTCCCGTCCAATTCGCACCGTACCTAAAGCTCTGCAATACATCGTGAGATCGTGAGTGACGTGGCCGACCGTCCGGCAGTTTCTAGCCGGCTAGACGGGATTACCCGGACGTCTGTAGGTGCTGGGATATGCAGATCGCATTTGTAGTCATGGAGGAGAGATTTGTGGGCAGATGCGGACTATCCGCAAAACGGTAGTTTACTGATTAGTCTACAAAACATATAAATGTAGCACATTAATATCCTCACCGAGGGGCATGGGCCTTTATCTGAATACCAGTAAAATCCACTACCACGCTGGCTCAAAACATACATTTTATTGCCTGTCTGTCTATTACGTTTAAAGATTATTTAGTTGGCGTTGGAGTTGCATAAAAACTACATTCTTTGATGACATGAAATGACGTCCAACTAGTAAATAAATAAATGTAGCCCTATGTCCCCACCGAGGGGCACAGGCCTTTACTCGAATACGAGTAAGATTGAGCCATACTCCACCACGCTGTCCAAAATTTAAGTCATGTAATTACATTTATTATTTTACTGGCAGAACGCGAAAGCACTAGGCGGAACTTTATTGTACACGATGATGTTATTTACGTCTTGTATTAAAGTAGTTCGAACCTATTTGATTCTACGAATCAGATAGCGTTATCGAAATATTAATCCATCTTCATAAAATATATTTCAACTTAATAATTCCATATTATGAATCCTTTATCCTTTTGCATAACATTTTGGAAAATAATTGCCAATTATGAAAAACTTGCTTTTTTACCAATTACTGGAAAAGTGCCTGTTACGCTTATATTATTCGGTGTACAGATCGCACCAAACATCTTTGGCTCGCAATCTTTCGCTCAGAGTTAAAGTAATATCGCAGTCTGTAACTACAAAATTTGTCGGGGTATACACGGTTCGAATTATACACTTCGCGGCCCTTTCCAGCCCATCGGCCTGCGGTGAAAACGCGCGAAAATACACCACCTAGACTTAATACACGTATACATAAATACAATTACATACTTAAACTATGGAAGAAATTAATATAATTAAACATCGTGAGGAAACCTTACTCCATAGCAGCGGCGATGAGTCCCCTGTCACGGAAAATTTAGTATCGAATCAATGGCTAAAAACGGGCTCAATTATAGGTTAGGTTAGGTTGTAGGTAGGTGTTATGTTAAACGTTAATTATGGAAGAGATTGATTGTGTCTTAAGCGGCTTTAAATATACAGGGTTACTTTTGGACCCCTAGCCAAAAGTTACTATTATTTTAAGGACATCATTCTGAGCAACTTTCACTAAGAAACCGATTTGATCAGAGTAACTTTATTTTTCACATTTCATCATCTCTGATACAAATCAGCTGACCCACTCAGGCCAAAATGTGAAAAATAAAATTACTCTGATCAAATCGGTTTCTTAGTGAAGTAACTTGTGGCTAGGGGTCCAAAAATAACCCTCTATTGAGTGGAGGGCTGTTATTCCATTATTTTACCACCCCTTTCTCTTCACATTCCAGGAGAGCTGCCAGAACTACATCCGCGTACTCGTCTCGCTGGGGCCAGGCCGCCTGCTGGTCTGCGGAACGAACAGCTTCAAGCCCTACTGTCGGGAGTACAGTGTTCAACGAGATAACTACCACATGGAGCGAGAGAAGTCTGGCCAGGCGGTCTGTCCGTATGACCCCGAGCACAACTCCACGGCTGTTTATGCAGGTCGGTTTATCTATATTAACAACTTAATCCAAATCATTTATTGCAACATTGTGGCTATTAAGTTCTTAAAATTAGGAGGGCCCGACAAAGTACCATGTAAGGGCATTAAAATTTCTTACAATCTAACTTATATCTAACACAGAGCTTCATATGACGATCATCTGTCTTGACTTGACAAAATTATCGACTGACTTACCCATTCAGCCGTAAGTAACTACAGCGGGGCTACCATAAGGCACGCCACTCACCTCAGTCGCGCATTTTGTCGCAATTTAATGTCAAAATCAATGCTCGCAAGTATGGAGAAACGTCATTTAGTCGCGAAATTTTACATTTATACGCGACGCGAGGTGAGTGGCGTTGCCTCATGGTAGCCCCGCTGAACTGATTTTGATAAAGGTAAGGTAAAATTCTTGGGTTCCGTACCCGAAGGGTGCTAAACAGGACCCTATTATAAGCCTTCGCTGTCCGTCTCTCTGTGTGTCTGTCCGTCGGCGGGCTCTAATACACGAGCGGTAATAGGTAGAGAGTTAAAATATTTACAGATTGTGTATATCAACATGAAACATTAAAAAATAAGGCCGTCCCTCTACAACAAACGTGTTTTCATGTACTTTTTTTACGATGGTACGATTTATTTATGTTTTATTTTTCTCTTACCTGAGCACATAGGCCTACCTGTTCTGTATTTTATTTTTCTCTGTCCATCCTGGGTTTGCTGGAAGAGATCTCTCTTTAGAGATAAGCTTACCTTTGTAAATTACCTCTCTGTATTTTCTGTTTTTTGTCTTTTATGTGCAATAAATATATACGATATACGATGGTGCAGAACCCTTCGTGTTAGAGCCCGCCTCGCACTTGGCTGTTTGCTTTATTCAACAATAGAATTTGCTAAACTTCTTATAACTTCTTCTTCTTACGGCGATGAGTAATAGTAAAAAATTACGCTTGTCCTCTTTCGGGTAGTAACATTTTAAGTGGCCAATTTAGCTTTGGTTCGACGTGCGATAAATCGCACAGTAGGTAAAGATAAATAGTAGAATGCATTTATTGGAAATCTGCACACGGCCCTCCACATAGTTAATCACGTGTCAAGGGAGGCGTACAGTAAATGGATCGAGTCGCCAAATTACGCATTCAGCATTGCTATCCCCACCTGTGCCCACCTTCACACCTAGGACTGTAGGTAACGGCGGGGGTACAGTGGCGCCAGCGAACGTGTATTGTACAAGAAATGGTGTTTTGAACTTTATATAACATAGCGTCACGACTTTTTCCTTATGGGGAGGCAGAGGCCGCATATATTATGCCCGCGTTTAGCCAAAAGTAAATTGAGTCCTTGAATGTCACAGTCGTCGTGGATTTTTACAAGAAATTGTATGAAACTTCTTTAATTAAGACAAATATTAGACCTAATTTTATCACGTCAATTCTCAGTATTTTCATGAAACTCACGAGCGAAATGAACTTTTTCCTATGTCAGTTCTCGAGTTTGAGTTTCAGCTTTATAGGGTTCCGTACCTAAAAGGAAATAACCGGCTAAGTGCGATTCGGACTCGCGCACGAAGGGTTCCGTTCCGTATCTATAAAAAACCGCAAAAAAAAAAAACACGTTAGTTGTATGGGAGCCCCCCTTAATATTAAATTTCTTTTGTTTTTTAGTATTTGCTGTTATAGCGGCAACATAAATACATCATCTGTGAAAATTTCAACTGTCTAGCTACCACGGTTCATGAGATCGAGCCTGGTGACAGACAGACAGACGGACGGACGGACGGACAGCGAAGTCTCAGTAACAGGGTCCCGTTTGGCACCCTTCGGGTATGGAACCCTAAAAAGGAACCCTTATAGGATCACTTCGTTGTCCGTCTGTCTGCCTGTTAAAAATACTTTTAACCCGTCATATCAACATCACAAGCCAGTGCATCCCCATCCTCAATGCAATGCATAGTGGTACACGCGTATTAACCGATCCACTAATGGAATCCGTCCGACGCCACCGAGTAACACTGAGCTCCCATACTAATTAGGCTTGAATGTCCTTACAGTGGCGACATTTAGGTTGCTGCTAAGTCTAGTAGAACTATGAGATAATAACCGGTTTCTTATGTTACCCAGTGTGTCTATGGATTTACAGTCTGATTTAGTTTTAATTATAACAGTGGTTATTTAGTCTGTTACAGACGCCGCCAGGTTTTTTTGGCAGCTGAGCGAGCTCACACATCTCTTTCTCGCCCATGTATGCGTCTCTCTTGTACCTCAGCCCCGCCACCCCCTCTTCGCGTCACTCAGGTGCCAAGAAACATGGCGCGACCTGTGATAGGAATGACTAAAATAAAGATTTAGTAATACTCATCCAAAAATAACCCCCAGGTCTTGGATGTTTACATGTTTGTGATGTCGCTATTTCTGGTTCCCACGACAGAGGGTATTCTGGTGTGGGGCCAGAAGAAATGTATGTGCCTGTATGTAAATGTTTATATTTAATATTCCAAACTTTACGTTTCGAAATCCTTCTTTTATGGAAAATATTCTGTAAAATCACTATTTGATGGTACGATAAGCCCTTTAATTGGTTCATCGTTCGCATTATTCAACTTTTAACATTTAACCCATAGAGCTCAAAATGTGATGGCAATATAATTGCGCCGCCAATTGGTTATTCAATCATATTTCATTGTACATTTTGCGTTTTGTTACTAGTTTGCGTAATAATCAACCAGAGGGAATAATATTTGTATATCGATAACCAAATTACTATTATATAATCTCTGCCAAAGTTTACATTTATGGCAATAAGTGCATTCACATCACAGACTCATATCATTCTAACCAACTGCTAGACCACAGATACTATAATATGGCTAAGCTAACTTACTCATCGGCAGCTGTTTCTGCCCACTGCTGTGCTGGGTATAAGCCTCCTCCCTTTTGTGCCAACTTACTTACTACTGCGTAGTTATTTGCCTAAATAAATACATGACCTCAATCTACCTGAAACGTAACTCAAAAGAAGGTCCAGTATGAAAAGCGATATCCAGAGCCTCTCGGGCAAACTTTTATGAAAAGTTCCCAGCTCGAGGCCTTTTCGTAAGTCATTGCCTATTCTCTGTGACCCTAAGCTTTATGGAACGAGTGAACAAGCCAAATAATTAATAAACTTGTTAGACTATGTCCCTTTTTAGCGATCTTTTGGAAAGCGAGAGGCCAGGCCGACCGTTTTCACTTACCACTTGGCTTGGATGATTTTATGGCAAAGTTTAAGAAACTTTATCGAATAAATAAAGCTATTTAGTAAGTAGGTAACTATGCGTAAATAAGAGTCGGCTGTGTTACATTCCAGTTTACTGCATTGATAAAGTTACAAGAATACGCAAAGGCGAGATTATCTGTAAAATGAGATTTCTTCCCGCATATCAAGGCAGGATAGGGACCGTTGATTGCTGAAAGGACAGCATAACTTCATAGTGCAACTTCACCGGCATTCCCGAATTGTCCCTGATTGCCTTGCTCGGGGTTAGACCGTTAGACGTGTATAATGCAATGTTTAACAGTACATGCCGGGTACGAGTAAATTCATATAAAATCTAACCATAATCCAACATTTCTAATTTCACGAGACCCTTCCCTTCATTATTCTTAAAATAGCCTAATTTATATGTTGCCGAGTCGGAAACACATGTCCCTCAAGTTTAGGTCCATTGTCGTGAAAGTAGAAATGGAAAATCTTTTTCATAACGATTGAATCCACTTTCACAGTCTACTCGCGTACAATAGGGGTCCTTTGTTAACTTGAAAAGAACCCTTTTGAATGAAAACGCTCGTAGATTTTAACGTGACTATTATGTACCACTGTCATGTGCCCAGGCGTGAACGGTAGCTCCGGATTTCCAACTTAGTCAGTCATTTCCCACGGCGCTAACGGCTTTTTCGCTAGGCAATGAAAGTTATTCTCTATTAGATTATGTTGTGTCTTTACTACGTAGCCTTACTGCAGACAATATGGAAAATTATAGTGGTAAAGTATTAATCCTCTGCCTCAATATGGATGTTGATATCATTTTGACACTGGCTATGGTTGTTTAAAATGTGCAAGATCTACTTAAGTAGGTAGCTACGTCACTTGCTCACATACTGTTACTTGATGCTTACTGTTCCCTCCTCACTGGTTTATATTAACCCGCTCAGCTTCCCGCCCAGCTCTTACCCTGGGCGGGACGGCTAGGGCGGGCGGGACGGCTAGGGCGGGCGGGAACGTCCAGGTGCGCGCTGTGGTGTCACTAATTAGCAGCCTGGTTCAACCTCTGGACACACCTGGTACATTCCGAATTAGACACGCCGCTCGCTGGGTGCATAAAAACGTGCTCACTTTAGGGGAAAGCCAGATTGCACTACGAATACTCTATTTTTTGGAACACGGTTTAAAAGGTCAACATAGATCTAATATCCACTCGACTTAATTTAATTGTTTTAGTAGTAAGTTAAGTTAAGATGTATATTGTTATATTGTATATAAATAAAGTCTGACTTGAAATTAGATTCATATGTGATGGGTATAGTCATAGTCTAATGGCAATCTTTCAAACCAAGAAGATAGTTTACAAATGCTTAAACATATATTTATGTTATTTAGCCATCCCATTCCTTGAATCATAGCCTTGGTAAACATCATAATGTCAATAGACAGGCCTAAAAAGATTAGCTAAGTTTTTTTTAGGTTGTAACTCTTTGTGTAGTTCTCCCAAAGTAATAATCCGCACGAAAACCTTACTCCGAACGTTCGGGAGACAAAAGTTATATCTATATAGGGGTGGAATATAGTAAAACTGTTTTTCTATATCTCATATCCTCGATCTCATATCGGCTCCTAAACAGTCGAAATATGACCTCTGCAGACCTTTGAAGAAAATTCTTTTGCTTATTATTACTTTGGGAGTACTGTATATTCTTCTGACAGTGTATCAGGCAGAAATAGAGCATCAGGTGTACTAAGCTAATATCTGTTGCTCATTCTCATCTAGTCATTTAACATACAAAGGATTGTAATCAGCAAATGTTTCATAAAAACCAGCAGATCCCGCTGCAGTTCAAATTACACGAGAATTAAAAGCAGCAACCTAAATACACGCTCTCTACAAACAAACGTTAAGCGTAATCACACACACACAAACTTAAACGGAACAAACACAGCCCTGTGATAAATTACAGCCTCTTTCCATTTGTGCTATCCGCCTCACTAGGTTCCCTTAGCAATTCACACTACACACACATGAGTCTCCTCTTAGTACACGCGCGCATGTAGGTGTGTGTGTGCACGCGTAGCATTGCGACTGGAACATACCTTGGACGAGGTAACTTCCTGTATGGTGACGTGTGGACGTTCTTGTCTTGAAGTTTTAAATGTAGAGATTTACATGTTTTTACATGCGGTAGAAGCCTTTTTTTCCTTTTATAGTTATTTTATACAGCTTGTCTTTCACCAAGCACGTTAATGTTACGCATTTCAGGGCTCATTTGCTGATCATAAGTTGTGTATGGTGTGACAGATCCTTTCCCGTTTAGTCTAGACCAAAACTGGCCTTCTACAGCCGTTTTCAACGTTTCAGTTTAGGATAGTTGGAGGAATCCGACTATTTCCCTACGACATGTGTGCCCGACTCATCGTAACTTCCTCTGTTGGAATTCGCAGTTTCACGGCTCGAGTTATGCTGTTGTGTTCGACTATAGTATACTTCTTGAGCCTTTAGCTTCTCGGCTTTACACCGATTTGGCGACTTTCCAGTTCATACTGCTTTGGAATTAAACAGACGCATTTCGGTTGTCCGGAAAATGTCGCTTCTGCGAAAGGGTAAATTATTAACTCCCAAACCAGACTCCTGGCATGACGACGGAGGGTAGGAACTTTGTTTGCTACAAACAAGGTTTTGCGGTTTTAAAGCGGCCAGCGCGGACAATCCTGAGCTGCAATTCTCGTACAGAATCGCATGGCTATAGCGAGGGTGCAAAATTCTGGTTTTGGCTTGTTGACTGATGGCTACAAACAAACCGACATTTTGCGCCCTCGCAAAAGCTATTTCCATGTGATTCTGTACGAGAATCATTGCCCCGGCCTCTCAGTCAAACGAATAATCATCTCATCTCGTTGTCCGTATCTGGATATGATGTCCATTAATGTCCCCACCGAGAGGCACAGGCATTTACTCGACACCAGTAAGATTGAGCCTAACTCTGGCTCAGTGCGGGTTGGTGGAGGTATTACGACAACATACATACTACTACTACGAATACGAAATTGTTAACCCTTTCGTGAACGTTAATAAATAAAATTAATTACCCACTGTTCAAGGCTCCTCTAGAGTCTACAGTGTATATGCGTGTGTGTCAGGAAGCACCTTCGCCGAGTCCATTACCACGGACACGGTTAGTTATCTTTTATTGATCTGCTCCAATTAAGTGCACCGAGGACATATGAGCCGATAGATAGTTGCATAGCTACGATTGCTATATACGATCTGTGTGTAGTTGATATACTCGTGCTAGACACCCGCTTGTTTATTTTCGTGTAAATTCTAAACACGGTGTAAGTAATACAACGCTCGGAAAAGATTTGTGGGAAGGTATTTTGGGGGACATCATTATTTTATAATTTATATTTTATAATTAACTTATTTTATTAGTGAATTGGTGCGTTTCTGTGTTGCCATATATAAAATGTGTTGGCCATTGGTTATTTGGCAGTGTCAAAAACATAATAATAGCAACAAAACGCTGTAAATAACGTTGATCAAGTATCTAGATTAATAAAATAGAAAGAAAAGTGATATTAAAATAGTTTTCTCAGTAAATTCTTACTTCGTGGAAACGACATCATACAGACAGAAATAGTAGGAGTACGATCAACATAGTACTTGTATTTATGGAGATATTACCCTTATGGTGCTAACGAAGTTTCATTTGTTACGAGAATGTTGTAAGCTTTTAATACCATTTGCTCGTGTAATGGCTGTTATTATTATGGGACGTATAATTTTCACTATTATTATGTCCATAGGTTCCATTTACAAGATTAACACGAGTGCGTATGTAAATTGCGTTATCACCCTACTGCACACCTTCATACTCATTTATCAACTGTTATACGTAAGTGCGATATCCAGGTAAAGTCCTGCGCCCCTCAGTGGGGACGGTTTTGTTATTCAATTATTTACTTTATATAGGTAGTACTTAATAACTAAAATAATAAAAAAAACTGATACAATATTAATACCAGTTCAACCGAAATAAATAAATAGTAAATCCGACACCACCTACTCCGACTAAATTTTCTACACTCACCCATTATGTAATAGCGACGACGCAGGGAAGCATAGGCATTTACTACATGCAACTAATATTTAGCTATACACTTCGATCATATATTAACGGGTTTATATGATCGAAGGCTATACACCTCCAACCCTAGCGACGGGCCGGAAGCATTGTATGCATATGTTATGTTAAGTCATATAATGATGATGATAATTCTCTGACCGTCTATTTTATTCTCTTCCAGACGAGGAGTTGTACTCGGGCACGGTGGCAGACTTCAGCGGCATGGAGCCCATCATCTACAGGGAGCCTCTACAAACGGAGCCCTACGACTCTATGACACTGAACGGTAAGGCATACGAGCCCTACTTGCGTACAATTTGTGTATGAAAGAAAAGATAGAGATCCGTATGCGTTTCATAAATTTCTTTCTTTTATAATCAGTGAGCCGAATGAGTAAAGAAAAGTAGTATCGTCTGTCATTGGAAGGAAATGTCTAACTTTGGCATTCGCAATCATAATAATTTTCCTTTAAAACGACTCTTTATTCTCTCGGTCTTATCAAAAATAACAATAGGTGCAATTATGCGATACACGGGACCGCCATTTCTATACTAACAACTATTTGTTAGTTATTTAAATAGAACCCAGAAACGCTTACAAATGCGCTGCTTTACATATTTTAATGCCGCGTGTTTTGTGAAAGCAAACACAAATAAAATTAGGACCAACACGCAACGATACCGAATCAGTCAACGCGATTAACCGGTGAATTGACAGCGCAAGCACAACTCAAACATACTAACAAATATATTGACAGCTCGACGCTGTTCCGAATTGCTCGCTGTCATCGATATTTAAAACCGGGCTGGGGCCCATTCCACAAAGCCATTAAAGGACATCCAATGCAAACACACATACATTGAGAACGTTTTGGTATAGAATATCATTCCCCATCTATACTTAATATCGTTGAGATTCCGGTAAATATAAGTAAAGGTACGTGAGTGTTTGCACAAGCTTGATTTCGACGCATGTGTCGTCTATCATTTAAAATACCATTTGTCAGATCGAGCGTCTTTTGAATGTATCGCAATATTGCACTTTAGGTCAGTCAAGTATACGAAGCTGAGCCGTGCTATCGTACTGTACCTGTACCACACAGCTGTAGGTACCTACTGTTAATTGCATAGTGCGTGCTATTATGTGCCGTCTATTTAAATTGATTTTTTTGTTATTAATTTATGTGTGTGTACCATGTCCTTTGAATAAATGATTTATCTATCTATCTATCTATCTACCTAAGGACAGTCTTATTTTGCAACGGCAAATCTCTCATGTATCACTTACGGCCGGTTTCCAAGGCGGTGATCACGGTTACGATTGGCTAACAGAGCAATTAACTGATTTCAGCCAAACACGTGCCACTATCTGCCAATCCGGTGCCTCTATTTTTGAATTTATCATCGATTAGCTAATCGTAACCATAGAACAGCGTCTCGAAAGTTGGCCTTTAAGAGCTTATTACATTACGCTGTCGGCAGGGCACGATTTGTATAGACGTCTCACTCTGATGGGACGACTAGAAAGAGACAGTGAGTCAGACAGGGCCCTGCCGACAGCGTAGTCTAATAGGCCCATTAGTCAGCAATCTAGAATTGTCTTCGGTACCGCTAGTCAATAGGCTTGTGGCCTGTCAAGTCAAAATAGATACTTTTTATGAACTGTCAAAACGGAACTTTTGTTCCTGAGTTCTATGAAATAACAACAGAATGACGTCATGTAAAAGTTCCATCAAATGCTGTCTTTTTTTGCACAAAATTTACTATTTATAAAATATATCTGCTGGAAATATACAATTCTGAAAATGTCAAGCCATTTTGTACATAATGCTTCAACGTAAGACTTGTTCCTAGATTTATTGGATTACGGTACCGCTAGTCAATTCGTCGTGTCTGTTTAAACGCCTCGGTGGATTGCTCTCGGATACTTAACTCAAACGTCAATTTAATTTGATGGAATAGGCCTGACCGACTTAATAGGCGTCGATACCCTCGAAATAGGATTAGCCTATTGGATAGCGTAATGTGGGTAAAGGGTAATTTGATGAAATGAAATGAATAGTTTATTCAATAAGAAATGTACAGTTGCATGTTATAATAACTTAACTAAAGATACATCATCTGTTTATGAGATAAGGTGTTGATATTAAGCACAAGATAACGTCAGAGTCGATACTCCCCAAAGTAGGGTTTCCCCTGTATTTTGGGATAAGTAGCGAGGCTCCTCCCCTAAAAAAATGAATCATGAAAGTTAACAAACCAAATCAAGTATTTTAAAAGCTTTTATTTAACTTGCACTGTATGTATGTATGTTTGTTTGTTTGTTTGTTTGTGGGTATCACGGTTCGCGTCAAAAATGTCGGCTTGAATTTGACCCACTTCCCGTTATCCGATTGAGCTGAAATTTTGCATACGTGTATAAGTCGGATGACAATGCAATATATTTCTGACTTAAAGCTGATCTGATGATGGAGACGGAAGACGGTCATGGGAACTCTGTCATAAAACATCGCAAGCCCGTCGAATTTGGGCTCGTTCGATTCGTCTTGACGAATACTTTGGTCCTAGAATATTTTTTATGACATGGTGCTGATCTGATGCTGGAGCCGGAAGGTGGCCATGGGAACTCTGTTACTAAACGACGCAATTCTATCGTGTTTGGTCTCATTTGATTCGTCTTGACAAGCACTCGAATTCTAGATTAGATGTTTTGTCCTGTAATGATAAAGACTAAAAAGTTAAAAATAAATTAAAAGTAAAAAAACATTTTTAAACAAAGCTTTTATTTAATGCCCTAAAAAGAAGAAAATAAAATTTCAATTCAATCAAATGCGTCAATTACACAATTTATACGATATAAAAGCTTGTTGCGGGATTTATCTCCAAGTCTGTGCAAATAGGTGCCTACCCACCTAATTAAGTCTACACAAGTAAGTCTCGCAACAAGCTTTTATATCGTATAAATTGTGTAATGTAATAAAATGACGCATTTGATTGAATTGAAATTTTATTTTCTTCTTTTTAGGGCATTAAATAAAAGCTTTGTTTAAAAATGTTTTTTTACTTTTAATTTATTTCTATTTCAATGTGATGTAGATCTAAAATTTTAAATTTAAAATAATGTGATTTAAAATATAAAATTATTCACTTAGAACGTATGTAAATAAAGTAAGACAGTAATCTAAGATCTAAGAACTAATGCAAATGATAGCGTAATGTGGGTAAAGGGTAATTTGATAAAAATACTCTGAAATGGCATCAATCACATTATAGCCGATACAATACATACACGTACCTACTAAAATTAATTTTGAATAATAGAACTGAAACAAATGACTATAGCAAAGCAGTATTCGTTATTCAGTTTGTTCAGGCCCCAAAACTAATTTGCGAATTTCACAGGTACACGAAATGTCAAACAAAGTTATCACTACTTTCTTTAATTGAACATTCGGCTGTGTAAAAACAAACAGTAATCAACGTAACGTTTCTTTCTGTTCGCAGCGCCCGACTTCGTGAATTCTTTAGTCCACGGCAACTTCGTGTACTTCTTCTTCAGAGAAACGGCCGTGGAGTACATAAATTGCGGAAAGGTAAGCGTAAATATTTTATTAAGAGCTCTTATAGCCATTAGTATAATCCTGCATGTGGCTCGTATTTCGTAGTACTGATGCGTTGAAACTGGGCGGTTTTGGTTAATCGCGCGAATAATCTTTTTTATGGCAACAGCCTACATTGGTTTTTGTTCGTGGTGTAGGCATTTATTTTCGAGTTTGTTTTTGTTTTATTGTGCACTGAAGTGGTCTGCGGCGATTACAAAAACGAAACGACCGAACATAGGCCCGGTACATGTTTTAAAGGATGTCCGCCAACTTCAAATTGATGCTTGACTTAACAGAACGCGATTGTTTCACGAGTCACGAAATTTTAAAGTTGAGTCAATATTAGCGATATAAAATTGAGGTTGGTATCTAAATTTTATGTCGCTAATATTGGGACCTCCAGCTACAGAATCCATATGTGCGAGTACTGGTTAGGTTACGCGGACATCTTCATTGAGTTTCCTACCACAGTCTACTTATATAATCCATTCATTCTAGTCTACACCTTTCATCTTTCGGCCCTAAGTGCGAAACCGACCAGTATTTTCTGAATTAATTAATTATTTCTGAGTTGTCAACGTGCGAGGAGCGTGCCAACTCGCCTTCCATCTTTCGGCTCTAATACCCGACAGATTGAACACGAGTAGCAGTTTAGCACTATTCAGTGAATAACTTTAACAACTCCATAAAATTTAATATGGAGTTGTCAAAGTAATCCGAGAACAGTGTCAACCTTCCACCTTACAGCCCTAAGAAGGTGTTAAGGTAGGGACAAACTGAGCTTACGTATGGAACGTATGGAGGGGATAATCATACGCCATTCCACGCGTACGATCAGTGTGTTTCTGGAGCGTTCGCATCACGCGTTGCGAACGTAAGTTCCAGAAACACACTGGTCGTACGCGTGGAATGGCGTATGACTCCCCTCCACCTTCCCACGCTGATCTTGGAGCATGATTCTCGCGCATTCGATATACGATATCTACACCTATATCGAGTGATTTCGTATGGGAATCTGTCAATATTGATCTCGATATCCGTTTATCGAAGGCGCGAGAATCGAACCGCTGGACGGACAGGTCGGACCATAATAAGCGTCTAGATATCATAATGCGTCGTTGCATACGTTGCGTACGTAGGCTCACTGTTGTTCGGCGTTGAGCTAACCCCCCGTGCCCCGCAGTCGGTGTTCTCCCGCGTGGCGCGCGTCTGCCGCGACGACCGCGGAGGCCCGCACCGGTTCAAGCAGCGCTGGACCTCCTTCCTCAAGTCGCGGCTCAACTGCTCCGTGGCTGGCGACTTCCCCTTCTACTTCAATGAGATCCGTGAGTGTTGCGCTTATCCTGTCATACCAGAAGCCCGATTTTATCTCTAATGGGCTCTACTCACCATGCAATCACCCGCGCAACCGGGGTGTCGGCATCAGCATCGTGTTTAAACGCGCAAGAATGAACTTTATCATTATGACAATACGGCAAGTTAAAGACGAAGCTGATGCCGACAGCGACTGCGCGGTAGGGCCCTTTTTTCGCAATTTGTTGCTGCAACTTGTATTTCTCTCTCTGTCTATCTTCCTGTCCTGTCCTTCCTGTCCTGTCCTGTCGTTGCAAGAGAAGGACAGGACAGGAAGATAGACAGAGACAAATACAAGTTGCAGCAACAAATCGCGAGACAGATTTCATCGTGAGTAGAGCCCTTATCTGTTTGGACATATATTTTTTCCAAACTGTTATGCCGCTTTTACACGAGGGCAGAACAGCAGCGAACAGCAGCGTCAAACCTTCCTCTTCGTAGTGAAACATGGAGAGGTAGATTGACGCATAGCTCTGTTCACTGCTGTTCTGCCCCCGTATGAAATCGGCATTACGGTTCTCTGACTACAGACCCTAAACTACCCTCAAAATAAGATATCACTTTGCTTCATTTTCGTGTCTTGTTCGAGGTTTCACTTGAAAATACGACATAAAAACAAAAGCGTCACGTTTCCCATACCACATGGCGGCAGAAATTGCGACCCAGATTGCGACCACGTTCGCCGGCTACCGTTTCTGTTTAGGGTGGAAACATCTACTAATACAAACTTTTCAATCCCCAGAATCGACCTCAGAGCTAATAGAAGGCGTTTACGGCGGCCTGTCAGCTCAACTAATATACGGGACCTTCACCACTCCTCCGAACAGCATATCAGGCAGTGCCGTCTGCGCATTCAGTATGCAGGATATTGCTGATACGTTTGAGGGAACCTTCAAGGAGCAGAGCGCTATAAACTCCAATTGGCTGCCTGTTAATAGTGCGAAGGTGAGACGACATGTTCATCTTCACCATATGTGGCAGGATTATTTGATAATTCGAATTTTTGCGAAAAGATTATTTGATAAGTCGAATTTTCGCGAAAGTTCTAGGGATTTTGCGAAAACACTAACCTAACCTAACATTATTTTCGCGAAAATTCGACTTATCAAATAATCCTGCCACATATACAGTACACCGTTTGCCAAAGTGAATCCTGAACCTGAAATTCATAAGTAAGTCACGATACAGGTCTAACCTAGTGTGAGGGCCGCCGGTAATCCATGTTATTCCTTTTAAAATACGCACCTAATTAATCTTTATGAAGGTTGTTATCGAGATAGTATCAATTGATCATAAGGTTAAAACCCACTTCAAACCTCAGGTTTTAATGTAAAGATAAAGCCAAAAGAGTGCAGTACCTGAGCAGTGCCGAGCGCGGGGGAAGGTTTTATTGCGGGAGGTGAGGGACAGAGACGTGTATAGCCTTCACTCTCTCGTGCTACTGGTGCTCAGTCATGCTACTGGTGCTGTAATCTCACAATCTGATTCACCCGACCAATACATTACATACAGGCACATACATTGCTTCTGGCCCCACACCAAGATACCCTGTGTCGTGGGAACCAGAAACAGCGACATCACAAACATGTAAACATCCAAGACCTGGGTTTTTTTGGCGATTCGAACCCGGAACCTCTCGCAAGTAGGCAGATGTGCAACCGCTGCGCCATCGAGGTCGTCAACCAACCAACCCGGAGAATTCTTGGACTCTTCATATCAGCGCAACATCCTTACATATCAACGCAACGTCCCAAAATAAATAAATGTATTCTACACAAATCAATCAGTCCACATTCATCCACTGCTGGGTACAGGCCTCTTCCTTACCACGCCCCATCTGTCCCGGTCTTGAGCCTCCCGCATCCACTGCCTAAAGTACCAGCTATATCGTCAATGTCATCCGTCCATCTGGCAGGTGTAGTGTGGTGGCAGGCTGTATTCTACCACAGATACCATAATATTATACTAATACAGATAGACCACCTAGAACAAAATATGACACCGGCGTAAACTGAGATGCTACGGAAGCTTCTTTCGTTAGAGGCCATTATCGCTTGGTGGAGCACCATCGAACAATTGTAAATACCACGAGGTAGCGCTAAGATATATAGGATTTATTCTAAGATTAGCGCCACCTAGAAGATTGTTACTGAAACTATGGCGCTTAGTACAAATCTTACTCCTCACTCCATCTCTTTTTTACGAAGGGTTACTAATTCTAATTTGTATGGGATGAGCACCCTGTGATTCTACTAATGTTTTCATATTCTATCGCAGGTCCCAGAGCCCCGGCCCGGGACGTGTCACAACGACTCCAGCAAGCTACCGGACCAGACGTTGAACTTCATCAAGACTCATGCGCTGATGGACGAGTCTGTGCCAGCCTTCTTCGGGGAACCCATCGTCATTAGGACTAGCTTCCAGTAAGTGCTCCGTTAAATTTGACTTATCGAATTTACTGTGTGTAAATTAGTTTAATGTTATTATTATTTTAATTATTTTTTCAATTATTATTATTAATGATCCATGACGTGTAATTAATATTATCAATAAATGATGTCTATGTCTATGTCTAAATACTTACACCTACTCTCTGTAGTAATACATAAAATTAACCCCCAGATGTAGCCTATTGCCCCCCATATAAAGGAGGCTACATCGAGGGGTCTTTCTTTATATTATACTTTATTCAAGAAAGATGGAAGGGCATCGGGCTACTGGCCAGCCCGACTGTCAGATGTTTTCAAGCTGCCCTATTAGGACCGCTGAGGTCGTGAGTGGGGTCAGCAATAGGGATTCTAATTCCTTTTAGAGTTCCGTACCCGAAGGGTGCCAAACGGGACCCTATTACTAAGCCTCCGCTGTCCGTCTCACCAGGCTGTATCTCATGAACCGTGATAGCTAGACAGTTGAAATTTTCACAGATGATGTATTTCTGTTGCCGCTATAACAGCTAAAAACAGATTATAATAAATATTAAAGGGGGCTCCCATACAACAGACATGTTTTTTTGCCGTTTTTATAGATAATGGTACGGAATCCTTCGTGCGTGAGTCCGACTCGCACTTGTCACTTGGCCGGTTATTTACTTCATTCAAGGCATTCCGTTTACCATTTTTTGTAATATTTTATTCTTTACTTCTTCAGCTATCGGTTTACACAAATCGCTGTGGACCCACAAGTAAAAACTCCTGGAGGGAAAGCGTACGATGTTCTGTTCATCGGCACAGGTAAGCTTCAATCTACTTTTCTGGTCCTGAAAAAATAATTAATATCTAATTATATCATTTGGGAATCACCACCAACCATACCTTTGTCTCCAACCAAAAGGGCGGTATTTTTTAGAACATTATGTACGCAATTATCCGGTACAATCCGTCTACTTTCCCCTTTCGTCCACTTTCACGATCGGTCCACTTTCACGATCCGTCCACTTGTGCAAACGGCCCACTTGTGCAAACGGTCTACTTCCTGATCCGTCTACTTTCACAATCGGTCTACTTCGCCAGAAAACACTTAGAATAAACCGAGCCGACAGCTTTCTCTATTTATCTTCAATGCAATGACTTCGGTCCCAAAGATCATATCCATGAAAAGCATTCGTTCGTACTTACAAGTTTCGCTCTAAATCAGTTTTTGGAGTCAACTCTAAATCCTTTTCCACAGACAATGGCAAAATCATAAAGGCCATCAACGCAGCCTCCTACGACTCCAACAAGCGTGCAGCGCCTGTAGTGATCGAGGAGCTACAGGCGTTTGCCGCGGGTTCGCCGGTCCGGTCGCTGCGAGTCGCGCGCGCAGGTCGAGACGCGGCGCGGCTTATAGCAGTCTCGGACCGCGCGGTCTTGAGTCTGAGGCTGCATAGATGCTCGAGTGACAAGATCAGCTCATGCTCGTGAGTTCATTAGATTGTTTTGTTTGTGGATTATTTACTTGCATTAGCTGGAGAGCCTACTTTACTATATTTTTTACTTCTCCATGCAAATTAGCTGACCGCCCGGACCAGAATGTATGGAGATGAAAATGCTCTCATCAAATCGGTGTCATAGTAAGAGTTGTTTACACAATGATGTCCATAACAGCCTCTTAAAATATGACGACACCTTTCTGTAACATCCTGTATATTACGACAAACATGAGTCACGCAGGGTATGCCAACTGGGGCTGAATAACGTAAACTAAGTGCCACCGCTTCGAAGTTGAGTCAACACAGTTTTTTTATGGAGTTGCCAAAGTTACTCAGAGAATAGTGTTTACTCGCGTTTGAAGTCCTAAGACGTCCTATCATTACCAACCGTATCTTCTTTTCCCAGTGAATGCGTGGCCCTACAAGACCCGTACTGCGCGTGGGACAAGCAAGCCGGCCGGTGTCGCGCGTACTCACACGGAGTCAGTCGATGGCTGGATGAGAGTTCCTTCTACCAGAGTGTCAGCACGGGAAGCCACGCCGCCTGCCCACATAGTAAGTGTTCTTCTTAAAGTTCCTCTACTGAAGATCTTTGAGGATATGGTACTAACGAGCTGATCTGATGATGGAGTGCGAAGCTCCGAGGTGGTAGCTGGAACCCTGGGAAGCTTACTAGTAAACCCATCGAGTTTAGGCTCATTAGATTCGATGTGATGAGACCTTTTAATTTCACCTGATGATGAGACCTGGTGATGAAACCGGAAGACTGGTTTTATGCGGGGGTTTTTTAATGCTAAAGTTATTTTTAGATAGGTATATTCATTGGATAAGTATTCGTTTTCCAATTGCAGGTAAAGACGCGGGCGCAGTCGGCGGTCTCAGCTCCGGGCTATATGAAGACGCGAGAGGAGAACAGAAGGGAGAGGTCATCAACATTGTGCAAGACAAGGATGGCAAGAGCAACAACGAAGGTCAGTTTTATGTCCCATTTAATTTTAGAGTGTGTTTTGTGTGGTGTGGTCTTACAGCATATTCGCTACTTAGTGTGTCGCAAACTTGATCGAATAGACCACGAGCCTAAACATCGAATGAGGTACTTTATTTTATTGCCAAACTTTGCGAATTCACACTGACGGTTTTTACGTGGCACGAAAACGACCCACAGTTCCGATAACGTTCAATAGGATACTTTTCTTTATTCATTCTGCCACAATTGATGAAACTCCTAAAATATTTGTAGCGCCACAAGGTGTTATGCTAGGACCTACGTTAAACTTACAAACTTCTTGAAAAATTCGAAAATCTTTGCAGGTCCAGAGGTCCTAGCGGCTGACCCACCCTCGGCGGCGTACTCCGTAGAGACCCTGGCCCTGGCAGTGGCCGCGGGAGCCCTAGCCGCCCTTGGCGCAGGCTTCGCCGCCGGCTACATCTGTGGCAGAAGGTGCAAGAAGGACGATGACGACAACATGCCCTACCCCGACACAGAGTACGAGTATTTTGAGCAGAGGCAGAATATTAACAGGTCTGTTGAGAAATAAGAACTGTTTACCTAACATTGGTTTTAAGGAATTCTTCTCTCAATTTGTCTTTTAATATTTGGTATCTAGTCAACATGACAACCTTGTACAGTTACCTAACACCTTGAATATTTTACAAACTTTATCATGGTCCCAGTAGTTTTCCCCCCTTTATATCTTTCCATAGTTAAGTTAATTAGTAAAGATTTTATAGAACATCGTTAACTTAAGCCCCAAACCTAACCAGACCAGTCTTCCCCCCGCCAGGATCCAAGCGGAGCCGAAGTTGCTCCAACAAGTTGAAGAGGTCACTTACGCGGAGCCAGTGCTGGCGCCGCAGCCCAAGCCAGCGTCGCCCCGCGCCACCCTGCGGAAGCACCCCCCGTACCACCCACACCACGAGACCCTGTTCCAGTTCCAACCGGATAACTACCGGCGGGACAACTTCGGGACTCTGCGATCTCACCAGGTCAATGTCAGTTGTCATCTTTTTGTATTTCTCCCTTCTATAACGGTCGTTTTCAATAACCTATCTATCCTCAATCCGCTGATAGATAGTTGAAAAAAGTTCCATATGGCAACTGTCAAATGTAACTCTAGTGATGTGAAAATCATGGATAGATGGTTATTGAAAATGGATGTAAGGCTGATATTATTAAACCACTCTCAGTTCTGAGAGTTGTCTCATCTATATCCAACAATGACAGTTTCGCCATATCAAATCTGTCAATTTCATGCACTTGAGATAGCTTTTAGAGCTGAAAGCGATATATTAATATTGGTCTAAGCCTCTGGTTTCCTAGATAGTGGTTCTGTTAGCGGTCTACCTACAGCGGTGAATGACGTCACTATAATGTTGTCTTTGTTTCTTACGGTGATGGAGGTTTCTGCATGTAGTCACAGCAAAGACAGATCTTTTTGCGTCCGTGCTATTGTGTCCGTTATGTAACGGCACTGCTATCCTAGGAAACTAGAGCTTAAGGGCCCGTTTCAAGATGTTCGGATAAGCCCCATGTGATATATGTGAAATGTAGATGAATCTGCCACACAGAGCTTAACCGGGTATTGTAAAAACTGGCCTTAACTCTGGGCACTGAAGCAGAGTTTTTGTAACAACTTTACTTATGTGGTCAGAAATGGCCTGGTAATGGGATACGTATTACATTTAATATATTTTTTTATCATATCGTTCCAAAGTCGGTGTAAAGTAAATGAATTAAAGCAAAATGAGAAACACTTGTCCATACAAATCACTCAAAATCAGCTGACCCAGACAGACCAAAATGTACTGGAAATGAAAAATAATGTTGCTCTGATCAAATCGGTTTCATAATGAAAGTTGCTCAGAATGTTTTTTTTTTATTTTTTTTTTTATTGATGTCCCTAAAAAAGCAGTTTCTCATTTTGCGTTAATTCATTTACACCTTGCATAGATTTTTCAAAAATAAGTACTCATGGAAATTCATATATTGCTTTCTGATAGCAATTGGCGGAAATAATTGATCAAGTTAGTATTCCATTACTAGGCTTGGTTCGTGGTCGGTGAATACAGCCGATTGAGATATCGACTTTTGAATGGGTAATAAAATTACAATTGATTATCAAATAATCAGCCCGACTGGATTCACCATCCAACGGATAGACATTTTCCAATTTACAAATATCTCAATGTTTCAAATATTCAATATCGCATGCGTGTTCATCTTTATAATACTTCAAAGATTTTGTCTACACCACTTTTTGTAGCATCAATGACACCAATGTTCATGTTCATTAATTCCTTCATTGATAAATTCACCTTTTCTAAATAACTGCTCATGTTTGTAAACTTAACTTCATCACGTTGTGTGTTATCTGATAACTTATCAGTGAGCATTGTTTACGAATAGCCACTTATAATATACAGGTTTGTATTAACTGGTTTGCATTCAATTTTGCGCGCGCAATGTATAACTTATAAACTTATAGATGTAATGGAACATGTTTTTAAACCATACTCACGCCAACAATTATATCAACAACTAGAAAACATATGCATGTACTGAAACTTAAATTTTCGGTAAAATTCCGTGAACAGTTTCAAACCCAAAATGTACTTGGTTCGCAAATACTTTTCACTGTGCGACTAGATTTTAGATTTTAGACTAACGGTATCACGGAGTCAAAGCAATCTATACCCATTGAGTTTACATCGTGAACAAAATAACCTACTTGTATTGCACTGTGCCTACTTGTTCGAAAATCTTAAATCTCTCATTTCTAGGGTTCCGTACCCGAAGGGTGCCAAACAGGACCCTATTACTGAGACTTCGCTGTCCGTCCGTCTGTATGTCTGTCACCAGGCTCTCATGAACCGTGGTAGCTAGACAGTTGAAATTTTCCCAGATGATGTATTTCTGTTGCCGCTATAACAACAAATACTAAAAAATAAAAGAAATTTAATATCAAGGGGGGCTCCCATACAACTAACGTATTTTTTTTGCATTTTTTTTATAGATAGTGGTTACGGAACCCTTCGTCCGCGAGTCCGACTCACACTTGGCCGGTTTTTATTATTTTTGTGGCAACTAAACTCAACGGGTGCACTTTGCACATGACCCTTTTAACCTTTTAACTCTCTCCACCCCATTAACCACTCAGCACGCTTATCACCATCTCATCACCCACAAGCAGCTAACGCAGCCCTATTCTCGAACGGACAGGGCGACGGCTACCGGCGCGGGAACGACAACGGGTTCTCAACCACCCGGTCAGTGAAGAAGGTGTACCTCTGAGAAACAAGCGGGGCGGAGCGCGATCTGAATATGCACCATCATAAGCATAACGCGCACCATCATCACACGTTGGGTGAGTCCGGAGCAGAACTTTATTTAAACTGCGACAGAGACTATATGAAGGGTAGGCAGACTAAAGTACATAAGTCAAAAAAGTGAACTTTACAGGAGAAGGAAAAAACTGAATAAAAAACTATATGTGTGTTGATTGTATATTTTATGCATGTGTAATAACAGTATTATTTAGCCTAAACTATACAAAAATTACATACACAAACATCACAACAAATAGTTATGACAGTAGTCTGCCGACCCTTCATATATCCAATTGACTGCGCCTGCGCAGCTGCGGGGGAATGCGGCTCGCCAAACGTTTCTTGTATTCAACGTACGCAACCTATGTACAAATTATTTATTGTTTTGGAGCGTTCGTTATGAGTTTGTGACATATTTTGTGGGTCTAAAACATCTCAAGCTCAATAGCTCTAATAGCTCAAGAAAGATTTAACCAGTTTTCTTTTTAGTTTCTTTTGCGTTTGATTACTTAAGTAAGCTGGCATTGAAGTATGCAACAAACCGACCTCTATACAGGCTGTAACAGAAAGGGGTGTACAAGCCAAAAGAGGGTTGTTAGGGACATCATTCTGAACATTTTTCACTAAGGGACCGACTTGATCAGAGCAACTTTATTTTTCACTTCCCAGAACATTTTGGCCTGAGTGGGTCAGCTGATTTGTATGGAGAAGTGAAAAAGTTGCTGTGATCAAATCGGTTTCTTAGAATGATGCCCCTAAAACATTTATGACATTTTTATTGTTTATTTAATGAATTTTAATGCCTGACATCATTTTAATAAGTATACATCCATTGTTTTGACAAATTTTATTCTATTTTTTTTTACATTTATTGAATTTATTTTCTGACATTATTTAACTATGTATTGTTTGTACTATGTACAAATGACATTTTATTTTCATAGTATTGTTCTCTGATATTACTTTATTATGATTTTATTCAATATGATTGATTGATACAATAGTTAACTCAATATTTGAGCTGAATTTCAATGTATTTCCTTGACATGCAATGACAATTACGAATAAATATCTTATATCTTAAAATAATAGTAACTTTTGGCTAGGGGTCCAAAAGTAACCCTGTATATCCCATAGGCGTTACACGAGCGAGCGTCCCGCCAAGCTTGGACCTGTTGTGGTTAGACTTATGACTGTTCGCGCTTGCATATGCAACAAGTGTACAATGGTCGCCTGCTTACTTGCTCGCAGTGTCAGCGCGCAGCAGCGGCTCGGGCTCGGCCTCGGCGAGCGGCGGCTCCTCCTCGTCGCCCTCCCCCCCCTCGTCCTCCCCCTCGCCGTCGGCGGAGCGCCCGCCCACGCCGCCGCCGCCCGCGCCCATGACCTGCGCCTACATCTACCGCAACTAGCGCCGCCCCGCGCAACACCGCAACACTGCCACTCAACTGGCCGTGTGAACGCGGCACGAAACTCGGAACTTTCCAAATTCAAAAAAAGTAATGGATGGACTCGTGAAGCCGTGAGAGCTTTCTCATTCGGATTTCAGAACGTGTATTGTTTTCTCGTTTGGATATTCTAAAATGGAATGCACAATGTTGTTTTAGGTTATTAGTACCTTGTCGTACAGGCGTGTACAAAAGTCGTAATAGTACGTCATCGTTATTGAAATGTTGACGCGAATCGATCGTTCATCGTTGTGATGCTAATCTCGATTCTTCCATGTAATAAATATACGTACTGGTGATTATCCACATTCTAAACAGAACGGTGTCTCCTATAGATTGGACTGACGCGTGACAAAAAATATTTTATTTTTTTTAAAGACGGAACAATATTATCGACTAATGTGTGTAATAAAAAGAATAATGTAACAAATTGTAGATTGTTTAGATCCTAGTTTACTGATAATTTATTAAAATATATTAGTTTTTGTTGATAACATGTTGATGAATAGTTAATGTGAAACATGGAACAAAGTTGCAGTTGGACTGTTCTATAACATGGAGTATAGGAGCTGCAACGGTTCCATAGATCGCTTTTACATAATATTTGTAGAGTACCTACGTAATAAATAAATAACGTAACGTCATAAGTATAGCGGAGGTTCTCAAAATCCGAAGATCTAGCGATACTAATAGAGTAACGATGAGTATAGTTGAAACACAAAATAATATGATAAAAGTTATATTTACCGTGTATAAATAGTATGTAAAGTTCTGATACTTATTATTCATTCATTAAAAGTGCTTCTTATGGGTGTATCTAGATTATTAGGGGATCGTTTTGATAATTGACATTCAATAATGTTATAGATTTAACGAGTACGTATACATAGGTAGGGTAAGGCAGTTGCCACATTGCCAATTTAGATTGTTGGTGCGCCATTTGTAAAGTTACAATTGCATTTTGTAACTGTGATCATTGTGTAGAAGATACATAAACCCCATCATCATTTGTTTTTATGTTATCAAAATTGTGGGCCAAACACTATTTTTGTTATTTTTTATTAAACTGTATACCTATCAAGTACATATTTCGCTATTATTTTGTGTGGTCTAGTCTTATTTTTTGTTTAAGAAAATAATGTTTGTCGATAATCATCATCATCGCTCATTGTTGACTTTTTAATGTAAAGAAAATGTCAATTCTATTTGTAACTAATGATGACTTAGTGCCTAAGTGAGTGGCAGAATTGTAAATGTTACAATGACAGTTTTTTTCTTTCGTACTGACGTATTAGACGATGTTGAGAAGTAATTTAGAATGCCACTAGAATATTTGTAACCGTTTCTAAGGAAGGTACCGAATAAAGAAATTTTGTAAAACTTTTCGTAACTCTTAGCTGCCTCTATAAAATACTCATTTATTGTCTACGCATTATATACCAAAGATATCATGATTTATTGTTTATATTAAGTTATTTATTACCAATGTATATTATTTACTGTACGTACATGATTAATTTAAGCGTATTATTATGTCCGAAGAAATAATTTTCAAAGATTTTTACCTATAGGTATTTCAAAGTTAACCAAAGTAGTCCGTCTTCTGTAAATTGTTACTTTGAATCTTATAATCTGTAAAAATAATCAGTTTGACTTTATTGATTAAGAATTTATTTCAAAAGATGAAAAAATACTTTCTGTAATTTGATCATTATTTACCATTTCAGTTACGGACATATATTAATTTAATACTACTTATGATACGTAAGAGAGGCTAGTACCTACCTACTTGTAAATAGCGAGTTTGTAATTTAATTCGTTTTAGTCGAAGTAAATAAGCATAGCAATTAAGTGCAAGAAAACTTTTTGAATGCGGATTGTTAAGAATTGTTTTTGTATTAATGAAAATTAATATTGATGAAATGTACAATAACCATTTCTACGTTTAAATTACTGAACCACCTTTTTATACTCGTAAAATTAACAGTAATGATAACCATGCATAGTACGTCTTTTGTAATAAGAATAAAATTATTGATTAATTTATAATATATTGAGAATTATAATAGAGCATACTGTAGAATATTATAGGCCGCTTTATTTTGTTTCGAAACTCGAAAGCCTTAGTGTTAGAAATTGAAGACTTTTATTAAAAAGTAACTGTAATAATAACCGCAGATTGAATTTAATGATAAAAATAAATCAGCGACTTTATTGAAGTATATAATGTTAAGGTATAGCTCGTTTTACGTCACGTTATTCTCAGACTATACATCACATACCTAACTATAACATACCTACTTAATGTTCATCAGATTGATTTCCGTACGGGAAAGTCGGTTATTTATATGCGTGTGCAGTATTTTTCTATTTGTACTTAATCGGATTGATAGTGTACTTTCGAAATGGCAATTCTAAATTCGAAATTGAAATAGCTGGAGCACTTTTCATTAGAACAGTACCTTCTAAAATAGCTTACCATCGTAGTCAACGAGAGACAAGAGTGTCAAAATTATGAAGTCCACGGAGTTATATCAGAAAAATGAAGCCATGATTCTGCAAGTAGCCATAATAGGGCCCATACATTTAACATTCCAAAATGGCATTTGTCGTTACGTTAAAAAGTCTTAATTAAATGACCACGAATCCGTAGACCGTGTTAACCAGTACTATCGAAAGTGCCTAATTAATGGCCGAACGCACTAACTGCTGCTTAATTTAAGTGTGATTGAACTGTCATTTACTGTCGTTCTCGATAGCGAGAGAGCGCAAATAACATCGAGTGTCACTTAAACTGAGAGGGCAGTTGTGCGTCCGGGCCTAAGTATCTTGCATCTGTAGTAGTATCGGCATCCCATCATACCCCGTGTATCATTCTCAGCCAGCCAGCCCCGGTACACAAGTTGCTTTTGCTAACTTACCACTCGCTACGGCGGCGGCGCGGCGCTAAGAAAATGGATGCGATTTGATCAGACCTTCTAGAGCGTTTTATTTAGCGTGCCTTTAGTATTGTACCTATCTATAAATAGTAACCGCCCATAAATAACAGCAAGTCCTTGAGTAACCATCCCGGCTCTCAGAAAACCTACCCCTTTGAAGTATCTTGTGCTTATTGTAGATATTTATCTATAGTGTCATTGTCTTCTGACTTCTTAGAGTGTGGGATGGTTGCTCGAAAACTCGCCTTTACTCAGTAGATCCATCTTTATTATAGTTTGAGAAGAATCTATTCTAATTATCTCGAATCTCATAAACTTACTTCGCATTGACATAGACTATATACCTACACATCAACTTTTATATAATAGGAATCTCTACATTGTTAAGGCCGCGTTATTTTGCTTTTTAGACACTCCATAGGTTAAGTAGGAGTTTTATATACAAAAAAACGCGAAAAGGCAGTGAGAATTATTACACCGTAATCGCTGCCAGTATTTATAGAGTGCAATTTTTTTATAACTAGATACAAATAGAAGCATTGACTTGCAAAATATGAAATTAAAGATTCCAGAACAGGATACAATTTTGTATTTTACTCTTCATTGATAAAAATGTTATGATCATTTTCTCATTTAAATATTAATGCTAAAATATTTTAGTAAAGGATAAAATGTATTCCTTTCCTTTAGTAAATAAAATTATTGAAACTTGAAGGTATGTTTTATTTCATGCTTCTATTTCCAGTAGTATAGCGCTACATGGTTGTTTTGGCACTTAGATGACACTGACAGGGGGGCGCCACTGCAACATTGTTCGATTGATTGATTGGATTGATTGTGTTAGTTCCGACCCAAACATCCATGTAGCTCTGTAGTTAGTCTTCCAACGACCTTTTGGCTGATGAATGAGTGACATTTCCAGGGCGGGCTCCAGCTTTACCGAACAAACTTGTCATCAACACTGACCTTGCATTTATCATTGCACATCAATCAAGCGTTATGGGCTCTACTCACGATGCAACCTGGCTTGCAATCTGTCGCTGCAACTCATAGAAGGCAGGTTGCCTTGCAACGACGGCTAGAGAAGGACAGAACAGGGCCCGAATTCTTCTATTAAAACCGGAATCGCAATTCACAAGCGCCAGTCTGACGCCAGCCTACATCGTATTCTACTGTAGGACAGTAGGCTGGCGTCAGGCTGACGCTTGTGAATTGCGATTCCCGTTTTAGTAGAATACCAAATGCGTCGTATTGAAGCTTGTGGTATGCTTGTGTATAGTAGAATTCGGGCCCAGGAAGATAGACAGAGAGAGAAATACAAGTTGCAGCAACAAATAGGGAGACAGATTGCATTGCATCAAGCGTTAGGTTAGGTACCTAATTAGTTCTACCTGTCACCGCGCGCCAAAAGATTCGTTGGAAAGCTGTACACAATTTTGGATTTAGAACACTGGTTAGGCTCAATTCACACTGGCGCAGAGTGTATGTGCGATACTCCTAGCAAAAAAGGTCATGAGATCGAAATTCTGAACGGTCACTTAATTAGTGCTCTGTTAGAAAAATTTCTGCCCGAAATATGAAATTTGTGCTCCCACGGGTCTTGGAGATAAATGGAAAAAACATACTTTGCTGTTACGAAAATTTGTAAACTCTCAGCGACGCGTCTGCGAGCGATTGCGCGCGTCTTCGCCTGCTCGGGTTCGCGCGTGCAGGCATGCGCATTCGCAATACAACGGGACGAATTATTTCGCGTCGCGACGCTTCAACTCTGCGCCAGTGTAAATGGGGCCTCGGTCCTCCTCGAAAAACCCATACAAATAATACTGAATATCATTCATTTCTGGAATGTGTTTATATAATAATGGGATTAATTAATTAATTATGTTTTTATTCAAGTAACTTAATAAAGTCAACAAACATTACACTTCAATCATCATCATCTTATACTATATTCAACAGGGTTTTCCTTATAATAGCAAATCTACATAGTGCGTCCTTTACAGCGAACACAAATATCGTGTCGTGTGCTTCATAAATACTATAATCACTATACTCCACGCATACGTCATCATTATCTGAAAACAAATCAGGTTCAGGCGGCACTAGCACTTTCAACTGTAAACACTGACAGGACTGTAGAAACTCACAAACGTCCTGTATGGCTCTGTACGTGACTAAATCGCTATCTATCGCGATTTGGGCGACCGAAATTCCGGGATACTCAAATACTTTATTTAGTACCACTCCGCACCATTTTAGAAATAGTGTGATGTTCACTTTATTGTCGAGATCGAGGCAGGGAGTGGGTGTGATTCGCTGAGAGCCGACTTCTAGGGACCATTTTGTTGCGTATTTCGTGAGCACGAGTCTGTTTTCGTAGTAACCGACTCGTTTCGCGACACCTGCAGCCTCTAGCGCCTGCAGTTTTTTGGTGAGAGTGCTGGATTCCATGTCGCAGGTTTTCTGAAAACGTGGATGAAATACATAAATATAAACATATCGTCATGGCTTTTCACATAAGGGGTGGCAAAAGCAGTTGTAAGGCTATACAGGTCAAGGGTTCGTTTCTATGTTTTACAAATACTGTCAAAAAAAATCTTGACCTACATCCAGTCAGATTGACGGGCAATTTTTTTTATGCATATTGGCTATACCTATAAAGATAAAGAATAACGGATGAATATCGGAACATTTACTGACCATTAATTCTCTAAAAGTGCAGCCATTCTCCTTTTCTTTCTCTAGGGCTTCTGTTAGTACATCCTTCTCATATGTCTCCTGGACTGAGTGGATTGTAGATTTCCTGCAAAAAAAGCACACATTTCACATCATACATACTCTCCTCCTTCTCTACCTATATTAGTAGAGCCGAGATCTCAAGATTTACCTGATGATTTCCTGCAAAAATTCTTCATAATCCAATCCCGGGTAGTGCTCCGCTAACTTCTTCGTATCTGACGTGCCCTCCCACGTCACACTGCCAATCCTGAGCTTGAACTTCGCTTCAATGTCTATGGAGTTCATGTGTACCATTTCTTGTTGCGTGGAGCCGGAAGAGTCCTCTACTGAGGGCGGCACTGTAGTGATAGGAGTGAGCAGACCACACGCCTGCATCTCAGATACCACGCAGTTGACTGATGGCGAACCGAACAAGATTCGAGGCAGTTCAGACTCCAATGTACTCGCAATGTCTTGAATAAATTCAGAGTTCATTCTGTTCGTCAGACGCCTCAAGTATGCAACGGCAAGCCGGTACGTCGCCACGGTAGTCTTGCTCGAGGTTACGGTGTCATCATCCCGGTACGAAATTCTAGACAGAATGTTGTTTATGTATTTCTCTTTGACGGCAATCGCGCCGCATTTGCGCAAATGTTGCAAAGCCTCACGGAGTGTAGCCTCGTTGTATTTCCCTAGAAAGTGGTAGATTTTCAGAGCTGTGTCAGTGTCGTAGTTGTTGTCCATTTTGAGTGCAAGCGCCATAACGAATCCTTCTTTAAGGGTGGCTATTTGGATGTCGCATTCTGGCGGAGTACGATAGAGTGCAAACGGCTGAGGGGCTGTGGCTTTGGTGATAGTGTAGTTCGCATGAAACTCCTTAAGGTTCATGGCTACACATGGCATCCTTTTCGTAAACGTGTCGCTCTTGGCAATCTGGTGTAGGATCCACACTAGTTCCATCGCGGGAATTCTTGCCGCGTGCATGAACCTTGCTATTACCATCGTGTGTTGCGCCCGCAGTCTTTTCATCAGGTGGTCGTACTTTGCCATCAGCGGCGGCCGACGACGTAGCTCATTCAGTAGACACTCCATCTCGTGCACTAAACAGCTTCGACGTTCGATCACGGCTAGTCTCTTGTGACAAACGCCGCTAGACTTCTTCGGGTCGTTTATGGACAGAATGTCTTTCGCGACGCTGTTTCTGACGGATATGGTGCCCGTTAGTGCGGTCGGGCTCATGACCGTCACTGCCGTCTTGCACATCATGAGCATCCTGTCTTCCCAGTCTTTCCAGATTACTCCCGCCTCCGACGGTCGTTTCCGTTTCCCTGTACGAATGCAGGGAGGTTTAGTGACGACCTTCTTCTTTTTAATCTTCTTCTTGAGTTTGGAGCCCGACGGACGCATTTTCGGTACTTTTATGGGTTTCGTTGGGATATGTTTGAAGCTGTGATTGATGTTCTGCGTCTCCCAATTTTTCTGCATGTCGAGGAAGTAAGTGGAGTCGAAGCCGACCGGGCCACGTCCGTCGCCGTAGATCCCGTCGCCATTGTCGAACCGTGCGACCTCATCAGGGCTGCGGACAGGCGTGACCGGCGCCACCCTGAAGCCTGCCTTACGACCCTCCACTGTTGTGTTCAAAGCGATATCGTGCAATGTAGACCAATAATTATGAACGTCGTCCAAAGTGACAAAACAGAATCGTCGCTCCAGACTCTTCAAGTCGGCATCCGGCCGGGGCCAGATTCCTGTCGTGTCATAAAATTTGGCGTTCCGGTTGACATAGAATACGTATTTCAAGAAGCCGCTGTGATGATCGTTCTTGAACGTGCTCGGCTTTTCGCACAACTGGATGAGGCCGAACGACGCCAGGATCTGTAGGTTAGACCTGACACACGCCTGGAAGCTGCTGGAGTTTAGCAGCGTCTGGTAGACATTCTGCGGAGTGTCTTTCAGCTTCATATGGAGTATTTCGCGGGTGAGTTTCAAACCGACAATTTGGGTCATCGCCGCGGCGCTGATGTGGCCAACAATCAGCTCCACAGTCATCTCCGGGACGATGTGCACGAGCGACGCGAACCCTAGCGGCATGTCTCCGAACTTCGTCTGCTCGATGAGCACCGACTTCACGATATACTCGTGCAGACGCTGCAGCTTCTTATAACGCCGAAATGAGGAAATTAATGCAGTATTTCCAGGATTGCCTTTCTGCACTTTGGGAGTCGTGGTTTCTTGTCGGGCGATAGTGAACGCACGCAAGGTGATCTCTTTGTACTTGGCTTGAACTATTTCGTCAGTTTTCTTGATGTGCGGTGCGCATATGAGGTTGCTGTATTTGATCGACCCGTTGCTTGCTGGCCATTTCAGTTGGTAGACCTTCAGTTGACCGTCGGCGACCAGTCTTTGAATTATATTTTTGACAGCCTTCGTGTCTTTAGGACGCCCTCCTATTTCCCGCGCTACGAGATTGCTTATTGTCTGGTATCCCGACACGCAGAGTCTTTCGCGAGTCAGCTTTAGCAGACCATTTGCAAACGTAAGTTGGCGTAGAGTGGGACCTTTTCTGGACTGAAATAGTTCAATAAAAGTCTTTCCATTGTCTGAGCAGTCGATAGCAGTGACTTCTGTGATAGCATCCTTGTCAAATACACGTTGAGCATAAGGATCGGCTGGGGTTTGATCAGTTTTAGCCAGTTCAGCATTGGAATCATCATCATTGTCAAGTTTGGCCTTTTTGGCAGGTGTCACGTCATCATCTGACGGTTTAGGTATTTCTGAAGTATTGTCCTTATTATTGAAGTACTCCATTATTTTTCTCTTCTGTTCAGCATACTTTTCGTATATCGCGCCTGATGAGGCTATTGCTACATATCTGCAAAAAACGATATGAGAAATCACAATGACTGTTGAGTTTGAATATTTTTAACAATTTAAAGGAAAATATTCTAGGTAGGTGGTTCAAATAACATACTTAGAGGTCCGTTGTCTCCCATGGTCCTCCAATATTTCCTTTACAAGCTTCCTATCCCTAAATACTCTACAGATCAAGCGAGCCATATAGAACTCAACACCTAGCACTTGGGTCAATGCATGCTGAGTAAGGCCGTTCATGCCAGCATCAAGGAAGAGATCATAAGATTGCCGCATAAGGTTCACCCCGACTTTGTATTGGCACTGCAGTTCGGTGCCACCTGATGTCTCTTCATCAGATGATGATGCATCACTCTCTGTGACTAGTGTAACATATCTTCTGAGTACACCTCCGCCTTCAACCTTTCTTTGCTTCTTGATTGGATATTCCTCTTTACTTACTACCTTATCTTCCTGCAACATTAACATACATAAGGATAAAAGGTTTAGGTATGAATAAAATCTTAACTTTAAATATTTTTTTAAGTATGTACTTACAATTTTTAACAGACTAAGTAATTTTGACATTTTATTGCAGAACCTTGGTGGTATAATTTTTTTCTTAGACATTGTGTCTGCACTATCAGTCATGTTCGGCATTTCTTTCAAATAATCGACTATTTTTCGTATTTTACCGACTTTAGGAAGAGTGGCTATTCTTGGTGCATGGAACCTCTTCAATCTCATTAAGATGCCTTTGACTCCTTTGGTGGCCATAGTTTGAGAGACAGTACATGTTTTAACTAAATGCAACTCCTTCAGAGGTTTTCTATTGTAGAAAATAAGTTTTGGGTCTTTTATCATTTTAACCACATTTGATTTTCCAACAGTCATTTGTCCCTGAAACAATCAATTGTCATGTTTATCGTGAATCTGGGGCGCGGCAGCGGCCTCGCCAAGGCGAGCTAACCGTACCATCCTTTACCGGAAGCCATTCAGCGCTCCCTCTGTCACTTTGTAGTAGATAAAGCTAAAAGTCTTTCTCTGATAAAGAAGATATTACTCAACATATCCCTGACATTAGATTTACAGTAGATTTTAAACTACGCCAAGCCAAAGTTGCATAATTTTGTAACAGACTCACTCACCGATCATCAAAATTCTAAGGTACTTTCTAGCAGGCCCACAAGCTTGAAATTTTTAACATGAATAGTGTTTAGCCTACAAAGCCAGGTAAAACTCAAACATTTCGAAATTTCTTTTTATTTGTTCATAGATGGGTACCAAACTACCAACTGAATGAATTATATATCAGCCTCGACTTTATATTATATCTCACTACTTTTTACATGTGAGCCTGGCATTTTTGTACCTATACATAGGTTTTTTATTAGGTGTATTAGACTAACTGTCTGTACTTTATTCTTAAATAAAAATATAATATAAGTGGATAGTGTGCACAATGCTGAGTTACATCTAACAAGAATATTGCTTATGTTTGTGATGTCGCTGTTTCTGGTTCCTAAAACACAGTGTATCCTAGTGTGGGGCCAGAAGCAATGTATGTGTCTGTATGAAAATGTTTGTTTATATCCTCTAGCAGAAAAAGAAAGTAGGTTATTAACATTTTAATATGTAGGTACTTACATTCAATCTTGCTCTCCCAATAAGTTCCAAGAAGCAATACTGCAGTGGGCTCAGCAGCTCCAAGTATGAAATTGGTGCATGAGGAGCTAAAGCATGCCATCTCTCCTCTAGAGATGCCACAAGAACAAGAGTGTTGCCATATTCTGTCATTACTTTATCCAAGGAAAAAACCTGCAGGTCTTCATTGGGTATCAATACTCTTGTTGAATATGTTGTACAGGACCCATACTCTCCTTGGGCTGGACAGTACTCGTATGGACCATCTAGGTAGTCATCCTGTTTTAACAAAAGGATGTGGTTATATCTCAGATCTATGAAATATACATGCCTGAATGCATCATACTCACAGTTGTAGAAATGATTCCTTCCAGCCACATTCAGTAAAATATAGCAAGAAAGAATAATCTGTTTCATAGTTAGATGGTGGATTAGATAGAGATTGGAGAGACTATTGTCAAATGACAGGGAAGATGGATATTAGTATTTTATAAACTTACAGGATCTTTCAGGTAGCCAGTTGTTTCCTCAACAATGGAGAATCTGTCGCATATCGGAAGAAGTTTTCGTGGCTCTGGCAGTTGGTAAAAACTGACATCGTTATAATTCAAAAGGAATTCCCAGATACGAGCTTTGAATTTTGGAGATAACTGGGTAGAAATACGATTCTCAACTCGCGACCACAACTGATCAATAATTGTGCCCTCTAGGCCATCTAAGGCAATTTCGTCAAGCACTATATCTTTATAGTCAAAAGTAAAGGGCTTCAGCGGGTCTCCATCCATTGTAAATAGTTGCTATTTTGATTTGGGAGGAAAATTTACAATACTACAATTTTCACGTGAGCTTTGTTATTATTTTTGCCCTATGATTTGACAATGACAACAGTGAAGTGAATGACAGAATGGACAGAAGAAAGATGAGAAGACAGCCAACGACAAGAAAGAAACAGACAGAGCTACCAACATATGCAGCTAAATTCTACACCGGTTTTCCGTCGAAAAACCGGTAAAAGGACATGGATGTGAAAGTAGCTTAAGCACCGATCGATTGACACAAGTTTGTCTTATCTATGGTTATTTTTAGAAATGACAACCCAGTAGAAATTTCGCCATTTTTAATTTTAGTGAAAGGACTGGTGGATTTTATAAAATTGTCAGGCTGGAGGACGAAGAATATTTTGAGAAAAGTGTGTCATTATATTTAATTTACCGTAGCGGAGACTATTATTTGAACCAAGCTTAGAGTAATATTGTGGTTTTATTTATTACTAACGTTTTGTATGTAGTGCTACTTCCCCACCGTAAGATTGCTCGCTGGTGTGTCGCTTTAGCTAATTCGATGGCTATGTTACTGAAGTGTTAACCCGACGAGTCGCTTTGTCGTTCCCCTCACGAGGATAATATCGAGAAAGTGAGGCGACCAAGTTAGAAATGAGCAGGCCTCAAGGCGGTCGCATACAAGTGCCGGATGACCTCAGAGAGATCCTATTGGAGTTTACAATAAGTTACCTGCTGGAGCAGCCGGGCGACGTGATCAACTACGCGGTTGAATTCTTCACGAGGTTACAGAACAACCGCACCACGACGATAGTGCGTGCGCCCCAAGCCGGCACCCCTGATGAGTCCATAATATCTGATGAAGAAGGTATAGTCCACTCACTTACTAGATCGATACGCCGAGAGCGGGAGGGTTCTATCCGCTTGGAGAAGGGTCATTACTTCCACATGAATGGGCTACATGCCTATCTACTTATACTTAGGTTCACATGTCTTCCCTTGCTGGTCAGAGTGTTGATAAGGAGGCCAACCCACTTGCTTACTTACGATAATTCACTAAACAAGGCAGCAGTGATCTCATTCTAGACAGTTTTCCCTTATGCTGATGTAACTGATGTGACATTCCAAGTCTGCTGATATTTATTTATATTGTGAAATACTTAATATGTGCCTCCTAAATACTAGAGTAGGTATTTTGTTTATTCAGCAGCTCTTATCATATCTTGGTTGAAATCATTATTTGTTAAGAAATTAGTGTAAAGCACATTACCACATTTTCCAATAAGATTTATTGAGAGGGAGACCAAATTTTGATGAAATGATTTTACTTTTTGCATTTTCTAACTAACCAGCATGCATTGATTTGTTTCCAATACTGAGTGAGTTTATCAGTGCTACTACATATGTTTGATTTATTGAATTATTTAAGTTGTAAATATAGAATAGAACTGACCTGTCCCCTAGCTAGAATGTCCAAAGAAGCCCCATACATCAACAGGTAAATATGTTAATTTTTCAGCTAATTAGTGTGTCTTGTGAGTGTTAGAGCTACTTTTAGGTTGGTGTTTTATAGAATAGAAATAGACAGCTCAGAAATTAAATCTATCCCATATCCATACTATCAAATGCTTGAGTGCACCTAATAACGCCCGGTGTTTCTAGACTTGTTTGTTTTCATGAGAGTTTTTGCAAGAAATATTCTCATAATTTGCAGTTTTAGATAAAAAGAAATCTTATCATTCAACTTTAAATCATTTACAAATACTGACCACAAATTAAGTAGGTACTTCACACTTCATCTTTCAAACACCATTGCATTAAACTTCATTACTAGGTATCATTTTCCCCAATCTAAAATCGTCACTAATCATGAGAAAGTGTATTTTCATAGAACAAGAGTGCTAGGAACAACTGGTCATTATTTGGCACTCTGCCATTACAGTTCAAAAATACAACTTTATTTACGATTAATATGTGTGATTAAGGGAAATGTTTCACACTGTTGCCAAGTGATAAATAAAAGATGTGTCTGAACATCTATTTTTGACTAGCTAGCCTTTGCTGTTCAAAAGTTGGATCATAGTTTTTGCTATTAAAATGATCATAGAATGCCAAAAAAAATGTGTGATAAAAAAGTACAGTTGTATAAATTACATAATCAATTTGTATTCTGAGAAATCTATCTGTAATTCTGTATCTGTAAAATTCTGAGGGAACACACTTGAGAAAGTTTTGTGTCCATGTATGCTACAAACTTGCTCTCATTTTCAAATTGTGGGTAAGTGGCAATCCGTATGGCCCCTTAACAACGCGTTAGTAAAATTAGCTGAACCTATGTAATGACAGGTAACAGATGGCGGGGCATTCAAAAATCCACAGGTGCTAAAAAGACCTTGAGTTGTATTTACGTAAACTACACTATACTGTTTCATTGTTACAAATGCGTGCCCACTTAACGCGGCGTACGGCGACAATTTGAAGCCTAATGATAGTGATTTAGTGGAAAACTGTCTTGTTTTGAATCTTGGCAACACTTCCAGCAGCCTACCATAACAACTCTATGACTCTCAGTACCATCAGCTAAATAGGCTAAAACAATTTATTGCGCTTCTACAATAAGATTGTAGTGGATGTATCAACTGTCTAGCTACCACGGTTCATGAGATACAGCCTGGTGACAGACAGACAGACAGACAGCAAAGTCTCAGTAATAGGGTCCTGTTTGGCACCCTTCGGGTACGGAACCCTAAAAAGCACCACCATAAAGATATGAAGTCCTGGGATGATTGGGATTGGGTGCTGGCAGAATTACCAGCGTTGCAGTTATCTGCAACACATGCTGAGCCAGGGCCTATTCACTGTGGAATATGCACATGTATAGTTTCTTTCTATTTTTTTAAGTTTTGTAAGAATCTTTATTGTATTTGTGTGTATTCTTACAGTGCATAAATGGATTTTCTATCTATCTATCTATCTATCTAAGTCCGTTTAGTTATTGCTGCCCTTTATACAGGGATTCACTTCTATCAACACCCCACTGTACAGTTAACACCTAGGGTGTGTTCAGTAATTTCACACCGAGTGTGATTGTCGTTGGGCGACTTTCTGTCTGTCTGTCAAAAATTCAAAATCGAATGTCACATCCACATGAAATTAAAATCAACACTTCTAGGTCTAGGGAATATCGACTTCCATCTTCGTCCTCAATTATTAATGTTTTCTTTCCCATGCTCTGAAATTGTACAATTTTCGTTGAAGGAAATATAACTTTGCAGATAAAACCGGTCAACAAACTTTCGCAGATAAAACCGGTCAACAAACTTCAAACTTTTCACGGGGTGACGTTTGTTTAACTGTTAATCTGACGTCTGTGCGACTTTTATCCACCTGTTTAGGTGCGATCGCCCGCTCACAGACGTTGTTAATGAACGGTTTGGTGCGATCGGCGGCGGGCGATCGCACTGACTTTCTGAACGGGCTGGTCCATCGGCGTGCGTGAGCGGGCGATGTTACTGAACACACCCCTACACACACTTGACCTACCTACCTAATGAGGCTACGTTATTTCCATAACCAATTGGACTTCCCTAACAAACACACGTGAAGTTCTTTTGCCTGAACAAATTCGACCATCAGTGACGCGCCAAAATCTACCCGAAAGTCTCTGAACACACAGATACAGTGGATAGTACTTTTTTATATCGTTCATTTCATCCCATTCATTCCATTGGCCTGTCATGTTAGTGCATTTACACATTACGCCGCAGCGGCAGCGGTACCGCCGCCGACGCTGCGGCGCTGCTGCACTAGTTTCCCTTGGATTTGTATGGATGCCGCGGCGGCGGCGGCGGGCGTCGTGTGTAAGACTACATACAAATCCAAGGAAAACTAGTGCAGCGACGGCGTTACCGCTGCCGCTATGGTGTAATGTGTAAAGATCCTTACACAGTAACATCCACAACCACCACTATAGCAAATCTCTACCCAAAGTGCTTTGCTTTTGTTTTAAAGCTGACTTTGATTGTGGGGTCGGAATAATTCTGGTAAAACTGTAAGCAGTAAATGAAATTCGAGCTTAAACCTAGGAATAGGCCGAACACCAGACAGCTTCATTTGGAAAAGGCAAACAGACCAGGGCCCGAATTCTACTGTCCACAAGCATACCACAAGCCTGGCACAAGCTTCAATACGACGCATTTGGTATTCTACTAAAACCGGAATCGCAATTCACAAGCGCCAGCGTGACACCAGCCTACTTCGTATTATACTATCCAAAACGTACTTACGCTGGCGCCAGTCTGACGCCAGCGTAAGAACGCTTTGGACAGTAGAACAAAGTACGCTGGCGTCAGACTGGCGCCAGCGTGAGTACGTTTTGGATAGTAGAATATGGTGAATCGATATTTCATAACCAACTGGACTGCTCATCCCAAACCTACTTACTTCGCTAACTCAAATCTACCGAAAATGTGACAACTCTCCCATACTCTAAACGCCAACTTCACGACACATTAAATAAAATCCAAATAAAAAATGTTCCATTTCAATCTAGATTACAACTCAGGTTGTCAAGAGACCGTCTAAGTTTTCCGTGGATTCGAGTTTCGAATCAACACTCCCTTACTCGAAACTGACTGCCACCTTCCGATGTCAGAGCCGCCGGTGGCGCGCTTCAACAACCGGCGCAAGTCCGTCTTCGCGGAGACGTACGACCCCGAGGAGGATGACTCGGACGAGGGCGCCCCGGCCGTGTTCCCCAAGTCTGATGCGCAGCGGTCCCGGCTGGCGGAGGCGGTGCGGGGCATTCTGCTCTTCCGCTCGCTAGACTCGCAGCAGATGCAGCAGGTCAGTCTACTTTCGTCGTTTCTTTAGTATCAGTTAGCATAGCCCATTAATTTTCGAGGGGCACAGGCGTTTTCCCGGATACGGGTAAGATTGAGCCATACTCCACCACGCTGGCTCAGTGCGGGTTGGTACTTGGTAGTGTACTACTTTATACTTCATTGCATAAAAACTGAATACAGACACCTAATAATAGAATAATTGAAACAAAAAGTGAAACTTAAAAAAAACTACTTCCACAAACCCTATTTGATAAGAAACCAATGTCAAGTGGTTTTTGAGTTTAATACAAACTGTAACCCTGGAACTGGAATTAATTTCGTCAAATCCCATCTTAGTGCTACCTTACGCTACATAAGAAACCCCTGTACAAAGTTTCATGGCTCTAGGTCCACCGGTTTAGGCTATGCGTTGCCCGTCAGCCATTGTGTTTGTACCTAGTATTGAGTATTTGGTGGCCATGTGTGGTCCTCATCATCAGTTCCGCATCACAATATTATGCTTACCATGAGTAAATGCACGAGTTATTATGAAAAACACAAAAATCACTATAGGTCTGCCTATAATATTTGAAGAGTCCCTCGATTTCTCCAGGATCCCATCATCAGATCCTGACCTAGTCAATGGGACCAATGGGAAGATAAACCCTTTCAAACAAAAAATAATAATCCAAATCGGTCCATCCGTCTAGGCGTAATCGGTGTACATACATAAAAAAACCGGACGAATTGTAAACCTCCTCCTTTTGTGAAGTCGGTTAAAAAGCATTTACAAAGACGAGATGAACTCTAATTAATAAGAGATGTCTTCCAGCAAATGTAGGATGGACAAGATAAATTAGTATTACCTATCCAATTTCAACATTGTTGCTTCACTGTGTACAAAACTTAATTACCAAAAAGCTAATAGCGGGAACATTATGTAGGTATAGGTATTAATCAAAGTAGCGCAGTTATGACTCATCAGAAAGACACATCCAAAAATAGCTGAAAATGTAAATATGCATTTGCATATTCCGGTCAATGTTAATTATAGTTGTACGCGAAGTTCTAACATGGCTATAACTAGAACCACTACTGACCATAAAATGGGTCACACAATCCAAAGAGTCAATATTTATTTTATACCCACCTGTATTTTCACACGTTTCCAAACGGTACCCATTTCAAAACGTATTCGCTTTAAGAGATCAATCAAATTTCTATGCTGATTATGGAAATGGGTCGGGAAAGTCTAGTTGCGATTTCGATTGGCCGGCCTGCATACTAAGTATTACTACTTCGGACTCCTGGATGCATAACATGCTAATGTGACATGACCCATATTGGAGTCTAACTGATCCACTCTACCATCCGTGTACAATAGCGCACACAAGCTTACAGGTTAGCTGAAATTGGTGATCGTGACAAGTATAACGTACGTGGTAGAGTTGCATCTCAGATGCGTATTGCGTATACGCGGGTCGCTCATTGAACTGAGTACCTGCGAAACAAGACAATGATATTCTGGCCTACCTCACAGGTTGAGTAATAAATTCTCGTGCAGACGCTACTACAATACAACAAATAGTTTCTAATTTGGTCTAATATTATAAGACACGAGTCCCAGGTGTTCAAGTTTGTACGATGTAGTTCGTGACGCGTTTCAGCGAACGTACACAAAAAGCGCCCCGTTGCGATACGAATCACATTTGCTGTACTTTTGTAAAATGTTTTATGAGTACAAACTAATTTACGCTGAAAGTGAAGGTTCACGGCCAACGGGATATAAATAATGGAGCTCTAAACATATAAACAGATTTACATGAACTAAATGCACGATAGGCTTGGAGACCTCTCGCCTCTCATATCCCAATCTACCTTCTAGCATTCCATGTTTCCATAGATTTTTAGTAGTGTGATGTACAAGACCTGTGTTTCGTAGTTGCTAAGTTTGGAACCAGGACGAGTAACGATGAGATAATAGACTCCATCCGGGACTCCAACTCGAATCTCGAGACCTCTTTAGTAAAGTCTGCAAGTACAAGCCAAGGCTGAAGTCTTGTTGCGGCAATTATAGGGCCTTTGCCCTTAGTAATTACGTAGAACTAATGACATCGTTGCTTTTGCTAATTGCCCTAACAGCCATTGTTGTTCCAATGCACATTCTGTGCCAAAATCCATTCATTTAAACCCATTCAAACAGATGCTTTTTGTTCTCGCTGCGCCGACGTTCCGACGATGGCCTAAACGGATATCAGTATTTAGAGGATACGGCTATAAATAAAACGTTATTGGTCGTTTAATTACGTACCGTGTTACGTGTTTCTCGTGCGTTCGATTACACATGGCGGTAATGTGTATTCCGTACACCATACGGTTTCAGTCGACGACGACGACGACGTGCGTCGGATGGGAATCATTAAAATGATTAACAATTACCACCTACCGGCGCTATCCTTTCGCGGTTCTATTCTCAACTTTGATAGCGATACTCGAAAGCGCACTTTTCTTTGCTATCTTGTGCCGTGACGTCCATGCGCGCCCTAGTTACATAATATTGCCGTGTATTATGTTGACGTCCAAATAATAGATGAAAATTGCAAATAGTGTGCGTACTAATGAAGTCGCGTCCGTCAATGTCCCGCGTCGAGCTCGGTGCCAGCACTTGTAACGAATTAATAACGTTTGGCACACATGTACTTTACGACTGTATTCTCAACTACGTTCCAATACGATATTCTGGTAAACAAGTTTACTGCTCAAAATCATATTTATGCTAGCAAACATAACACAGTACCTACGCTAGAAATTTTCAGTTGTGATGGTGACGGTCACTAATTATTTCAATATACGATGAATGACGTCATTAATGTGACGTAAATGCCCAAAGTAATATCAGAGGTGATGTCAGCAAGGACAACAGAACGACAAGCCCCTGGATCAGTCGTAAAACAGGATAATGAGGTTGATTCGATCGTGAAAAGATTGACCTTATCTTGATACTTAGCGATAAAACCAGCTTCCGAATATCTCCAGCTTAAATGGAGACAGTTAGCAGATTATGAATCTTGTCGATCAAAGCGATATTAATCCAGATTTTAGACAAATAAATAGAAAAATGAAAAAAAATCACTACTGCTGTACTCTTGAACATGTAATCTATGCTACCACAGCACATGAGCATTGGCACAGTCGGTATCTGGGCGCGAGGTAGCGAGGCGGTTGTCATTGGCACAGTCGGTATCTGGGCGCGAGGTAGCGAGGCGGTTGTCATTGGCACAGTCGGTATCTGGGCGCGAGCGAGGTAGCGAGGCGGTTGTCATTGGCACAGTCGGTATCTGGGCGCGAGCGAGGTAGCGAGGCGGTTGTCATTGGCACAGTCGGTATCTGGGCGCGAGCGAGGTAGCGAGGCGGTTGTCATTGGCACAGTCGGTATCTGGGCGCGAGCGAGGTAGCGAGGCGGTTGTCATTGGCACAGTCGGTATCTGGGCGCGAGCGAGGTAGCGAGGCGGTTGTCATTGGCACAGTCGGTATCTGGGCGCGAGCGAGGTAGCGAGGCGGTTGTCATTGGCACAGTCGGTATCTGGGCGCGAGCGAGGTAGCGAGGCGGTTGTCATTGGCACAGTCGGTATCTGGGCGCGAGCGAGGTAGCGAGGCGGTTGTCATTGGCACAGTCGGTATCTGGGCGCGAGCGAGGTAGCGAGGCGGTTGTCATTGGCACAGTCGGTATCTGGGCGCGAGCGAGGTAGCGAGGCGGTTGTCAATGTTGCGAATTTATGACGACGTTGACTAAAGTTGCGCGTCCACTGCGTCGAAATCGGAGCGTACGCTCCGTACGAGGCGCATGACGTCATCGGAGGCTTATAGCTCTCCAGCACAGAAATGCCGATCCAGTGCACCCACTACCATAGAAATCAATACAAAGCAACAAATCCGTCCGCTCCGTACGCTCCGATTCAGACGCAGTGGACGCGCAACTTAAGCAATCTGTATGATTTTATGGTCAATAAAAAAATAACTGAACTATAGTCAAATGGCCACTTTCGAATCGCTGACCGCTTGGTGTGACATGCTTCATAGACCCCCAGTTTCTAAGACCCTGATCACAAGTCACGATTAACTAATCGGTGGATAAGCACACGATTGGCTGATGGTGGCACGTGATTGGCTGAAATTAGTTAATCGCTCTGTTAGCTAATCGTAACCTTCGATCAGCGTCTCAGAAACTGGGGGAGAGTATCTTATATTTGACACCCGCCCGGCCACCGATCCGCAGGTGGTGTGTCGAAGCCTTACATCCGGACACAACTGAAATTGACACATAACCGGACCACCATTCAGCATCAACATGATTGTCAGTAAACTTTGGGTTGCCAGTTGTGCACCTGACCGCCCCCGAGGCCTCTGGTCAGTATTTGATCACAGTTTTCAACCATCGTATTTTATCTTGAGCACAACAGATAAGCTGTAAGCGTGTGTGCGTTGAGCTGTAAGTCCAGACTACTATAGCTACTCGGTAGTGTGTAGTAGTTGTGAGAATCCCTCCACCAACCCACACTGAGCCAGAGCGTGTGGAATAACGCTCAATCTTACTCGCATCCGGGTAGAGGCCTGTGCCCTTCGGTGATGACATTCATGGGCTAAATTTACTTTTCACAACAGATGTTATAACGGGTGAAGGAAACCCTCTTAAGGAAACGTTAGCTGCGGCGATGGGCCTACGCAAAATGGAGGTCTGGCTAAACGCAGGGGTGTAGTCCGTTGTCTCCATGGTCTCTGTCCCCACAGATTAGGGACAACGAAATTGTAACGAAATAATCAACTTTTAGATCCGTTGTCCCCATCGCCTCAGTCCCCATTCAGTGAGTGTTTCATTCTGTGGTGGGGACAGAGACCATAGGCCCTATGTCTGTCCCAATTTGGTTTCGTTAACGTAACAGAACTACACCAAGGCGGGCACAATACGGTATTGGCCTCATTTGGGAAGTAGTTTTAAAATAAATGTTATTACATTTTAAGCGCACTACATTAATATTTTTGGGATATCTTATGTAGTTTCAATTTAAAAAAAAAATTGAAAAAACCGCTCCAAAAACGCTGTATTTCTAATGGCGCCGGTCACATGACTCGCGTGAGTGTGACGCCACAGGTTTGTGAATGAACACCCGCCATCATATGATTCAGTCAAACAAGATGTCAGAGACGAGCGTGTGACGTCACCAGAGCGTCAGACAGAGCGTTTTCGTCATGTTTTCGTTACAGATTATATTTCGATAGTTTATACATTTTAATTCCTGGAATCCGCAAAAAATAAACATATTTACTCTAAAATATAATTAAATATAGATTTCTACGCTGCTATCTGACAGGATTTCCACACTTTGTCGAATATTTTTAATGTCCTCCAATACTGTATTGTGCCTCTGCCACCCCGTATGGTGCGTATGTTTGTATGGTCGTGTGTGTGTGGCAGGTGCTGGACGCGATGTTCGAGAAGCGGTGCGAGCCGGGCGAGTTCATCATCCGGCAGGGCGACGACGGGGACAACTTCTACGTCATCGAGAACGGCATGTTCGACGTGCTGGTCGCGGGGAGCGACGGCGTCGACAAGGTAATCCAATAAATCTAGGAACAAGTCTTAAGTTGAAGCATTATGTACAAAATGGCTTGACATTCTCAGAATCGTATATTTCCAGCAGATATATTTTATAAAGTCAATTTTGTGCAAAAAAGACAGCATTTGATGGCACTTCTACATGACGTCATTCTGTTGTTATTTCATAGAACTCAGGAACAAAAGTTCCGTTTTGACAGTTCATAAAAAGTATCTATTTTGACTTGACAGGCCACAAGCCTATTGTACATTTTAGGGTTCCGTACCCGAAGTGGTGCCAAACGGAACCTTGTTATAGGTGCCGGTTTCCACGAAGACGCGTGACGTAGCTATTTGCATCTCTTTCTTTCAGCAGAGTGCCCCGATGAAAGAGAAAGATTCAAATAGCTACGTCACGCGCCGTCGTGGATGGCTGCACCTATACTAAGCCTGCCTCCGCTGTCCGTCCGTCTGTCTGTTTCTGTACCTACCTAACCGCAATAACTAGAATGTCGTCTGTCCGTCAGCGAGCTCTATGGCAATAGCTGGAAAGTTGAGATATTTACAGAATGTTTTGCCATTTTCCGCTACAGCCACAAACTGATCTACGCGAAATATTGAATAATAAAGGTGTCCCCATGTAAGAAACGCGATTTTTTGTACTTTTTGGTACAATGGTGCGGAACCCTTTGTGTGAGATTCCGACTCGCACTTGGCCGATTATTTTTAATGGTGTGCTTTACATGCCCGTAATGTGCGAGGATCTTCACTCGAAAGATTGGCTACATAAGCCACATGCGAGCCCAATAGCGACGCGCGGCGTCTACAGACGACAAGTTGAAGCGGTCGGTCGCCGTGACCGAAATCGGTCGCAATATATCATCATCAATTTTAAAATGTAAAATGGAGAATACAACTTGTAAGCTAAAATACAGTTTGTTATTGAAATAAAGCTTTTTTGTATTTTGTATGTCAAAAGGCGAGCTTATCTCTAGAGTAATAGAAAATTATGCAGTGTTTATGGTCCTCATTCATATTCGTTCATATCTTCTACGAACTTTTAAGTTCGTAGCCGCTATGAACTCGCACCTTTCTGCTGGAAGTCGAACTATCGCCACGCAACACACGCGTGCACTTATTTATTCGTCGCGCAAACCTTTCTAAGGGTATTCTCTTGGCTCAAAAGGCATTTGATTGAAAACTTGTCTTGAAACCTGTCCGTGTCTGTAGAAGATTTGAAGAGAATCCCTGGAAGAAGTTAGCTAGCATTTCGGTAGCTTTTTGTCCACTTTTTAAAGTTCGCAATAATAATAAACCGCTCTCAGCTCTGAGGGCTATCTCAACTAATCTCAAGTCATACGGACAGATATATGACGAAACCGTCATTGTGACATTCCTGAAGACAACGCTCGGTGTAATATTACAGGCCTATGGTTTCCAACTGGGACCGCTTCGTCCTATTCAACAGGAATGTTGGCCTCACCCAGAGCATAGAAAGCGGACAGACAAGGAAAGTTCACCGCAAGTGATTCTTAACAACTTTTCAAATTGAGGATTCTAAAAATAATCTGTTTGAAGCCGGAACATGGTACCAGCGGCGCGGCGGCGAGGCGCTTGCAAATTGGTCGTGACGTCATTAGTGACGTTTTCGGAGCGAGTATACTTTAGTCATTCTGACGCTCCTCGTTTCTATCCAATTTGGGGTGCTGTCATCCTGCGTATTTATTAATGGCTCGTGTTTTTCTTCCGTAATTGTGTTTTAAATCAATAAATTGTAAACCACCCGTCTGTAACTGGGAACAGAAAAAAAATTAGACAAATCCAAGCGATACTAAATCTTGAGAGTTTACTTACTTACTTTATACTTTATTGCACAGAAAACATAATACAGACGCTTAATGGAAAAAACATGTACAATATCTCTAATAAGAGAGTTTGTACTTTAACAAGTCCTAATCCTAAGTACTTGTAACTTGATCAAGGCAAGGCTCGGTCATAGTATACCCGGTAGGTTATCCGAGTATAAATGTAGAGTAAGCCTATGGATGGAGTGCCATAAATGATTGAGTATTGGTGTTGAGCCGTACTTAAATTAATTAAATTATTTTGTACGTGGTTTGTGATTGTGTGCTTATATGATTGATTACAAACCTTTGACTAAATACCATACCTACTAACAGTCTACACACACATACGTAAAACAGTTGTGAAAACATGCACCTTTATCGGAGTTGGGTTCAGCAACAGCTTGTTTTTGCTTACGGTACTAATAACATGCTGAAATGTCACATGATCGGGCCATTTTTCCTGTATACGTGTTGAAGGCTGAAAGCATTGCATTATGTACTCTAACGCGATTGTCGTAGAGATTACATAAGATCAACATACACTGTATCGATTTCAAAGATATTCAATACCTAGAAGGGAATCTGCTAGGTAAGGTAACTCGGAGCAAGTAAAATGTCACACACAGATATGTATTATGTCACTGCTTCTTTCATTACAGGTAAGACCTTGACCTGCAAGCCGTATCTAGATATCTAAGATAAATGTGATACAATGTTGTTACGATACCATACATGTTTTCTATGTTACAACCATATATGGAGATTACAGAGTAGACAGAGTAGTGTGTCAGCTACTTAACTAGGTAATTTTTATACCTTTTTTTGATCGTCAATCATCAATAAAGACTAGATAAACGGTCATAATTTTTAGTCATAAAAATATTACAATCATAGCCGAAGTCGTCATAACATTTTACGTCTAATATTTAAAAATATGGTCGTTATTAATATGGGCGAACGTCTAAAAATAAGCATTTCCTTCAAATGGCAGTTGATGTAGTATGTATAGAATACGAATTCATTTGAACGATAACCAGTCGCTTTTAGTGCAAGTAAGGCACTACGAAAAAGGGCTACAAAATGGGCGATATCGTTGCGTATATCTCGCACAGAACTAGGTTAGTGTACGCTATAAAGATTGATACGTTCCTTTCATGGTTTTGCTACATGTTCTTTATGATAAACATCTTTTAACGCCTCGACTTCTCCACCCTAAGCGGATGAGAGATTCATGGAAATACGTCATGCTAATACATAAACATCACGTATTATAATATAGCTCCTAAGAACTAGGAAATAGCCCCCATATGGTAATAGGTCACCTCTTTATAATGCCATGCAGAACATCACCTTTTCAAACTATGGAAAATATGGAATCACTCTGTCGCGATTACGTCCATATACTGATTATGAAGTAACGTACTATTTCGTGCAATAGATAATGATAATGTAGTTTGTTACACAAGGGGTGAAAGATAGCTATTTCGGACGAAGGTCCAATAAGGGGCCCGTGCGGGCGCGGATCGAGAAACGGCTAAACGCGGTTTCCCTAACAATTTGTGAAAAAAAAACTGAGTCGTACGTATCGCCAAGCTGTCAAGCATAATGAGTGGTAGGTTCTTCGTCATGACATGGACCGTTTAAACATCAGAGTGTGTAATGAAATTGAAAATGGGACGGTTTCTAGTTTTCATTGCCCGGCTTCGAAAACGCAAACTTTCACTGACTCTTTTGACAGCAGCAAAACCTCTTTCCTGAGCTCGGATGATGTAAAATTTATTTTCGTAACAAGCCAATAAGAATGTCATGGTTCGGGATACATGTAAGTGAAATTAATATCAGGTTTCAGTAAATGAGTGCCTTGATCAAAAGCAATGTTTGAAGTTATTGATGATTAAGGAATAAAATGACATATAATATTATTGTAAGAACTTATGTAATACCAAAAAATCATATGCAAATAAACAAATGTGAAATGTATTATTTGTGCGAGCCCCTTGTAATTCAATGAACCTCGTGCAAGCCACATATTGAGGTCAACCTTTGCCTATTCCTTTTTGCACGATGCCCAACTGACCTTGTATGACCTCTTATACTCTTTCTATTGTTAAAGGTTGGATCGAGAACTAGTTTAGTATCGGGTTCCCTACATTCGCTACTGTAAAGTTGCAACTTGGCAAAACTCCTATTGGTACCTTGTAATAGAAAGTGGAGCCTTGAGTCATAAAACACCTGTAAAGTATACTTGTTACTTTGTTACTCAGAAATGGATATCCTTGCCGAGTTAGGTTAGTTTGAGTTTTAAAATATAGTAAAACATTGGTTGACAGGCGGAGTTAAACTTATTTGACTTGTAAGTTGCATATGATTAAATTAATAATAATCTTACTGCTCTATATCACATTGATATTTTTCACTTAAAAGATGCTAGAGAGATAGGAATCGATGGAATCTCAAAATCGATCTATGGTAGTTTCTTGGCTCTTCTCCTGCAGTGCATACTCGTGGCACCTCGGGTCCCGTCCCGACGTGCCAAAACAAAGATCCCGTACTGTATATAAGACTATAGAAATTAAGAAATTTTAACTTTGGCTTTAGCAGTGAAAGCATAGGATCTCAGGGTATAAACCCATAGTATTATGATAGCGCCTCCCCTACCCCCATTGTAATTTAAAAAAAACAACACACCATGACAAAACGAAAGAGCCCATCATTCACACCGTATCCCCACCAGGTGGTGCACACATACGAGGGCTCGGGCTCGTTCGGCGAACTGGCGCTCATGTACAACATGCCCCGGGCCGCCTCAGTGCGCGCGCAGACCAACGGCGCGCTCTGGGCCATGGACCGGCACACCTTCCGGCGCATCCTGCTCAAGTCCGCCTTCAAGAAGCGCAAGCTGTACGAAGAGCTGCTGGATAAGGTGCCGATGCTGAAGACCCTGCAGGTATGTCCACATATTGTTGTTTCTTCTTCTCGTGTTCTCTAACGGCCGTTTTCGATAACCTGTCTATCATCAATCTGCAGATAGATAAGATAAGGGTGAATTTTGACATAAGTTCTAATGATCTGATCTAATTCTAGTAATGTGAAAGCCGCGGTTAGATAGCTTATTGGAAATGGACGTAAAGAGTCCCCGTGACGATCAAGTCCGCTTGACAAATCTACTGAATGAATTGCGATCAAGCCCGTAGACCGCTTGACGGTAGCGTCTACGCGGTATACGATCAATATTCGCTTCAAGAGTAACTTTTTACTCGAGAGTATCTTCTCTTGTGTGTGTGCGCAGTGTTATTTATTCTCTTTTGTTGAATCCACGCTCAATCACGTAGACTTGATAAGCGCACTTGATCGTCTCGAGGACCCTATCCTTGTCGTGTGTGTTGTGTATGGTGCCGGTTGAGGTTCTGCCTCGTAGCGTAAGTTTCCGGTTCTGAATCCGGCCCTTTTCGACCGACCGAGAGCTGTTGGCAATGGACATGCACACATTCCGGCGCATCCTGCTTAAATACTTCGGCACACCAATGGGGGGCTGGATGTCAAATACAAGAAACTAAGGAATATCACACCAAGCGTTTAGCGGTCTGAAAGCGTTGCTATGTCGGTGTCGCGCCCATTTGACCATACTTTTGTCAAAGTTGACAACCGCCACGCCACAGCCCCGCTCACGGCCCGCCGCCGCTAGTGTGCTGGTAGCTGAACACTGCAGGTATCTACTACCTCATTCTTCTCTTTCTTCTTCCTCTAAGGACTTGTCGGTATTAGCCTTCTCAGCAAAATCTGGACAAATCCCTTGACTCTAATCCCGATTCCCCTAACACTGGAAATATTGTATGTTTTATTTATTTTACCCTGTCACTGTACCGCGTCATCTTTCTGGTCATACATATCTGATCTAGCTGGATAGCCCTATCTTTTGAAGAATGTCATTACTCCTTATCAGCTAAATATAAATCTTGATTTCGGATTGCAACAACAGCTTCATAAACAAAATGAAATAAAAAGTGGTTTAACTCTTGTCCCTTCTAAGAATAGGTGAATAACATACATTTAACCGTCTTCGTAAAACCCTTTCAGTTTGAAAGGTAGGATAGGATAATAGAGTTAGAATTAACGGTTCCGTGGCGATCGGCGATTATTAAGCTCTGAGGGTGGTCAATATTTACTTACCCTTACTCACACATGCACCCTACATACACTGACAGAGCAAAGTGGCGGCTGACCGAGCGGTCTTTGAACCCTGCTCAATAAACAAAACCTCGTCTAAATTTAACTATGATATCGCGCTGAAAACGCCGGTTTCGGTGCCGATGCACTCACAAAATTAAGATGCAAAATGGCCAAACTCGTGATTCCTTCCCGAAATAACGTACCGCTGTTAAAACAAATATTTTCTACGCCTCGAATGCCAGGAACCGATCACTAATATTGTAGAAGCTGCCCACGTCAAGCTTGCTGATCTTTGACGTCATATCAGTATTGTCAATGAGTACAATAATTTTAAACGTATAATTTGCGGCCGTCAAGCCGACTAATCTGAATAGCTTTGCGGCCAGCGGTGGTGGCTTATCTGATAAACCTGAAATCTTCGGATCTGTAGATAACGCTTTCGAGTGTCTCCACGATTGTATCATGCGTGCTGTCTTCGTAACCGAATTATCCTATTGCAATTATTACGCTAGTTTTTCGTTCCTCTTGAATCAATCCTTCAAATGCCCTTACTGTTACTTTTGTTGCTGTTTCATCATGTTAGTAACATGTCATAGTAAGTCCTTCGCAGCGGCAGCGTTTGAGAAATACGACAGCAGCTGGCATTCCGATCGGATTATTATGATCATCATTTATTTGGTTGCATGTTACATAAGGTTGAGTTTGAGGTGATGGATGTGTCTGACAATTTCAATAGGATAGCAGAATTGGTATAAAATCGGCTATAATTTCTATAACAAATAAAGCTATTATGTAGAAAGAACAACTTTTCTGACTATTTTACTTGATGAAATAAAGTTAACCCCTCGTCAGTGTGAATGGCCGTTATGGGAAATAACAATGGAAAAGTAATTATTATAAATTACCCACTGATGAAGGGTCTTTAGCAGGTATTCTAATGGTTGCACTATTTTTATCGAAGCTGAAAACCATAACAAACGCAGAATAAATGTGTACTGATTTGATGCATGACTCATGTCATGACCCATTTTTTCTACTTCAGTGTGATGCCAAGTTTTATTGCCTGAAGTGCGGAAACCCATAAAAAATGTAGAGCCGTCAAGATTGGCCATTTTGCGGAGCCAACCGTCTGTCCGTGAATAAATTACGTGGATTCGAATACATACCCGTATTGTTGGCAACTGCAAGCGAAACCTAAACCTACCGTGACGAGGAAAATTTGCTTTATTTACATTTCCTTGGCCGCGCACGGTAGCGGTTTTTGATCGGGTGATGATGAAATCAAAATTCGTCAATAAACGTTTGCTTGAAACGTTATGTTGATAGAAGCAACATTTTTATTGGCAAGGATAGTATTTTTACATTGAGAAAGCAGTTTCACGTAACTTAGTTGACAGTAGTAAACAGGAAACAATTTGATTTATTTTCCTACTTGATGGCAATAACAATGGCCTGTAGTCACTTGAATCAATTGAGTGGAGTACCTATCAGATTTTATTATTATATTCAAACTTCGACCTCCCAGACCTCGAGTCCCTCTCAAGGTCTCACAAAGTAGTGGAATGCTAGTCCAATATTTATTGGTAAATAACTTAGATGGATTCCAGTCGTATAGTTTGCAGCAGCAGATCGCACTCTGTTAGTTTATTAGTTTAGCTCAGTTGAATGTTTACTTTAGTTTATCGCCCAAAGGACCGCTTTTCATCTCAGTGTAAAATAAAATCGCTTCGTATCATTTTATAGCTCACGTTTCTAGGACCGGACAATTCGATGACATTGAGCTCACAAATAAGTGTATGAATATGATAGAAAATATTGATTGACCATGCAACGTGATCGCTTGCAATATCATACGTCTCATATGTTTATTTAGTGAGTTGAGTATGTATCAAGATTCTAATGACCAACATGTTTTCATGTTCAAATCAAACTAAACCATTCTAGGTCTCCTGATTTACAATATAATCCACTGATAAACTTGCTTATCTTCTGATCTGAAGGTACATTATAACAATTACTTTTAAATTTGTATCTGCCTGATTCGACCATTTACTTACACTGACGAAGGGTCGCTACGAACATCCTAACACCAGAAACCAAATATTTAACTCTAAAAATAATGAGCGCTCCATTTTAAAGTTTAGTCAACTTTTAACGGCTGTAATTAGTGTTATGTTTCGTGGCTGATTAGAACGCTCATTAACACATGATGTGAGTACTTAAATAATGTACATTAACTTACACGTTAGTTGCGTTACATTGACAGAACTAACTTCTGCGTTGCGATGACAAAGCTTGGCTTAAATCTTGTCTCAATATCTAAGCAGTTTATAAAAAAACATGCTTTCTTCATCAGCAGCACAAAATTTACCAAGTTTTCTATGAAATAAGAAAAACTTTGCACTATTCAAGTTGAAAGATATCTAGGGGAGAGGAACAGATGGTGGACGATGAAAATCTACAACTTCCATCAGACGGCCATCAGTAACGATTACCTAAGTTTTTGGTACTGGCCGAAAGCCAAGCCATTTGTGACTTCATTATTATGATTAACAGTAGAGAAGAGACTTGTTGATTATGATTATTTTACGGCATCTTTTACAGTGCGCCGATAACACTTCATTGTCACGTTGTAAAGAGGTCGTCGAATCGAGATATTTATCTTTCCTTGTTTTGTAGAAAGTCTTCCAAAACCGCTTGGTTTTAAAAAAAAGTATGTATTTATTTAATAAGTAAATCACGGGAAACTAATTTAAAAACATTAGGCGGTACTTTTGCCAACCCATCTGTGAAAAGATGAGACGTCATTAACACACCCTTTAACCACCCTTTCTGACCGTTCAAGTGAACGTAACGTTGAACTCACAACATATTTGTATTTATTTCGCGTCGCGTAGTATGTAAGGGTTCGCTAATATAATAATGCAAAACGAATTTCTAGCGAGTAGAATTCGACGACACGCCACGATCGATATTTTTGTGCACTTCAGGAGTTCAGGACTCGCCTACGAATTGCTCGTGGTAAACAGCTTTTGTGGATCTATTGACAGTCTCGCTAATTTAGTTCGTGATTTGCCGTTTTGTATTTTGACACTTTACATCCCTTGATTTATTTTACTACAATTCGTATGTCCAGGACCACGCAATAAATGGCATAATGACGAGGAGGCATTTACTAAACAGTGGGTGCAGGATGCTAGATAGATGGTTAACCGTCGTGTTATCCACTCAAAAGTCAATAGGTATAAAAGTCCTGTCTGTTTTTCATAGGTTTATTTTATTACCACCAAGTCAAAACAAAATCATGGGTCATCGTTTTGTGGCCAGACTCTTGAGTGGTTTTGATACAAATAGCCCCCCCTCTATAGGTTGTAACAGAAAGGTGCACTCATATTTTAGGGGGTTGTTAGGGACATTATTCTGAGCAACTTTCACTTTGAAACCGATTTGATCAGATCAACTGCTTTCCCAAATAAACAAACTTAAATTTTGACTTCGCTATACAAATCAGCTGACCGCCCGCCCGGACCAAAACGTATGGAGCAATGAAAAATAAAGTCGCTCTGATCTGGTTTCATAGTGAAAGTTGCTTAGAATAGTCTCCCTATCTTGTATCTTCTTTAAGGGGGTCAAAGCGCCTGCGCGTAGCCCACATGTGCGGGGCCTTTGTGTATTTCCCCTTCTCCCGCTCATTTAGTTCAGCCATCCCAATTCCAGCACAAGCTGGAGCAGGAGGCCTGGATGTTCAAGGAGCTCATGGGTCGTTGTAGCTTCTGCCAGAATAGACATCCTGGTTTCAATTTTGGATGGATATGCTAGCAACATGTGCTCGACCGTCTCCTCCACTTCCATGCAACCCCTGCATAGGGGGCTGTCGGTTCCATCTGTAAGGCTACGTTCGGGAACTAGTTAAAAATTCACTCGGAAAATGAAAAGAGATAAGCATAGTTTGACAGCTGTCAGGTAATTTTTAACTACGCTGAACCAGGGGGTGAGAAATCGCACTTGTCAGAGTGAAAATCACTACCTGAGCCGTTCGAAAATACTGTTTGACAGATGTCAGTTCGTCAGATAACAGTTCGGTTACCCTCGGTTTCACTAGGGCTGTTACCGAACGCTCTAGGGTGATTTTCGCATCACTCGGACTGATTATCACTCGTTTTCGAACGTACCCTAACTGTCAAGTGTTTGTTTAGAATGGTCTCCCTAACAACCCCCTAGATTTTGACTACACCCTTCTGTCACACCCTGTATAACTCCCCCCCCCCGCTCCCGGCAGGCGTACGAGCGCGCAAACCTGGCAGACGCGCTGATCCCGCGCAGCCTCATCGACGGCGAGCTGATCATCCGGCAGGGCGACACGGCGGACGGGATGTACTTCGTGGAGGACGGCGACGTCAGCATCCGCCTCGCCCGGGAGGACGGCAACGAGCACGAGATCAAGCGGCTGGGTGAGCAGTGGAATACACTTCGACCAACCACCCTCAATCTTACCTAATAACGTTATTTTAAAATTACTTTATTAGGTAAGATTGATGGTGAATTCAGCCCCAAATGCTGTTAAAAAACCGTTCAGCCGTTATAAAACTTCTAATGGTTACTTACCGAAAATAAGACACACCATGTTTTTTCATCATTGGTATCGTTTTGACACTTTTTGACGGAGCATTTCGGCGTGTTGTCTCGACAGCAAACCGCACGCGACTGATATGCAAAATCCACATTTGACAGTTTCATGCACAGTTTATTCGAGACACATTCCGAGAGCTGAGCTGATATCTTGGGTATATATGATCGAAGGGAATAGAAGATACTTTTTAGGGTTCCAAACGAGACCCTATTACTAAGCCCACGCTGTCCGTCTGTCCGTCAGCGGGTCCTACAGCCCGAACCTTAATAGCTAGATAGTTGAAATTTGAACAACAAATACTGAAATACGAGAGATATTACAAATTAAAGGGGTCCTCAATTTTCATACAAGAGACTTGTTTTGATACATCCCCACGCATTTCGATATGATGGTTGGTATATTTTGCGACAACCTACATCGTTGAAGTAGCTCAGCGGGTATGATGTAGGCTCACAATCTGAGGGGTCGTGAGTTCAAATCCTCGTGAGGGCATAATCTTTTTTTTTATAGTTTTGAGTGCTTAAGTTTTGTTATACGATAGTACGGTACCCTTCGTGTGCGATTCCGACCCGCACTTGACCGATTTTTTGAATGAGTGAAGACAATTATCGCATATTTTTGAAGGAAATGCTTTAATCTTGACGTTAGATTTTGATTTGGTTGACATTTTCCCTTTCAATATCAGGTTATGCTTGTTTTTCCATTCTACCCAATGTCCTTCCAGGATGACTGCATGTCTATCTAGCAAGCGTAGCTCTCGGAAATACGTCATGGCTTGTACCACGGCCGCCCCTCCGGTACGCTCCAATTCACGCCAGCTGACATGACTTGCGCCTAAACACCTAGCTAACTAGGCAGTAGACATTACCTTTTTCGTTATTTTATCGCCTCGAAGGTGAAATATTACTTTACAGAGGAATACTCGTGATGGGGAACCTCCTTAAATAGTTTTAAGTTATTCATGGTTTGTATAATGTTTTTGCTTTCGGCAAGCTGCAAGCGAACATGGCTATCAAGATCTATGGCTATACATAATTGTATCTTATAATTTAGCCTGTCGATGAATAAGTTTATAGATAACTCAATATCCGCCACACACGAGGCCTGGCAGGCCGGCCAATCTTGTTACTGGCCATGTCGTCGGCCTAGTTGCTAACGATGAAGGTAAACGAACTGTTCCCTTCTCTATGTATACTCAAGTGATTTTCTATCTCGATAATAAATACAACTAAAACCGCGGGGCCCGCGCATAATAAATGCGTTTTTCCTTAAGTGTTTCTAGGTAAGAATAACTAAACTGAGAGAAGTGACTTCCCTTCAAGCAGATTCAAGTCTAAACTTATAAATAACCGGCCAAGTGCGAGTCGGACTCGCGCACGTAGGGTTCCGTACTATTATCTATAAAAAACCGCAAAAAAAAAAAAACACTTAAGTTTTATAGGAGCACCCCTTAATGTTAAATTTCTTTTGTTTTTAGTATTTGTTGTTATAGAGGCAACAGAAATACATCATCTGTGAAAATTTCAACTGTCTAGCTACCACGGTTCATGAGATACAGCCTGGTGAAAACAGCTGACGGACGGACAGCGAAGTCTCAATAATAGGGTCCTGTTTGGCACCCTTCGGGTACGGAACCCTAAAAATTACGACTCCGTGATGGAAAGAGGCTGTAACTTCGTTCAATGGGCTTTATCGACCCTTCTGCATGTTCTCCTGTCCGCAAAAGAAAAATATTTGACATTAAAATTAGGGGAAGTTATGCTTTCATCCCTTACAATAGATGTTTTCAGACGTCTTGGTGTCACCTGTCATGCACCCTATGGGGGGTGTCTTACTGCTAGACAAGGGGTTGCATTATATTATCAACGAGCTCTGTGGCGCAGCGATTGTGGTCTGCCTACCATGCGAGAGGTCTCGGGTTCGATTCCCGGCTGGGGATGAAAAAAATAACACCCCAGCGGGGCAATTCTGGCGCCAGCGAGATCATGTCGATGGTTGAAATATCGATTTTGAGATACCGAAATCTCTATCAAAAACAAGAAAAAGCTATTCTTACGACATGCCTTTTGACCAACCGAGATATGTCGACCCGTTTTCGATCGAAATAAATATAAATCGAGATTTTGTTCGACGGATTTAGGCTGTATCAAATCGATATCTCAACTGGGGAGATGATCTCGCTAGGGGGCCAGGTCTTGGATGTTTAACATGTTTATGATCTCGCTGTTTCTGGTTCTCCTGGTGCGGGGTCAGAATGTATGTGCCTGTATGTGAATGTTTGTGATTGATTGCCTGCAGGCAAGGGCGGCTACTTCGGCGAGCTCGCCCTCGTCACGCACAAGCCGCGCGCCGCCTCCGCGTACGCCGTCGGACCCACCAAGGTGGCATGTGAGTAACTCTCTATACCCTTAGTACTATGAAAACGAAGTAAACTGACAACATCAAACGTCACTTCTTGAAATAATGTTGCCATGTTCAGTTTGATAGTGATGTTCTTATTCATTCTAAATATAATGAAAATGAATAGAGGTACAATCAGCATTTCTCACAATTTAATATGACATTGAAACGCTTTTTCCCCTTTGAGGTGGCAGAAGCAAATTGTGCCCACTTTTTGTGAGTTATTCTATTGCAAATGCTTAAATTTTAGGGTTCCGTACCCGAAGGGTGCCAAACGGAACCCTATTACTGAGACTTCGCTGTCCGTCCGTCTGTCTGTCTGTCACCAGGCTGTATCTCATGAACCGTGGTAGCTAGACAGTTGAAATTTTCACAGATGATGTATTTCTGTTGCCGCTACAACAACAAATACTAAAATACAGAATAAAATAAATATTTAAGGGGGCTCCCATACAACAAACGTATTTTGTTTGCAAATTTTTGATCGATATGCATAATGGCAGCAGGTTTAAAATGTTAGTTTGATTGTCAGCTGTCAGAGTGACAGCTGTCACGATCTATCAGTGCTCACGTTCTCGACGATGGTCACTGATATCCCAACATGGCGGAGTTGTTGATGTCATTCATGACGTCATGGCAACCATTTTGAGATATCGTTGTCACGTCAAAAACTGATTCGGAATAGCATTGTAGACGCTGTAATCGATTACGGCGCCGATGGTCGATGTCACGGAACGCGGCGCTGGTATCACTCGACCTGTCAAATCACTTTGATCCACTACTGAATAGATTATATCTCAATGTGCTTCCCCCCTTCCAGTCCTGGACGTGGAGACGTTCGAGCGGCTGCTCGGCCCCTGCATGGAGCTGATGAAGCGCAACATCGACGACTATGAGGAGCAGCTGGTCAAGCTCTTCGGGGACAAGAGCAACCTCACCGACGTGCGATGAATCACGCCCTGCACGCACCAGGCAGCCCCAGCCGCCCCAGCCGCCGGACCCCTTCCCGACCGTAATCTTACGTTTCTGTTTCCGCCATTGTGCTAACATCAGTCCCACCACGTTGCACTTTTTAAATTTAGAACAGGGCCCGTGCTGCGACCTCCAACCAATGCTGATTAGGTGCCTAATCACTGTAGCCCAATCACGAACAAAGATTCAGGCGAACAAAAGCCAAATGTCAGTGATTCTTTATGACATAAAATATAATTTCCTGCGTCCTCGAAAACTTTTTACGATCTCAAAACGTTCGTGATCGAGGCTCTGGTTAATTTGATCCGTGAAAATACCGTGACCTTTTTAAATAACTCTTGGTAAAATAAAGTTAACTGTGGAGTATTCGATTGAGAAGTTGTTGCCATGGTGATGTATCTGTACGGTGTCGGATTTGAATAGCATAAAAGGTTGGAGTAAGGCTGCTGTTGACGAGATTTAAAGGTTGCCATTCTGTATCTATGAGATGAACACCGATTGCTTTCGGATATATGTTTTGAAAAATGTTCGCTAGTATCAAATTGACGATGACCAAACAAGCGATTATTTCAAACGAGTTCATTCATTTAACGCGATTGTAACTTGAAAGGCATCGGGATACTTCAAGAGATACGGAATCGCGCTATCGGTCATGTCGCAAAAAAGTTACGCGCAAAGTTGGTTTAGTTAGACAATCCTGTGTTTTCAAAGTCTAAAATTAGAGAGTGCAATATTCTACCGAGGGCAATATGTGTGATTGTGAAGGCGCCGAGATGAAATTCGCTTACAGATTGCGAACCCGAAGGGCGCCTCGTTCAACATATTGGTCTTACATACCAAAAAGTAATTTGACTTGATTTTTAAAACTATATTGTTTATTAACAATTACGTTTTATAGACCAAGTCGACTTACTAAGTCATCGCTTTGTTTTGCCTTGTGAGCAATGGCTAACGCTTATAGGGCTATTACATTGCCCTGAATGAGTGCATTTTCTGCCTGACCCTAATTGGGCGCCTGCTTAGACCCTAATTAGGTGTAGTGTAATAACGATCATCCCTAATTAGGGCCCTAAATGAGTGCACTTTCTGCCTAACGCCTAATTAGGACCTAATTTAGAGCAGTGTAATAAATCCTTTACGCAAAGAGGGCAGTTTTGCATTTGATGTTTTGCAATACTTGATAAACTGTTTGTTCAAGTCACCTAATGTACATCAGCCCTATAACAAATCGAGATTTGAGTTCAATAATAGATACATGAGTATCGCCATCGTTGTCGTACACCTGCGGGGCTACCTTGAGGCACGCCACTCACCTCAGTCGCGCAGATAAATGTCAAATTTCGCGACTCAATGACGTTTCTCCATACTTGCGCGCATTGATTTTGACATTAAATTGTGACAAAATGCGCGACTGAGTTGAGTCGCGGGCCTCATGATAGCCCGCCAGCACCGGTAGCATGCCGAGCGCGGCGCGGGTTTTGTCGCGGGAAAGAGAGGGACAGAGCTTTACATAGCGCATAGCTCTATCTCTCTCTCTTTCACGCGACTACCCGCGTCACGCTCGGCATGCTACCGCTGCATGTAGCTAAATTCCTACATAGAAAATATCGATTTAACGTTTGGCGTAAATTAACAGACGTAATACCTGTACGCGCATAAGTTAGTCATTAACAACACTCCCGTTACTTCTGTGACTACCGTTACCCCCCCCCCCCCCCACAAACAACAGACATTTCTCATCGTCGATATAATTGCAGAGCCATGATTTTCCTCATCAGCTTGACTTGAGCCGCTAATCGGCGAATGAAATAAATTAAATATCGCTACTGAAAAGATTACGCGTTGAATGGAAGGAGAAAGACGAAATTGATACGAGCGCTCAACAATATTGCATTGATAACAAATACGCTTATTTTAGATAGAGAAATGCCTTAGTAGCTAATGTAAATTTTATAGGATCGCGAACAGCTAGACTGTTATGGTCATACGAAGAATAGCTCTTCTCAGTTCGGTGTCGTTCATAGAAAGTAAAGTACAAATTTTGAAAATAGTCTATCCAACTATAAATTAAATGCTCACGCCACGTGCCGTTGTTAATTCCTTCCTGAGAAGCAGGTTTCGGTACATCTTGTTTCTATGCGCTTCAACTGAGGAGAGGAGATTGTATGTTTCCCACGGCGAGGTTACTATTACGGGCACATTATTTACAATCGAAGACTGTACTAAGAATATCTGTATTACTTCCCATGGGCGCTATTAACAACACATTATATGAAACACAATCATTTGAGAAGTGAACCCGCGCGCGCCGGGGAGATTTAGTTCAAGAGGGAAAAGGCATTAGTCATAATGAAAAAAATGTATCGATATATTGAAGATTCTTGTAGAGATGTGCTACTGTCCAATGCAATACTATTCAGCGCTCGGACTACCGATCGTCGATGCGATGTTCCTGACACCTGTCGCTAATATAATTTCTATATTAATATTTAAGATATCTTCACCGACCGACACAGGCTTTTTTGAATAATAATTAAAACATTTTAATACCTTTTAGATAACGTAGGTAGTTTTAATTTTATCGTGATTAGATTAAATCTACTCACTGTCTACAAATGTTATTCCCTTTATTATTTTTTACTGGTTATTTCGATACAAAATATTTGTATTATATGGATAGTGTAACAATGTATTGAATGCCAAAATATAGGATAGTTGCGCGTTGTACTGGGACGTGCGAGTCTCGCGTCTCGTGTGTCCGATCGTGACATTCAAAGCGAAACTATTCAAGTAGTGACTACTACATGGTAGCTAAATATATTGATTTAATTTGCTTACCTATATAAAATTGTATATTTCGTACAAGATTTAGTTAAAACGATAATTTCATTGATTTTGTGTTATATTTTTATTGATGTTTAAAAGCTTCATTCTTGTACAACAAGTTCCTATTGTTTTGTTTTGCTCATTAAAATACTTGCAATAATAGATCTGAGAGGTGTGCTCACTTGACACAAGCCTTTCTATGTTAAGTTTGAATAACCTTTTCGCGCGGTTGATATTTTATTCTGCCTTTTAATAGGGACACGTCTTACGACGGTTTTTGATCAGTTTGATTCTTATAATTTCGACTAGACCACGGTTTGACACTCGTGTTTTGCAACTCGCGCTGTGCGCACACTATGGATATAAGGACGCGTCAGATATTTGCTATATTTTTGCGTAATTAAACTCCATCCACTTGAAATATGCCCTCAGGTATGCCTTCAATACTTCGTGAGAGGAAAACATTTTATTTTACGAGTCGAGTCAATCAAACGTATATAAATATAATGTAGCGCTAAATTAAGTCTATATTTACTGCGTAGTGTTAGTTCTTTGTCATTTCCTACGGTAAATAAATATTATAGTAAAATTAAATTATTAAATTTGATTAATGAACGTAATGAATCCTGAGGGTGCAGGATGAATTTATTGTATTATTGTGACGCAATGTGCAAAAACTGTACAAATGTTTTCTGCTGCCATACAAGATTTTTATTTAATATGAACTGCTAACTTATAATAATGCTATATTTTATTTATACGTAGGTATATCTAACAGAAATGTTGAAGAATGTCCATATAATTTGCTTCAAAGCTTTTTGAATTAACAAAGTCAAAGCAATTAATACCATAGCTTCTACATTCCCTGTTGCTAGCTAGATGTATATTTTGAAAGGTTTTATTTTTGTTGAATAGTATTCGTACATTTCCGCCGGTGATCGTTCTCACTTCAAGTGCCTATCTATACAGACATACCAATCTCATACATCTATTTATGATTTAATTCCACTAACATCTAATGTTGATATCGTGTTTTAATACTTACTGCCTTTCTATGTAAAATTGTGAAATGTGTTGTGAAGTATATGTGTATTTATTAGTGCCATCTAAATCTTACAGTTGACGAGCTCAATAGCAACACCTTGCTCCACAACACCTGACAAACCCACTGAGAACAACAATTATTTATAAGTAACTCTTACAAACAAGAACCCTTGTGAACTTTGATAAACCAAATTGAATTGTATTTAAATATAAAGATCTATGTTATATGGCTGCTTATAGTCGTGTGGAGTGGACGGAGAGGTTTCCTTCTATGATATGTACATGCATATAATATAATTTGATATTTCCATGTGTAATGATGGCGCAAGTCGCCTCGACATAGTGCGCATGCGCATGCCACAGCGGCTCGTCCATACTTGATCTGTGTGTCCCCGTGTATGATGAACCCAGTAGTATTTAATAGTATCGTGCAATAACTAATTACTGTCACTTATGTATGTCGTTTGCATCAATATCATGTGTTATACATTTATGTCAGTGTGGAATTTATTTATAGATTTTAAATAGGATAAGATGTAGGTCTTTCCCTTATACTGATGGTTATAGGATTCCATGAACGTTCGTAATATTTATTGTTGTCGCATCATTGTGTCCCGGATAGCTAACTAGCGGACGGGTGTTTGTGATTCAAATTAATGTTCAGTTTGATCAAATGTATTCGAAATCAAGCAGCTAAAGAAAGATACATGCCTTCGCTTTGGGCATACATTTCAAGTGGGATTTAAATTGAATTGATTCGGTTGTCTTCCAAGGGGCGCACAGAAGTAAAGGTTGCGTAAGCCACAGCGGATCACAAATCTGGCATACCAGTATGGAAAAGATAATTCGAAATACGCTTACATGTAGCGTAATTTTTTATAAATTAACTAGTCATTGGTGTCTAAAGTAGATTTGTAACCTGAAAGCACATTCTTGAAAACAAACACGCCATATCTTCACGTTAGAATGTAAGTCATGAAATTGTTCCATGCAACATGATGCATATCATTGTGACCCTGCTGTGTCCCATTTGAGTACATTATGTGCACAGAACATTCGTTACGGTAGCCAGTTCTGAACTAGTACCGCTTTCCCCACTTCATGAGCTTACCCTGTAAATTTATAAAAATTATGTATCGTAAAATGTTAGAAAACTGAATTATATTTGTTTGTAGATCTAACATTTGTGTTCTTTATTTGCACCCGTCTAACCTAACCCTTCGATATTATAACCCTGAGATGCACAAAACTATTTAGTTAGAGCGGCAGATATAAACACAATATTTGTCTTACAAAAAGGGCCATTCGGGCTATCTTTCAACTAGATGCTAGGCAATCACTAAGGGACAAATTTAAAAATATCAATAAGTATGCTTACTGTTACATTTATAAAAATATCATGTATAATACCTATACCTACCTACACCAGAAAAAAACATAGGTTTATTTAATGTGTCAAACGGGACCCTATTACTGGCTCCGCTGACCCTCTGTCCGTCCGTCCGTCCGTCAGCGGGTCCTAGAGCATAGCTAGAAAGTTGAAATTTTCACAGAATGTGTAGTATATCTGTTGCCGCAACAACAACAAATACGAGAGATATTACAATTAAAGGGGGTCCCCATACAAGGGACTTGTTTTGATACACCCACGAATTTCATTATGATGGTATATTTCGCGTCAACCCACATCGTTGTGGTAGCTCAGCCCGGTATGTTGTAATCCTCAATCCGTAGGTCGTGATTTCAAATCACCGTGAGTGAGGGCATAAACTTTTTTAATTTTCTTTTTGTAAAAGAATATTTAGATGACAAAACTGCGTGGTCTTTACCTTCTCAGCGCACAGAAATCCAAAGAGGGGCGATGGACTGAGTCAGTACGTCTCTCTTCGGTGTATTTCCGTAGACTTAAGTAGAAATACATAACATTGTATTTTAAAGGCCCTGACATATTTTAAAAGAGGTACGGGGAGTTTCTTGGCCTTCTTTGCTCCATCCATATGCCCTCAACTTAGTACCTATGTACCGCCCGCGGGCGGTAGTATACAAAAAATATTAATATTATATTGACGTTGACTAAGCAATCTGTAGGAATTTAAGGTCAATAAAAAAATTATCTTGAACTTGTCACCACACCACAGAAAGCGATTTGGCGAGAATCTTATGGAATTGTCATTTGTTTCTGATGCTAAGTGCAACTCGGGGCCTGTATTTAATTGATCTGAGTTCTGAGTCGGAAGTTGAATATTAGAGCCTTTACGCGGGTTTCGGCAGAAATTGTACACTCGAAAAGACAAGCTTCCATCTTCTGCCGAAACACGCGTAAAGGGATAAAGTATGCACATCACATACAGCTTTCCCACGATCTTTTGGTGTGCGGTGACAGGTGAAACTGTCGTTTTTTGACAGGATCATTGCATGAGGTTGCATAGAAGTGACGCCCCCCTGTAAACGTCACTCACACGCCAAAAGATCCTTTGATGGGAATGGCACCTTATAGAACAAATGTAGATAGGTATTAAATCTTTATTGAATTTATAGCTTAGTTAATACATTAGTGGACGCTACATATTAGGCAATTATTAAATTGGTTCTGGCTCTCTGCTGTAAACTTGCATTATCTTCTCCATTATCTCCCAGTTCTTGTCCTTTTGCAAATCTTTGGTGAACACCTGAAAACAAAAACAATAGTTTAGCTTGCTAGAAGTTGGGAGCTTTCTCATCATGACAATGGAAAATTATATCAAAAACTCAAGTGATCCCTTCAGGACTTTGTATTGTGGCTATACTACATTATCTGGCTGTTACTAACAAATTCAGTCAAAAGTCCTCTTTGTGCTTGGTTTGTAACAAGAAATGTGATGGGTAGATATTTTTTTATGAAAATAATAACTTACAGAATACCAAGCAGCATCATCATCCAGAGTTGCTGCAAGAGGCACTGATACACCCAACACATGCAGTGCCAAAGTGAGACTAGCCACTGCAATGTGTGGCGGCCTGTAGTCTAGGACAGCCGGGGAATGATGAAAGTCTTGTAGGAACGCCATCGCAGTTCGCGCGATTGGCGACGCCCTCCATTGGGCAGCAGGGAACCATTCTTGTAGCGACTTCAGGTAGTGCAGAAGATATCGGTGTGGTGACTGAGCGTCGAGGTTGAACCCGAGTAGCCGGAGTACCAGCAGCTCGGCCTGCGCCACGGCGCCGCGCCAGGCCCAGTATTCTTCGCCTAATTCGAGTGGACCAGCTCCTCGGTTGATGGAGTTGTGTGCGACGTTCACAGCGTCTCGCAGCCTCACTGGCTCATCCCGCGACTTCCCAGCGGCGCACAGACAAGCAGTACAAATCACGTAGCAGTCGTAGTCATTCTTGTCGGCTTCCTTGAAGAACTTGTGGTAGAAAACGGCAGCAGCAGCGACTGATGCCGGCTGCAAACCCAACTTGATACCGCACTCGAATATGAAGTTTGTTGCCAAACTATGGCCTGGTGCGCTTCGGTAGTCGGGCAAGCGCCTTTCCCGCCTAGCACTTTGCAAGGCCATTACGTCTATCATGTCTCTCTGTTGAAGTGAAGGAAGATACAATTTGTAAAATTTAGGGAGGTTATGGCGTCCGTCACCGTCACCAAACCAAACCAAACATCTGTCATTGTCTTTTTTTCACAGTGTTACACGTTTATTGTTTACAAAAAAAAATGCATATTTATAGTTATTTGTAGTATCCATAGCCGTACAACAATTTAAAAAAAAGATTCGCTGTCAAAACTGCTACTCGTCGGTAGATGGCGTTGATGTCTCAGCAGCCAGTACCCCCCCTCGTCACCACTAGCTGGGTAGATATCCTACGACCTCCTACGACTATATCCAACATACGATGTACCTGACAGCTGTCAGTGTCAATACACGTGGGGAGGCAGTCGCTCACGTCCGAAGGAATTACTTGGAACCCACAGCCCTTCACGTCCTTCCCGGGTAGTGCTAACGAGCGAAAAATTAATCATCATCATCATGTCATCAAATCATCTCAAGACATTATAATTTCCAGGTTCTCAAATGAGAACCTGACCACTTGACACTGGCAAAATTAACCTCAAAAGAGGTTAGGACGCCATTAATAAAAAGAAGAAGAAGAAGAAGAAGAAGAAGAATCGTATTTTTCGACGGTAAAATGTATAGAGACAATTAACATACTTTATTGGCAAATAGTGACGTGCTACACTTATCGTAAGACAAGTTATCGATCTTGACTCGAAACATATAATAGAATATTGAAAGACATCGAAAGAACAAGAAAAAATATGATATTATGATATTCGACCAATCTACCCAGGAACTGAATATAAATCTACAAGACTGCTCCAGCGAGTCCGAATCAGACTGATGATGGTGATTTGGGCTGTGAATCGATTTAACAAGAATAAAAACATGTAACAACATCCTTTTGTTTGATTTGCTTGAAACATTCAGAAACTTTAGTTAGAATATCGATAATTTGTATCGACACTATCCCCAAGCCTAGTAAAGTCACAGTGAAAAGCTGTCAGAGATCAACCATGAACTTTCAGATATCAACATTAAAATTAAAGTTGTGCAGGGTTCATCACGTGACATTGGCGAAATTATTGTGGCAACACACGATAGAAGCCACAGATCAAAAACTTAACTTCTTTTAGAGATAAGCTCGCCTTTCACATATATTTCTGTAAATGTTACGTGATTTTTTATATTTTGTGCAATAAAATATAAATGAAAGGAAATGATGGTGTCACTACATATTTAACACAGGTTTCACTATTTTTTACAGGTGTCACTATTTTTGACAGGTGTCATGATTTTGACGTTTCAATATTTTTGACAGGTGTCACTGTTTTTGACAGGTATCACTATTTTAGACAGGTGTCATGATTTTGACATGTATGATAGCTGTCAAACTAAAACCGGTCATATCTCGGAAACTACTTATCCTAGTGCACTGATTTGTATGGAGACATGACAGCTCTCGGCGCGATCTTTATTTCGGATGACAGCTGTCCGAGATATGACAGGTTTTAGTTTGACAGCTGTCATCCGAAATTAAGATCTCGCTGAGCTGTCATGTCTCCATACAAACGAGTGCTCTAGGATCAGTAGTTTCCGAGATATGACTGTTTTTAATTTGACAGCCATCATACGTGTCAAAATCATGACACCTGTCAAAAATAGTGACGCCTGTCAAAAATGGTGAAACGTGTCAAAATCATGACACCTGTCAAAAATAGTGACACCTGTAAAAAATAGTGAAACCTGTGTCAAATTGTGACACCAAAATTTCTTTTAATTTATACTTTAGTGCACAAAAATATAAAAATCAAGTAACATTTAGAGAAAGATATGTACAAAGGCGAGCTTATCTCTAAAAGAGATTTCTTCCAGAAAACGTATGCGAAATGAATTCGTGCGTCCTTCCTATGTACTCAGTTAATCAGGAGCAGGGTACTCTGAATGCCCTGGCACGAGCACATAATCACAAAGAAATGAGGATGTTAACTAAGGGAGAATTAATTAAAACAACCCTTTTATTTGAACATAAAAATTAGAATATAATCATTTTCAGTAATTGTTTAAAATTATACACTTAAAGTACATTTATAGTAAATTCAATAAAAAATACCAGTGCAGACGAGATACAAAAGAGAAAATATTGTTTAATTACATCGTTGGTTAAATACACCGCTCTCACAGTAAATGCAATTACAAATACAAATTATAAATCGGAACGTACAGAAACAGATGTCACTCGATATAGAAAAATAAAGATAAGATTGAATCACATTCAAAAATTACCCGCTAGTGACTAAAAATTTTACTTTCTTAAATGTTTCTTGTTCAGTAGGTGAGACCGCCCCGCGCGCGCCGTGTTTACAGTTCTAGGTCGACCAGGAGGACGTGTCAGCTGTCACAGCCACTGTCTGGCGACGGGCTGACCTCTGCAAGCAGACTGTGCTGTGCTACGCGACACGACGCACCGGGTGGTCTCTCACACACGCTACAAATAATGTTTACATTTTTCATCAATTCTAATTTAGATATTCATCAACATTGTACTCTGATCAGTACCAGTACGCCTTAACGTATACCACGCGGGGCGCGGCCCTCATAATTTAGTCATCAAAGAACATATACATACAGTAGGTATAAATAGTGAGGTTAGTATTAACTTTGGCAAATATGAATGAAGCATGGTGATATTGGTTTTTTAAATCGATAACATTGTGACAAAGATTCAGCGTTTTTATAATATTAAAACTTACAACTCAATGCCGCCTCGCGCCTGCATTCCATTTGTTGATCAAACAGTCCTCGACACTAACTATTCCATTTTGCCACACATTTTTAAATAAGTCCGCCTACTTTCTCGTTTTGGTACTAAACACTAGGATCATTATAAAACGGCATCTCCATAATCTCCTCGTTGTGATGGCAATAAAGCGCGGGAGAGTTTTGAGCTGCAACCTTGTCTTTACGAGATGCGTACGCGCATACGCTGTACGTTTGGCTGCTGGGACATTTGAGCGAGTCGACACAGTGGGAAAATGTGCGAGTAGCAGCGGCGTTCGCCAGCAGCAGACTGTCTAGTGACACATCGTCATCGAGATGACTTCGGTAGTCTGGCGTGTGCGCTTACAGTTACTGGTTTTTTTTTTTAAATCTTATTAACTACGTGTGATTCGAGTGAATGCAGAATGCGGCAGTGTACAAAATTTACATCACATTCACTCGAAATAACAAAGCATACAGTTTTTTTTCAAAATTGTTTCGCACGGAACATAGGTTTAACATGCAGACTATTTGACTCAATAGACAGGAGTTTAAGTCCGAAAGACATGATATCCTTTCCCGCCTCAGAATGGGCACTCGTGTGCCATCACAAGTCAATCTTTCGTCTGATCACCCACCCATTAGGCTCATCAAGTCGCATAAAACCTCCGTTCTCCTCTCAAAAATGTTTCATGTGAAAGCTTGCTTAAAAGTATTTGGGTTTTGAAAGAACTGCGCTAATATTATTTTTTTATTAGTTTTTACGTACACATATTGTTACATAACAGTAAAAAACCTACCTAGCAACAAAGCGAGCGACGGGCGCTCGTGCGCGCGGGCCAGCCTCGCTCGTGCGGCGCGGATGTGACGTCACACATGTGGGTCACGTGCTCTCGCGCGCCGCCGCAGGCTGTTTGTTATCTTTGGTGAGGCTGCGAGTGGCCCGCGCAGTCACAACGTAGGTGATACAATATTCATTTTTATTTTATTCACTTTTTACATACATACTCATAAACATAAAAATAAAAGAAAATGACCTAACTATGACAATAGTAAAGGTTTACTGTCTAATTGCATTATTAATTAATATTTATTGATACAATTACTTTTCTAATGCTTAAATTAAGATTTTTATTTTTATTATTATTAATAAATTATGTTTTATTATAGTATATATAGTTTTTGATTACACCAATTCGCGAGTGTATAAGTTTATATACTCACATTTCTTACAATTGTGGCAGCGGAATATTATTTATCCACATATTACGAACGATAGGTATTTTGTGCTACAAGAGTTATCCCAAAATAAAATTAGTTTGTATATAGAACAATGTGTAGTAGGTATATGTAGGGTTAGTTTCAGTTGGAGCCGCATCCGCCTACACACGCAAACAAGTTAAAATATTTAGATACAAAATTAAACAAGGCGACTTTTACTTATTACATTTGTTTAGTACAATATGTTAGATAAAATAAATACTATTCTTTTTATTCAATACAAGAGTAGATACTAAACATGGCTACATCTTATCATTAACTGTAAATCGATATAGCAAAAGATATGAACACAAAAAGATTGAATATGGCATAATTAATGATCTTACAAAGGAATAAATAAATTGTGCATAATATGACACTTAATTAAACAATACAAAAGTTCAAAAAGGTCTCTGCCTTGACTATTTCACCGACTCTGATACCAACTAACATAAAAAGCAAGTGTGATTTGTTCATTCAAAAGTTTATAAAAATAACCTCTCATTGTAAGCGATTGATAATACTTAATGGAATGATGTTTGTATCAAAGTAGGCCTATGAACGTGTCCGCACATCCCACTACTGTTGTTCTCGGTTGTATAATTGGTTCCCTTTCAGTTTTGGTCCGTAAGAGAGTGAGTATATAAGCAGACTTGCTTCCGGAGCGTCATCCTGGGCGTCACTGCTGGCGCGGGCCGACCACTGACTCGTCACCGACTCCGCGACTTCAGTCCGAACCCGAGTCTGAGAGCCCGCGCGAACAGCCAAGCCTCACACACGACGGTTGACAACTAGACCGCGGGTCGTCTCGCAAAAGGAAAGTCCGAACGTATAGCACCACAACTTTAGAATTAAACCGGCCGCTTACCGCTTAAATCTATTCTAAGGAACGCGCGAAGCGTTCTAAAAACCACGGCAGGTGACCAACAAATAATGACACAGTGGGTTTGTTTGTGGTCGGGTCTAGTTGCGGACCGCGGTCGAGCTGCGAGGCTCGTACAACGCCGTAAGCCACGTGACACATGATATCGAGTGCACATCGCCAGTATATTCAGTAAGCTAACGTTTCCCATAAAAATATATATAATACGCGTAACTGTGAACCAGTGAACAAGTGCTCCTGCCTCCGCGGCCTGGACCGCGACGGCCGGCGACTCCGCACGAGGGTGGCTCTACTTTCCACACGCCGGACTGCCATCATTGTTGTCTTGCTGTTTTTGATACCTAAGAAGTCATTGGTACACGAATAACGTCGATTTTACGGCTCTACATGCTATAGATATCCATGTGTGTTCTGTCGAAAGGCCATAGTAACAACGACATCAAAGACCGCTGGAGGATCACCCTTGTTTCGTCGCCGGCGCCTAGTAGAGGCCGCAGCCGCGCAGGTTGTTCGCGATGATGACGTCAGTGACGGCGTCGAACACGAACTGTATGTTGTTGGTGTCGGTGGCGCACGTCATGTGGCAGTAGATCTCCTTGGTGGTGGATTTGTTCTTCGCCTCGAACTGCGCCTGGATGTAGGCGGCCGCCTCGCCGTACTCCTGCGCGCCTGTTGAAACAAACAAACACATTAGACAACTCTTCTGCGAGCTTCGGCAAGATGAGCCACATGTAGTGTAACAGAAAGGTGTAGTCATATTTTAAGGGGTCGTCAACGACATCATTCTGAACAACTTTTACTATAACACCGATTTGATCAGGGCAACATTACTTTTCATTCCTCCAAACGTTATGGCCCGGGCGGTCAGCTGATTTTTATGGAGAAGCAAAAAATAACATTGCTCTGATCAAGTCCGGTTCATAGAGAAAGTTGCTCAGAATGACGTTCCTAGCAACTCCTTAAAATATGAGTACACATTTCTGTTACATTCCGCATAAGGACCCGCAGTGCAGGACAACTGTCTTGTTACATTCCGTATAAGGACCCGCAGTGCAGGACAACTGTCTTGTTAGAGTACAGCCTCACAGGCGACCGATATTACTATACTTTTAACACGCGATACATGGGAGAAGCTAACAAGGATGCTTTGAAGCGCGCTGGTGCAAATGGTGAATATCCCATCAATGTGGGAATATCCCTTATCAAAACGTTGTCATATTAGTAATTCAAATAATTCATATTGCGTTGCGTAACAGTCTTCCCTGACATGGGATAAGAAAGTATGTATTCTGTGTGACAGCTAAATCAATTGATTTACCACACAAAATACCGCAATTTGGGCAGACTTTCTTGGGCCGCAAAGTAGTTGTTTTGCAGTCAATCACGTATAATATCGCTTACTAGTCTAAATAAGGCAGCTTGATGTCTTCTGAAGGTCGGGTTGGCCACTGCCCCCCCCTCCATGAATCCGCTCTGAGCCAGCGTGTGGTAGAGTAAGCCCCAATCTTACTCATGTCTGAGTAAAGGCCCGTGCCCCTCGGCGGGGACATAATGACCATAATATAACATAGCATCACGCCTTTACCCATACGGGGTGGCAGGTGCCCACTCTTAGCCAGTTATTCAACACTCCATTTTGCGTGACAGTGACTGACTAGCCTATCGCCGCAGCTATGGAGTAATGAAGGTTTCCTCACGATATTTTCCATCACCGTTAGAGAATCCGCAATGTACTTAAGATCAATTAATTATCTCATTGGCACATGGTCAGCACTGGGATTCGCACCTGCATATCCTGCGTGAAGAAGCAAGCGTGAAACCCACTTGACCACGGAGCTCTCATTTGATAAGTACTATGATGTTTGTGTAGACGACCTTTGTGGCTCTGGCTACCATGCGAGAGGTCCCGGGTTCGATTCCCGGCAGGGGATAAAAAAAAAAACTAAAAAAACCCCAGGTCTTTGTTGTTTACATGTTCGTGATGTCGTTGTTTCTGTTTCCCACGACACAGGGTATCCTAGTGTGGGGCAAGAAACAACGCATGTGCCAGTATGTAAGTGTTTATGTTCCTCGCTCACCGGTGTACTCCGGGAAGCAGATGGTGAGCGGCGACTTGCGGATCTTCTCCTCGAAGAGATCCTTCTTGTTGAGGAACAGGATGATGCTGGTGTCCGTGAACCACTTGTTGTTGCAGATCGAGTCGAACAGCTTCAGGCTCTCCTGCATGCGGTTCTGGGGGCGGGGATGCCGAGTGATGTTAGCAACGACAAACAGTTGGATGGTTTGTTTGTTACTTTGGACCGCGCGGATTGGCGCTATACAGGGTTTAACAGAAGGGTTTAGTCATATTTTAGGGCGTTGTTAGGGAGACCATTCTGAGCAACTTTCACTATGAAACCGATTTGATCAATGCAACTTTATTTTTCATTACTCCATACGTTTTGGTCCGGGCGGTCAGCTGATTTTTATAGAGAAGTGAAAATTAAAGTTGCTCTGATCAAATCGGTTTCATAGTGAGTTGCTCAGAATAATGTCCCTAGCAACCCCCTAAAATATGACACCCTGTAGAGAAGAGGCATATGCCCGGCCGTGAGTCGCGTATTTAATCGCACGGCCATAGCTAGAACGAGAGCGCTAAATCCCGGTTTGTTTGCAGCCGGCGCGGCGCGTCTCGGCACCGTCGACAAGCTAACACCGGCTGTTTTGTTTGCGCTTCGCTATAGCTATCTCCATGCCATTCCGGTTCGCGGCTCCCGGCCCAGTGGGTGATGAGATGATGATAAATGTGTGTTCCTACTGTGGTAAAAAAAAAACAATTTGTGGGAATTCCTTTGCCCTTCTCCCAGTGGTCTAAAATAGAGAACAGGAAAAAAATTACGTGTTCTAAGTATATTTGTAAATATCTACAGAAATAAAGACATTTGATTGATTGATTCTGTCACATCTAGAAATCCGTGGGCGTTACCAAACCGGAATATTTTTTAGAATGCTAATATTCTAAAGATCTCATTGGCGTAGTATATGCAACGTTTTATCTACATGCACATTGCAAGTTCTCGACCACTTATGCACAGAGGTCGTCAAAGTAAGAAACTCAAAAGTCGTAGATATACATGTAATCAGCATTTCCTTATCAAGTGGCTGGGCACCAAGTGAGCTACATATTAGAAAGTAATAATACAATTCTATTTTGTGAGACTTATCTCGACTTTCATAACAACAAAATCCAATCAGTTTGTGTAATAACCAGCCCATTTTTTTTTTCAAAGTACTAACTAGCCTCGAAGCCCATTGTGTCAGCAACATTGAACATAATCAGCACTTACACTCTGCTATTTTCCCACAGATTCAAGGCTCGAAAGTAATTATAGTCTCCATTCAAGAGAGACGAACATCCGCGATAGGCGTTGATAGGGCCGATATTAATAAGTGTGACCTAGAGAGACCCTGCGTGGGTACTTGACCGAGCTTACTGCTCGATTCTCATTCATGGATAGGGAAATATAATGGAAGGAGTGATGTATGAATGCACAATTCATAATATCACTCCTTGACGTCCAGATTTCGTACAGTTAATGTGTAGCGTGCTTACTTTGTTTGTTATAGTGGCTACAGTGCAATGATACACGAATTACATAATTTTAATAGATTTTTCCCATTTGGGATGGCAGGTATCCATTATACGGACGCTGGGTCAAATCTCAGTGATATGACCCAGTGTGATTTGTCCGATCAATCGAGCCACTAATCCAGTTTAGTGGGAACCAGGAACATTACGTCACAATGACTTGTGTGACAAGATGAATTAGCTGGTACCATACCGTTGTCTCGTCTTCGTGTAGGACCTGGTCATACTCTGACATCGCGACACAGAATATGATCGCGGTGACATCTTCGAAGCAATGGATCCATTTCTTCCGCTCGGACCTCTGTCCGCCCACATCGAACAATCTGGAAGAGTGAGCATAGCACATTGTACAACTTGCAAAGGGGGTAGCCAGAGTTGCGGATCAAAGAGATCATTGTTCATAGCCACGTTCAACCTTGTCGCGGAGATAGATTTAAGAGCAAGAGCAACGGTAACGGCCGCTGTACATGTACGTGCAGTACGGGGCTTTTGTTTTGGCACGTCGGGTCTCGTCTTGCTCGCTCTCTCTCTCTCTATCGCTAAGTCAAACGCCGAGTATCAATCTCGAGGCACCTCGGGCCCTGTCCCTACGTGCCATAACAAAGGCCCCGTACTGTACGTACATCTACATTGGCCGTTACTGTCCTCTATCTCCGCAAGGTTGAACGTGGCTATGAACTATGAACACTTAGATCCCGCAACTCTGGCTACAGTTATTGCGCGGACTCCGTGCAGACTAAATAGTGTCCACCCCGTCCCTGTCTTAATTTCCCCAAACTAGCGTGATCTTATTTTTCTCACTCAGCGCTAACCTGATTAGAAATTTATAAGTAGAGTTTGATGTTCAATTTTACGTCTTTCTTTCACTCAGACTCAGTGATTTATTGATTTCCTTCAATCCTAATTTGAAGTGGAACAAGTGGATGATTCATATAAATCACAATACAAGTACCTTACCACAGGTACTAATATCGCAAGCATGTGGTTAATCAATCTTCAAAGGCGCTGCTTGGAGCTTAGCTTGTACAAAATAGCCTTTCATTAAGAAACAGACTTTAAGTGTCTAACCACACTATGCCGAAGGTACGCGACTGAAGTTTCGCGGCTGATATTACGTTCCGACGTATTCGGCTGATGTGACACACCATAAGTGCCGAACTTACCTTACTCAGTTGCCACTGAACTTACGCCCGACCGAAGTTACGCTGCACGCTATAACTCAACGTAATTTCGGCATTATGTGACGTCAGTAACACAAATAGCATTGCAGGCGTAATCATGCTGAACTTCGGTCGCGTAACTTCGGCATAGTGTGGTTAGACACTAAATTTTAATTTCTAGCTGTTTCGAGAAGTGTTCAGGGATACTCACTTGAAGTTAAGGTTTTTGAAGGAGAAGTGCACTTCGACGATGCCTGTCGTTTTGACTCTAGTTCTTAAGATATCCTGCTCCGTTGGCTGGTAGTCCTTAGCACCTAACCGGTCGAGGTCATCTAGGAAACTGGAAACAAGAAAACGTACACATTGTAGTCACGTTACGTAACAAAAGCGGCAACATTTTAATTGTGTTATGAAAGTGGTTGTGGTATTGGGACAACTGGACAAGTATTTACATATCGTGTTTTATCAGTTTCTGAAAATAATTAGTGGACGGCGCGCTCCACTTAAATTAAAACATGTGCGAAGCAAATGCCAGTGATAGAACATTCTCGCAAAGTCAGACATATTTGATCGCACGCACAGAACATGAAAGAGATTTTAAAAGGGACTCAATTTAGTAGAGAACTGGAGAATGGAATGCTCTGGAACAGAGTTACAAACATATTACGTAACCCAACGAAGGAAACAAACATCGATAAGTTAGAAGTCTCGCACAAGTCCATGAAAACTCTTCTAAAGAGTGCCGTTTGAAAAAGTTGAATACAAGTCTGTGCACCAGTTGCAGCGTCCACCACGGACGCGGACGACGGAGGGGCGACGTTCGTCGCATAAATATTAACAAGCCCATAACTTTGGCACGCGATTGTTGAATGCTAGACACCCGATTTGGGTGCACTACGGTTTTAATGCTAATAAGATACTAGCAAAAAATACGCCTATTCACTTTTGAACTCGTGTTTGCAGGCAAAAGTAGAAAATCTGATGCGTTTTCCCTATATTCTGCCTCGCAAGTTTGCACTTTTGCAGCAATCATTTTCCTGTCCCGTACGACCTTGAGATGGAAAATGTTAGGTACCCATTTGTAAGAAACTACTGTATAGAACACTGAAAACATGTGTTTCGTTCGAGTATTTCAGCAGGATGCGCCAAGAAAGGAAAGAAGTAGTAGCGAGGACACGCTTCAGTTCCGTGTTTGCGAATCGACGGAATCGAATCAGGGTTCTGACCTGAGCTATGTCCAGGTGTAGTTAGAGGTATAATGCGGTACACAAGAAATATAATTAAATGCAGCACTGTGGTAGTCTAGTCACGCGAGTATACCGATGAAACACTTTTCATGTGTCAAAATGCCAAAATGTGAATGTTAAACTGAACCTATGTGGATTTATCATTAATACCCATAACAAGACCGAGAGCGTAACATTGCAATGAAAGTATTTATTTAAATTGTTATATTTCTGGATAAATTAAATTTATAGCCCGACTACAAAGATGATACAAATGTGTTGCTGAATTTCTGATGTTTGACTTCTGAAGAAAATGTTAAAATGCAATTATTCTGCCCGAATCAATCGTTTACCTCGAATTCTGTTTTTAATTTCCCAATCCATTCCAATGACGGCGCCACTTACGCCTACATAACAATATGCAAGTATATATTGTAGCATTCTACATTGCTTCTACATTCTTCAGTCTACATTGCTGTGTACAATATCGCGTCTGCGACACTTTATTTCCCGACTGACATAGATAGACATACAATATCTGCTTAAATAATAGAGTCTCTGCCTCTTCAGACTACAAGTAGAACCAAAAACCTTCTATACTAGTAGTTCTGTGAGAATGACCTCGCGAGCCCTTATAACCAGAAATCCGTCTATACAAACTTCCCAATCCCCGGGGAAACCCCTCCACTCCCCCCTTTTTGAGATTTTTATTCGCAACATCTTGTGTAGAATAGAAGTCCTTCATCGCTACAGCAAACATTCCTCCTTATTTTCACCCCAATCAAAAATCGCGATCGAGTAAACATTTTCAATAAATCAAGGAACTTGTGTGCCAAATGTTTGGTCAATTGCGATCCTGTAGGCGAGAAGTGGCGAGAACAGAAAGACTGACAGAGGAACTAAACGCCTCGCTCGCTCCGCCTGTAAAACATTCAATATTTACTCGGAGCCGGCCGCCGACTACATTTGAGTTACGTTACGCTAGTTAGAATGATCTGATCAATCTCACTACGAGTGCCGTTGCCAACCTGGCCGGCCCGCGTCGTTGATGGAGTTGGAGTAATGGAGTAACTTGCAAATTGGAGAGTCCCCAATATCAAGGGCAATCACAGTCGGTCGGCAGGTCTGTCTGTGTGCCGCGGCCTGGCGCTGTGCCAACGCTGGGCGCGGGCTCTAGACATGGAGTTACTAAGTCATTCAACAGAAAACCGCCCTTTCTGCTGTTTACCAAAGGAGTCATGAAATATTCAAATTGATTCAAAGGGTTTTTTCTTCTTGTAATAATAATACATTCCGATTGCATCGGCAGATTGTTTGCACGGCCGGCCAATGGAGTAACTTGACAGGAATACCACGATGTCGAAACATACAATAGACATGCGTTTCACACATCGTCGAAGTCTCTTATTAGAGATAAGCTCGCCTTTGTACATATTTTTTCTATCTTAAGCTATTTTTACTATCATGTGAGTACAATAAAGAAATTACCAATTACGAAGTCATAAACGGATGGAACCACACATAACACAGGCATTTCCGTATAGTAATAAGAGAAGGTATGGAACTAAAAAAGTATTTGCGTCAAACATTATATTTTCCTGAGAGACCACTGCATTGTAAATTACTGGTCCCTGACTCCTAATCAAGTCAAAGTGAGTATATATGAACCTAGCTTAAATAATGACGCTGGTGAAGTCATCACCAATATCTACTTTACCTATTACAGCTACAGGAAGGCATAAAATACCTACTTGTCGAATAATAATAAACAATAGGTCCTTCATCAGAATTACTTGAGGAAAATTACGTCAAAAACTCACGCCACCGCGCTTTTACAAAATTGTGCTGGAAGTTGTAGTGAAGTGGGTTAGTTGTGTGAATTGTGTGATACTTTTCCGTCAATTATACCTAAAGCCTTTTTGCGGAAAACAGCCCTGAGTACGTACTATTAGTTATTCTGTGCCTGAGCTGCGAGTTTTGTATTTTTTGCGGATTTATCTGCGGTATATCTCTATTGTACAATATGACTCGAACGTTAACCATTTATAGCATTGGTCGATAAAATAGCCAATGCAACTGAAACTCAATTGAAGCTCTCTGCCGGGGCGGCGAAACGCCCAACGCCCGAGTCAAATTCAATGTCAAAGGGGGTCCCAATAGGCCGCTGGCTAGCTGCCAACGTAGCACCGGGAACAGAACCTTCCCGCAAACCTGCCTCTACCACGATACCCAGCACGATAGACAGCGACAGAGCGCAATATCGTTAAATTATCTGTTCCGAGCTTCGACTCCCACGCGCTCTAAGTACAGAGAGATCTTTTGGTAGGGGGTGCGAGTGTAGGCCTACCCAGACCTACCCACCCACTCCCGTTCAATGACGTCACACGCTCAGTCAACATAAACGGTTCAATAGACAAAGAATGAATTCAATTTCGGGCTATACGCAAAAAAATCCTACATCATCAACTCCACGACCAGCTTCGTACAGTCGGGATTAAACAATACAGCCTTTATCTTGAAATTAAGCTTATGTTTTAGGGAAAATATGAATGGAAGTATTTTTAGAGTTTGGGTGGTAGTGCGTCACACAATTAGTTAATTAGTTGCAAATAAATGTAAAGGGAATATGGTGTGTGTGGTGCGGGAGTGCCCGGCCCGGCAACAGGTCTGCCTGGAGCTTGGGCGGCGATCAATACCCCTGCGGGCCTGCGCGCCGCCGCCGCCCCGCCCCGCGCCGCCGCCTCCGTCGCCCTCGCAGCCCCAGCACGCAATCATGGGACAATACCCGCGATCATGCGACGGCAATCACCCCATGCCGTTGATTAGTTAGCGAGAATCTCGTCATCGCCGCAACCCTTTTCTGTGCCGGCACGATGTTCGGATTATTTTTGGACCAAGTACTCTCTTTGTGTATGATATTGTCTAACCGTCTCTTATTTTTGTTGTCATTCCCCTAAAAATAGCTAAACTGATATCGATTTTACTCATAATATTTGCAACTGGATGATATATGCCCATACAACTTCACATCAGCATAAAATACTTTTGCGTATCAAATACAATACATGTGTAAGTTTAAGGGAAGCAAGATATGGTTTTCAACCCGGTTTATTAGGTGGACATGCCACTAGCCTCTAGCTAGACTATAAGTAGGGCGGCAGGTAGACTAGGGCGCCAAACAAGTGGTGGCCTGAAAGAGGCTAAAGATAAATTAAACTACCACTAACTTGGTAATAAGGATAGCCAGCAAAAAAGCCAGCATCGGAGTCTCTGTACTGATTCTATACTATCTGCAGTAAACTTTGGTCAGCTATATGAGTGTGTTCCTAATTTCTTGAGTCCGGCCGATAGCCAGCGGCGGCCCTCACGCACACCGCGACATCATTAAGCCCTCGAGTGGTAACTTGAAGGGCGCAGATTTACCGAGCGGTGGCGCTGTAAACTTGTAAAGTGTTTCCGGAATTAGCCTTGAAGCGGCGGCAACATGCGATCCTCACATAAATCTGTCACCGCCCGCCCCTGCACCCCCAAAACCGCCCTGTAGCCGCGTGAGAGCATCTCCTCCCCGGGAGATAACACTTGGAAAACGCTAGTGGCGCTACGGATATAGGTTTCAAATGTTGCAGTGCATTGGGTTCACCCAGTACAACACACACTGCAAGTTGTGATATTATTTGTTAGAAAAAAATATATGCACTTTGAGAACGAAACGTGGGTGTTGTGTGATGTGATGTAGATTGAATAAAATGCTCTACAAACAAATGAAATGTAAAGGTCGATTCACACCTATCAGTGATCCCACCGATCCGGCACAGGTCCGTGTCAGTGAAAAATATTCTTTCCTGACGGACGGACACTGACAAGTGTGACTACTCTCATAGAGAATGTATGAAAGAATATTTTTCACTGAAGACACGGACCTTTGCCGGACCTGTGCCGGATCGGTGGGATCATTGATATGTGTGAATCGACCTTAAGTCATAAACGCATAGCAGAGTAGTGCTACATGATCGCATGTTTGGGGCATGAAAGGGTTATTCTCGAGTTCCTCCATTCCATTGTTATTCCTACCAACCAGTTTATAAGTCCAATTGCAATAATCATGCGGGCTACAGATATCGAAGTTATTTATTACAACAATATGTGAGCTACGCTGATAAAGGACGTTGGTCGCATAAAACAGACAGAGAGCCCTCTATGATTTAGTTGCTGGGGTGGGGATTAATTACATAGTACTTTGTCCTGTTTTGTCTGAGATCAACAAAATACTCACACAACGATATTTATAAAATCCGAGGTTTAAATAAAATGATGTCTTTAGGAATAGATTTGTACGAAATCACAATAAAATATCATTTACCTTAACACCGGCAGTTCAGAGTGAAACATTCAATGACGAGGAAAAACCCATCGATTTGTGCGATGATGACTCAGGCAATTATATCAGGGTCTGATAATTTACGGCATGGTCGCAGGTTAACAACGGCGCTAGCGGCGGGCGGCGGCGCCTTGTAGCACAAAGTACAGCATTACCGGGCAAAAATTGCTCACGAATTATGCCCTATCTTGATCACCTGAAAAGCTGGCACGGAAAGTGTCGCGATAAGCATCTAAAGAAATAATATACCTAGCTTGAAAAAGGGGCAATGTGATTCTAATTCTAATAAAACCCATTTAATCTAAAGTTGTAGTTTTATGTGTACCTTCATTGTTTTTTTTTTCATGTCAATGAGAACGCGGTAATAAAAACTAGAACGTCCAAGAGTTAATTGCTACATATGTATAGAAAACTTAAACGTATGATATTTAAGGATTATGTATTCGACACGGAATATGAATAATATATTTAAAGGATACCAGTCTTGTTAATACTGAAAATCTAAATACCAATTCAACTCTACTTTCGTCAAAAAAACTGTGTAATGTGCTTGTCATATGCTTGGCTACTCAAGCAGGTACAATTTTCATACGAGTCTTTTCACGCAGGGTCATAGGAACCGGTCAGATACAAGTACGTATCAGATAGGTCACGTGCAGTCAATGAGCACAGCAAAATATAGACAAATTTATGTTGCGCAATGTTAATGTGAACATAACAAGAAGTCCTTTGAGACATATCCTCTGCAAATAGACGGAAGTCCTCAAGATTGATTACCAAATCACAAGGCCAATCGTTTCAGCAAGGCAGGTTTTATATGTACAGTACTGGTTAAACATCATCAGCGCTTTTCAGCATGGCACGGAGTGTAAGAATCTTCACAAATGTACAATACTCTGAAGGCCAGACGTTTCACAATTGTACATTGGCAATGTCGCAACTCATGCGTGCACGCACATGCAGAAGATGCAATTTAGTTAGAAAGATGCAATTTTCCGAGTGTTTGAGCAGGGAGGTACCATTTATGGATACCGACACGAGTGGATGCGTAGGTACACAGAATCTTGTGTCTCGTATACGAGTAAAACCGAGTAAAGTTATGGACGTATCTAAAGCTAACTCTTTGATCAATCACAATTACTAACAAACCACTACAATTGAACACCATATCCAAGCATGAATTATTTTAAATTTTAGCTAATTCCTGAAGAAACGTGCTTTTACCAAATGATTGGACCCAGATTATCAATATGTACTAACATACAAGTTTTTGACTTATGTCAGAGCGGACACAGTGTAAATGATCCACAGTCCACGCACAATAAGAGCATTGATACAGTCAACAGTTGCGTGCGCGCATCCGTCGATCAATCTGCGAGACGCGGGTTCACACAAATCGATGAACACTGCTCGTTGTTTGGTTTCTAGATTAACACATTCATCACGACGACGTCTTTGTAACTAATGAATTACCTAACTAGTAGCCAAGTTGTCATGTACAGTATGGACAGATTTAAATAAATCTTACTCGTTTGTCACAAAAGACAACATTGGTTAATTATAAATTGTTCAGTATGTTCAAAAGTAACATTAATAGAAAGTGTGATGCCGTAAATTTTAATAAAATATAGAATAGAAGATCACTGACGCTGAATGAGTAACACAATGCTAAACGATGACATCATCTCGTTTAGAGAACCGGGTGCTGTTGGATGCATTTTTCAAACTCGATACGATCAGCGAATTTAATGAAGATTGGCATAAAGAAATGTGAGATGTAACTGATGAATTCTAAAGAGGTATCTCGGCTAGACATCACGAAAAGCGAAATCGTACATTACATCCATATGTAATCCGAGAAACCGGACGAGGCAATCGTAAGAGTAGGCGCTCCTGCCCCCACACGGTTTCAATATGTAAAGCACTGTAAAGCACGAGTTCACTACATTCGTAACCTTGAATCATAAAGAAGAAGACTGATAACCGGCAGAGTGTACAAGTAGTATTATTAGACGAAGCTCTAGATATCAGCTGTTACTGTGTCGAAAACAACGTTTGTTTCTATGAGAATCATGTGCAATTTTAGATTCAAGACCCAGCTTGGCAATATTGCGTCATATAATTATGTTGATACAGGGTTATATGAATTGATGGCAATGGGTGTGCTCTCAATGGGTCCTGGGGTCTGTCGAGGGAGCCCGCCTAATTGACACCGAGTGACGTCACAAAACGAGGATGACAACTGCCATATAACTGTCGTCAGCAGAGCGAGGCAGGGATGTATGGAATCTGTGTTATCGAAAGGAATTCTTTGCGTCACGACTAACTTTCCTGATAAATAATTATAAACCAAGAGCATCATTCATGTTGTGTTGTTGTTATATCAGGACTAATATGTACTTCAGGTGTCTTTCTCGAATGTCACGATATCATTCTTGACGAATATGGAATGCCTCTGTCAAATTCTAGACTTCGGGATCACACACGACCGGTGGTTTTATATCATTTGTAAACATATAAAAGATAAATATGAAGTATCTAATGTGTATAGAATAGGCATACCTATCTTTTATATCATCGCTACTATACTAAGTTAGCTTAATGAAAGTTCCAAACGCATCACACTCCGTAATCTCCTATGGAAATGGTTTCCATCGCGCGTATGTGTTAAGTGGTGTTATCACACCGACCCACATGTTAGGCACTTGTGAATTGTGACTAGGGTACATAGTGCAACTATTTTCTGCGCTGATGAGTAGTGTGGTGGACACGGTCGGGTGGGCGAGGGTTACGAAACCCAAAGACGTCAATCAGCAAGGATGACGCCCCACCTAAGCGACAGTTACGTCTCCTGGGGCTGGAGGCATCATTGGTATTCCGATCGCGATGAGCGGCGCGCGGTGCTACGCCGGTATGCCGGGCCCGAGGCCCTTGCCGCTTCTGGGAAATTCTTGGAGGTTCGCGCTCAACCAGAAGCCTTGGCGCACAAAGGCTCTGGACGTCACTCTGTGGACCCTCAGGGCCTTAGCTGGGACAGGAGGAGCTGCGAAAGTGGCCAAACTATTCGGGCATCCCGATTTGGTTTTTCCGTTCTGTGCGGAGGAGACTGCTCGGATTTACAGGCGCGAGGATGTGATGCCGCACCGAGCTGTCGCGCCATGCCTGAAGCACTACAAGCAGGATCTGAGGAAGGACTTCTTTGGAGAGGAACCTGGACTGATAGGGGTGTAAGTTCTCCGAGTCATGTTAAATAGTAGTATTGCGAGATAGTATATGCGAGATGATTCAAGTTGTATTATGTTCGTGTGCAGTCACGGCGAGGCGTGGTGGCGGTTCCGGTCGCGGGTGTCGAAGTTCCTGGCGGCACCGGAGGCGGCGCGGGCGGCGGTGCCGGCGCTCGATATTGTCACCGGTGATTTCGTCCGCAGGTACGTGCCAGATAACAATGTGTGAGCAACTCAGATACAGGTTCATTTGTGATAAACAGGCTCTGATAAGCGAGGGAGCTTAATATAACGGTGCATTTTTTGTGATAAAATTAAATGGATATTTGTCAATGTCACTTACACATTACCCATTGGGCTGCAAATGCATGGGACAGCCTGCTAGACACTGCCAAATGTGGTTGTAAGTAGGTTGTAAAGTATCATCGTAATCATAATAATTGGTAAAATAAACAAAGCAGAGCGTAACACAAGCCGTACATCAGAACAGAATGTACATAGTCAGAGAAAGTACCAAAACTGGTTGAACTGCAGCTAGTGCAATCTTATGAAGTGTTATGCTTCTCTTTGACAGCGGTTAGCGCTACAAACTGGTCGTAAATTATACTCAACGGTGGTGTTATAATTTCATTACATAAAGATAATCATAGAGGAAAGATATTTGATACTTCATAATATCACATCATCAGAGCAGAGCAGTATTCCTATTAGTTATTTTGTGAATACGCTGTTTATTGGGTCAATCTCAGCGAATTAACGTTAAATTATTTAACATTCCAACTTACACATAAATGAGAAAATAAAAAATACTTACGTTACATAACGGCGATAACAACTCCGTCTAATATCATCCGATTTGCTCTACTTCCCTTTTCAAGACCACGATGATAGTAAAAAAGTTAAGTAGTCCAACAGTTTTGCGGTATGCCACGGTCGAGTACCACACGAGACTATTTGCATAGAGAAAACAACACGGTCTTATTGCTACAGCTACAGGGCTCATAATGACTCTGTAAACTGGCGTTAATGGCCACAGGCTCATGACCAGAATCACGGTTAAATGACCACATCCCGTACTTGGATACGCGTATTAGTGTGCGGTGGGGTTTTGTTTTGACCACTTTGTTTATGATTCATTGGTGCAGACAACAAGCTTGCTTTTATATTTATGAGTGAAGCATTAAAATTGTTGTCAGAATGCAATACGGAATTAGACAGCCAATGCATTCGGAAACCATGGAGGTGTGAATTGAGGAAGCAATATAAATAAAATGTTAACCAAGTTTAGTGGGCGCAGTATGTATGTATGTACGTAGTATAGTACCCTACATAGTAATATTTATTTCTTTTCCAGGATGGGAACCCTTGTCGATGACAAAAACGAGCTGCCAAAAGACTTTCTGAACGAACTCTACAAATGGGCCCTTGAGTGTAAGCACCTTTCACTCAAGTTGCCACTGTTCCCTTCAAAAGCTACCTTTCACCGCCTTTCAAACATTTACGTACAAAACCAAAATCAATAGCGAATTGATGGCAATAAAAGGCGTTAACGACGACAGGTGCTTGGCACCGACTATCACTGAGACATTTTATTGAGCCTGGAAGTTTTGAAAGATTCTCATTGTTTGATGATGTTTACGACTATTGCAGGTGTGGGAGCGTGGGCGCTGGGAACAAGGCTGGGATGTTTGAGCGAAGACGACGCCGCTGCCAGGGAGATAATTCGCTGCATCCACGGCTTCTTCCACAGCGTACCAGAGCTGGAACTGTCGGCGCCGCTGTGGCGATTGTACCCGACAGCGGCGTACAAGACCTACGTAGAGGCATTGGACGCCTTCAGGTCACTCTGCTTGAAGAGACTGACTGACAAAGGGGTCTGCGCACAGATAGCGAAAACTTCCGGCGAAAAGGTCGCCGCGATATTAGCGTTGGATTTACTGCTTGTCGGAGTAGACACGACCGCCGCGGCGGCAGCCAGCACATTCTACCTCGTATCCAACAACGATAGAGTACAGAATCGACTGCACAAGGAATTGGACAGTAATCTACCAACAAACAGAGTTCTCACGAGCAAGGATTTGGACCGCCTGCCTTATTTACGCGCATGCATAAAAGAAGCTTTGCGGTAAGATTTTGTTTCGCGTATTTGCATCCGATCTAGTTTAAGTCACATTATGCTGTGGTCTGTGGGAGCGTTGGTGGCTTTCTATCGAGGGAGTGGGAAAACTGTACTGTAAAGTCATTATGCTTACGTATGAGCAGGCACTTTCTCATATCTAAATGGCTACACCAAATTGGTCGGGTCGGGTCGCATTATCTTTTGCCGTAGGGCGGCAGTTTGCAATACGAATTTGTACAACACACAGTGGATCAGCAAAGAAAGCACCGGTCGGTGTGATGTTGTTCTAGTGCTGTGCACACATACACATACACTTGGCATATCGGTAACACCATTGCAATAACCCTTTACACCACATTTAACCTATTAAACTGTGTTACGTTATTCGTCCGTGTTGACTTTATAACTCCATTTGTTTGGATTTCGACTGAATGATCTCCCGCCTGCGGTTTCAATGACCCAAATGTAAATCTTTCGAGGAATCTTATTTGGATTCCTCGGAAACTGAGACTGACTCAGTTTTACGACTCTAAACATATTGTCTGACTTTGAGTTAAAGCTGCAAGCTAAATAATTATATCAGTGACAATTTTATGTCATGTATATTGTAAAATATCTGTCAAGAACACAGGCTGAACAAGCCGAAATCCAGATCTGAGAATTCCCACGAGACCGGACAACTGTTGTATACATTATACAGAATACTAAATTGGGCATATAGACAAAAGCTTAATTACAGACACAGTATCAGTACTGCGGAAGTTCGTACCAAGAAATATAAAAATAAACAACACCGGTCGATGACCGTAAAAGATCGATGACAAATAGAGATATACAAAAGATGAATTTATTTAGTAGCAAATCTATTGAGCTAATCGAAAGTATTCGAAATATATGACATGGTGGAATAGAGCTAGGCTTTTGACAGCTTCTATTATGTTCCCTCTGAGTAGTTCGACTTTAAAGGTCGACCGATTGAATAAGTAATTATTATTGGCGGGCTAACTGATTGTAAAATCAGTTAGCCCGCCCATTCAAATACGAGAACAGCAGGGAGGGGGCATTATTATCAGAGAACGTGTTGTTAAACAATTATCGAAGTCTGATAATATGATAGACCTACTTCTATGGTTAGGTATGGGTGGAAGCGAGTGGTTTACGTACAATCAGGTACTTGTAACAACTAAGCATTGCCTAGGCATTTAAATGTAAAGTAAGTAGTACGAGTATATCCTACGTAGTAAGTAGCATTGCAGTAGTATAGGCATTTATGTACTAACCAAGCTAAAGGCATCAAATAACCAGGTTATACTCTAACCACAAATAGACCTTCAGAAGCCAATGAATCGACTTGAAGTACTGCAGATTATAAGTGTGGCATTTGTGGCATGTAGTACCTGATGAACATTAAACAAACACTTTTAGTTTTCAACAGCTATAAACTCACGGTATGTTGACTTTGTATGACTGGTAAAGTCCTATTGGCTGGTGAAATAAACTTTTGAATCAGTAGTCGACACCTCGGTAACCGTAATACACCATTTTGCCCGGCATGACCATCGAACCAATCTTTGTTACGAATTGTTAGGTAACGTCACTAGGTAACGCGACAATGTACTAATATTGTGTTAGTACTGCGGTAAAAGAGGCGTGACTCTTTACTTTGTAAACAAAGGGGTCACTTTGAATATGGTAATTAGCTAAAATTCGGGGCATCGACGTTTGTCAACAATCTGCTTTTGCCAAGTAATTTATGCAATTTCACTAAAATAATTTCGTTCTCGTTTCTAGTATCAAACCGGTAATACTGGGAAACGGCCGATGTCTTCAGAGTGATACAGTCATATCAGGGTACGAGGTACCTAAAGGAGTAAGTATTTCCCTGCATCTTTTTAACCGACTTCACAAAAGGAGGAGGTTTACAATAAATTCGTGGGATTTTTTATGTATTGCCTAGACGGATGAACCGAATTGGTCCCATTGACACCAGGTCAGGATCTGATGATGGGATCGTGGAGAAATCGAGGGAACCCTTCAAATATCATAGGCAGACCTATAGTGATTTTTGTGTTTTTCATAATAACTTGTGCAATTACTCATGGTAAGCATAATATTGTGATGCGGAACTGATGATGAAGACCACACATGGCCACCAGAACTGCTCAATACTAGGTACAAATACAATCTACTATGCGTGGCTGACGGGCAGGCAACGCATAGCCTAAACCGGTGGACCTAGAGCCATGAAACTTCGTACAGGGGTTCTTTATTACCCCAGTCGGCAGAGACTTACCTCGAAAAAATTCCGAATTCAACTAAACTTACGGGTAGGCCCTAGGCAATCAGAACTTAGAATTTCATCCTTAACTTATTTTTAGAGAAAATAAATCAAAAAAGGTTAAAGCCAAGCTAAGCAAGTCTAACTGAGGAACATACTGTGCCATTTTTTTAATATATAAGATAAATAACAAGAACACAAATTCAGATGCGGTGCGAAATTGTAAAATAAAACATTGTGACAGACAGATTTTGTGGCAACTTTAGGAGACTTTTCTATCGAGCAAAATTAATAAAATTACGTTTATAGGGAAAGCGAGGTCACGCTGACACTCGTGATAAACAAGCTAGTGAAAAAACGTACAGCAATACAATAATACTCATAATTCCGAGCGATTTGTGTTTTGTTAAAGGCTGTTTTTGCCTAGGGCGCCGTCTTAAGTATGTTGTTTGTGAAATTAATTCCCCAATGGGGGGAATAGGGGGCTACAGTTTGTATTAAACTCAAAAAGCACTTGCCATTGGTTTCTAATCAAATAGGGTTTGTGGAAGTTGTTTGTTTTAAAGTTTTACTTTTTGTTTCAATTATTACGTCAGAAAGTTGAGCTAATAAACTCATGACGTATTTCCATTTTGTATTGTGGCAGTCGCACGTGGTGTTCCCGCACTACGTCATGTCAAACGAGGAGCGCTACTTCCCGTCACCGCAGTCGTACATCCCCGAGCGCTGGTTGCGAGAGGAGCAAGTACCAGGCTCGCAGCCATCCGGCGGAGATGCCTTGTCTGCGCCGCCGGGGGCAGGCTGTGCGCATGCGCGCGCCGTGTGGCGCAGGCAGAAGGAGACGGGCATACATCCGTTCGCGTCGCTCCCGTTCGGGTTCGGCCGGCGGATGTGTATCGGGAAGAGGTTCGCGGAGGCTGAGCTACAGTTGCTGTTGGCTAAGGTGCTGAGATTTCCTTTTATTTACGTTATCGTGTTTTATCATAGTCAGCCGTTGTGGTGTTTTCTTCGAGTGACTGCGAATGATATATTTTTTGATTTTAGATGATGGGAGCAATAGCTATCTTTTTGGCATGACCAGGTCCGCTAGACGAGCACAACTAGTAAAACCTACGTGTAATTTTAAATATAACAGTGATATTTTCTTTGCAGACATTCCATCGTTACGTGGTGTCCTGGCGGTATGGCGAGCTGACATACAGTGTCACTCCGACCTACATACCCAATGAGCCACTGCAGTTCACATTGACGCCAAGAAAATCTCCGAACTAATTATTAACCGATGAGAATTTTAGTCTCAACGAAATTATAAACGAGATGACAGCCTACCAAAACGTAGACAATTGAATAGTAAATAATTATACTTAAGCATAATGTAATTCATGTTTGTAGAGATGGTACCCGATTGACGTTTGGACCGGAGCGGATGGCGTGGTAGAGAAGAGGCCTATACACAGCAGTGGGTAGGTGTGGGCTGATTGATTGATTGATTGATTGATTGATTAATTGATTGATTGATTGATTGATTGAAGCATAATGTATGATTTAGGTAACATTCGAAACTAAACAAAGCTTTAATATTTTAGGAAACTTTTGTCACTTCAACGGTTCACTCCAAAACGGAGAATCCAGTTGAATCACTTTACTCAATTCTTTGTTAGCAATAAGAATATGTATGTTATGTTGTAAAAGAGGTTTAGAAACATTAGTTAAGTTAAGATCAGTGGATCAATGATGATGATGATAAATGATAATGAACCACAATGCACTGAAATTTGAGGACGATAAAGAAAGAATAACCAAATAAATAAATAAAATAATAATAATTGGAAGCAAAAGGTTAATGCACTATCTTTATCAATTCGGCACACTGTCACCCCTCCGGCTTCTCTACATCAACTACGGTACGCCATAACGGTTACCGAATCGCTAAAACCGCAAGAGGTGGCCAGAACACCAGCCAGATGGACAGACGACCTCATCTAGCTGGTATTTGGATGCGGGAGGCTCAGGCTCGGAGTTGACATCGTGGTACAGAAGAGGCCTATACCCAGCAGTGGGTGCGCGTGGGCTGATTGATTGTTTGTGTGTATAATCCGACCGAGCTAAGTTTGCACCGCGCCCGCGAGGCGCAAACTTAGCTCGGTCGGGTTGGACTTACTATTTGGCGGAGTCATTGAGCTGGTACTCGTTGGAGCGCCCGAAGCACTCCTGCACGCCGGCGTCCGCCCACAGCCGCTTCATGGAGGCCAGCAGCTCCTCGCTGAACGGCTCCGTGTCCTCCATCCGCTGGATCACGTCGAACACCATCTTGCCGTCGCTCTGCGCAAGACACACACACAATTAAGATGTGTAAGTTGGACAACGAAAGTAATCCTACAGGACCAGTTTATAGATGCACTACGCGGCCCCGCCGCCCGGGCCTTTCGTTCCCGCACCCGCAACCTTTCGTCCCCCGTTGCCCACAGACTATGGGATTGTCACGTACGAATTTGACAAGCAATGGTGTAGGTAGATGAAGTTTTGATATCAGGTGCCACCGTCGTATCCTCCTACCGACTAAAAACTCTTTTTCTGGTGTATCACTATTTCGAAATTTTCGCAATATAATAAATAGCAGTTGCCATTCAGTAAATTATGATTAGAATTTGTTCATTTCATCACTATGCCCTTTGGGACAGTGGTGGTAGGTAGATATAGAGAAATTGAGTAGTCAAATCAGTTTTTATTCAAATTGAACCCCGTAAAGATGCTTTTCACACTGGTATAAGTTTACGTGAGGAACTGAGAAGCTTTAATCGCGATGTGAGTGGACTTACTCACTCACACATCAACTGGTATCCTGTCATCGTAAATCATTAGCACGGATCTCCTGACCAGCATGAGATTGTAGAATATAATTTCGCTAAGCATATCTTTGGATCTGAAGTATGCTAATACCGTAATGATATTCCATTAGTTGCCCCACCATAAATGATAAAAACACTTGCGTGTGCAATACGAGTCTGTAGGGTTCAGTGACCATGCCTGGCAGAACACTCGCTAACTAAACAGCTAATGTGATTATCTGATGACTAATCCTTTAGCGAACGAGGTGTTACTGTGTAACAGTAAATCCTAGTCTCAATTTGTGTCAGCTTCTTATAGCCTGAAAAAGTGTCAATTACGCTTTAGTCAATACTATATTCGTAAACCAACAATGCACTCATGAAAGGTTAAATAATTCTTAAAGCTTTTAATAAACCAGACGCCATTATATATTCAATCCGGCGCTACAAACGGGCTGCGAATATTGATTTCTTCGGGTGCTGGTGCTAAACAAAATAATTAAATGTAGTCGAGAACGTTAAGTAATAATAAGAGATGTCAGATGACTGACGATTCATATAGCTTTTGAGCAAGGCACGCGCCCTATTGTTGTAAGCAAGAAGTTATGAAAGATTGCGCGACGGAATGGGAAACACTTGGAAATCCGTAATAATTATTGTTATTTATTAGTAAGTAGTTTAATGGAAGCATGGATGTCGATATGGCATAAGTCAGTCCATATCCAGTATCTCATCACTCCCTTTATCGCTTAGCTCAAGCAGATAAGGGCGAATGCTTTCAAGGCTTTGATTGACGGGGCCATTCACGCGTCATCGCGTTTCACAGGCGATTCTTATTGCAGAATTCAACGAAGGGATAAATGTTGATACCTATATTGATTATTTATATTTAGGTATTCAACAAATAGCAAAGTATTTAAGGGTCCATCTCAAGCAGCTTCGATAAGTCTTATTGAACAGATAATAATTGAAACAAAAAGTAAACTTTAGAAAAAACCGACTTCCACAAACCCTATTTGATTAGATTGAGTTTAATACTAACTGTAACCCCTTATCCCCCCTCCCTTGGGGAATTAATTTTGTCAAATGCTATATCAGTGCTACCCCACGCGACTAAGGAACCCCTGTACAAAGTTTCATGGCTCTAGGTCCACCGGTTTAGGCTATGCGTTGCCTGCCCGTCAGCCACGCATTGTATTTGTACCTAGTATTGAGCAGATCTGGTGGCCATATGTGGTCTTCATCAGCAGTTCCGCATCACAATATTATGCTTACCATGTGCATTTGCACGAGTTATTATGAATAACACAAAAATCACTATAGGTCTGCCTATAATATTTGAAGAGTTCTCTCGATTTCTCCAGGATCCCATCATCAGATCCTGATCTGGTGTCAATGGGACCACCCTTGAGGTATTACCTATACGCCGAAAAAAGATTTGTTCAAATCGGTTCATAATTGGCGGAGCAATCGCGTAACAAACATAGAAAAAAAAAAAAAAAAAAACATACGGGTCGAATTGAGAACCTCCTCCTTTTTTTGAAGTCGGTTGAAAAATATGAAGCTAATCGAGACTGGTTGAGACAGACCCTAAAGTGTTTTGGGAGGCCACCGAATATTGAAAACATTTCATTAAGATTGTCTCTGGTCAGTGGGCACATTGTGCCTCTGCCACCCCGTATGGGAAAAGGCGTGACGCAACTTAGGCATTCTTTAGCACGTGACGTGACGAAGATGTTATCTCGGAATTTTCAGGCTTTCTTGCGTGTTACGTAACGCGAATAAGCAAGTACGCGGCGTGACGTCGTCGTCGGCGTCTCGGTAACTGAAAGAGATGAACGGAGGGCAGATAGCGCTATCTCTGTGGATACGGATGGTTGACGATAGTGTCGGTGGAACATTCCGGCCTACGGCAATCGCGATAGTGTGCACAATTCAATACGTCAAAAGGTATATGCATAACTCTGTTTTCAGGCATGTTTTCGGACGGACTTTCGCAAGACAAACGGGAGCAGCGAAGCCTTATTGAATTTCAGAAAGTTTTAAACTTCCTCAAATCCACCGTCCTGAAAAACGCACGAAACGTGACGTGGATAGAATCCATACAAATGAGCGTGTACAAACAAAATAAACAACCACAAATAAAATTAGAGAGAAGAGGGCCAAAAGGAGCTGGACATTTTATACAAATTGCAGCAATGCCCCAGCTACATTTATTTATGTATTGTAGCAATCAGGTCGGCGGCGCTAGCAAATAATGGAATCGGCATCGGTGCATCCGAGGCTCGAGCCTCTGGAAACCGCTCTCATGAATAAATACAAGCTATCGATCCCTAAACAGCATGTCCGTACGATTTCGTGGAACTTGGCGCGGTAGTCGTGTTAGGTATTGTGAAACTCGGGTTATACGTTTATTTATTTTTATCGACTGTTTCCACGCGATTTATTTACAGTCTATTCTGGTACAAGTGTTCGACATTTTTTTTTGTAAAGTAAATTCACTCAAGCTATCGCAGTATACCATCCCATATCTCTGTGTGGTTTATGGCGAGTGTTCAAGTGCCCCCATGGGAATGGCAAAGTTTACGAAAGCCATTACGTAGCAATTTAACTATCATTAATACGAGAGCTGAGAAGATAGGGCACTTACCAGCGAAAATCAGATATCTGTAATCGAATTTATTTATACTAACATCTACGTAACTTATTTGAAGAACACACTACGTAATAGCTATAAGCAGTCTGTTTAGATTTAGGGAGTTAAGAGATGCTTTGATTGCTCGTTTCCTAACTGGCCTATCTGTCATCGTCATCGATGACTAGAAGGAAAACATTCGGTAATTGTCACATATTCTACAAGTAATAAAATATGTATCACGATCGATAGATACATTAACGAAATATTTAACTCTCAATGACCTCCAGTCTTCCTGATTGCTGAATGAAAATTGAGTTGTAAAATCTATCTTCACTTCTCAACTGATTCAATCTCCAACTACTGTTATGACCTGTCAAGAAAAGATTACAGGATCCCTCACAGTTTCGATGAAGATTTTTAATAGAACATGGTTTACCGTAGCGCGGCTCAACCTCACTCGTATCCGGGTAAGGGTCGTGCCTCTCGGTGGGGACACAGTTAGGCTTACCTCTCGGTCCCTATTCCCGTAGGTGATGCCCAGGTTAGGCATGGCACGCAGTATGGCCACCAGTGACTGGATCGTGTTGCTGTACACGACCGGCCGGTACTGCTTGAAGTCTTCATTCGTGAACCCACTCTCGTGGATAATCCTGTTGAGGAGATCAGGATTAGCTGCGGTTGACTTGTCATCTCAATTCAATCTTTATACATCTAGGAGGCCTTTCCCAGGTACAAGAGATACGACAGGATTTAGTGCCAGTTTCCTGTGGTACTTCGTATTCTACTGTCGGACAGTAGGCTGGCGTCAGGCTGGCGCTTGTGAATTGCGATTCCGATTTTAATAGAATACCAAATGCGTCGTATTGAAGCTTGTGCCAGGCTTGTGGTATGCTTGTGTACAGTAGAATTCGGGCCCTGGTCAATTGAAGGTTGTACAAAGAAGCGAAGATCCGAAAATAACTTGACATGCCTGCCTACCATGAGCACAGATGAGTCCCCGGTTTTAAACTTGATACTACTCTCTTACTCTTGAGTTTTTGAATGAAAGGGAGTCAAAAATTTACTCAAAATCGTAATCTCTGTTTTGAGTATAGTATAGTATAGAAATAGAGTCAGTCGAAATTACTTCACACGTGACCAACAATACCCCTTTCAAATGTTCTCACGACTCAGTACAAAATGTGAGAAACAGTTACAATAAGCAAACATACCGTTTGAGAATTAACAATAAAAGTAATTAATTATATAGAAAACTACTACCTGTGCTTGCTGATTAGGTAGGTATTGCATTAATAAAATTCTAAAAGAAAATGTGGAAAGCGGCTGTAAAAGTTTACAACCACGTAGGTAGGCGAGGCGTCATTATTAACATTCATTTATTTCATTCTAAGACACTTGGCACGGAGGGATGACGGAAGGTGGACCAAAGCGGTAACGGAGTGGCTACCCAGAGCCGCAAAACGCCAAGTAGGCAGACCACCAGCCAGATGGACGAATGACATCACCGCCATAGTCGGCAGGCAGCGGATGCGGCAGGCACAGGACCGGAGCGGATGGCGTGGTAGAGAAGAGGCCTATACCCAGCAGTGGGTAGGTGTGGGCTGATTGATGATGATGATGAAAATAGGGAGCGCCACAGAGCCTGTAAATGTACTAGGTAAGTACGTATTTAAGTTTATATGACATGTATGACATATGTATGTCCCCTATTGTATGTACCCTAAAGTCCACTATTACGGTACACTTGTAAAATTGTGAGAAAACAATTTTTTGCAATAATTTTCAAGAAACAATGGCTGATGTCATGTGACAATCCAGTCGCAGTTGAATTGAAAATACTAGAGGTCTGAACAAATACGACAGATATCAATAGTTATTCTTATTGGAACGGACACAGAAGCAGAACAATAGGCCACCGCTGGCTCGTATTTTGAAAACAATCGCCCAAGTGTTACTAAAAGGTTGTTTAGAATACACGATCTCAGTCCGGGCTTGTACGTTTACACGAAGACTTTAGGGAGTTTCTTCATCTCTAGGATCAAACTACAAGGGGCTAATTGTGAGGCTATTTGTAAAATTTGTGGTAGGTCCGTAGTTTTAGCTTTAGGTGTAGTAGCTACATAATTGGGGGCTATTTGGGAGGTGTCAAAACCACTAAACTAGAGGAACTAAAGGCACTAAACTGACAACCTTCAAATCCGACAGTGCGTGGTGGCCACAGAATCCATTTTCAAACACACCATTTTTAATTAGTTTAGTTAGTATAGTTCGTGTCGCCTCCCAAATCGCAGGCAATGTCAATTGAACCCTGTTGTTATTTTAGTGATTCTACGTACACTTCATCGACGCCAACCTACGTCACAGTCCAACGCCACCGCCTAGATGACGTCATTTACATCGCCATTCGTGTTCATTCGTATTCCCACGATGTATTCGCCATTGTGACTAAAATCACCATTATTACACTCTCACACGAGTCACGGCCTCCTATTGCCTAGATTGGCTTTAGATTTCACTATATCCTTACAAGCAAGAATCGCGATAACACGGTGTCCGTTGTGATAATCGAGTCCCCAATCGCCCACACCTTGTAACACCTTGTTCACAAGTTGTAGATATAAGAGATAGACAATCGCGCCGTGCTTGTCACATTCAAGTGCTGATAATAAGACGCTCTAGTAAAACACTATGATGCTTGTAACGTTATTCTAACGCTATGCAGGTAAAAGTCCTGTAAATAACAATTTTGCTTAGGTATGTGTAGCTATATCTCTTTATTCGTTAGTCCTTAATTCTATGCTATTCAATTCAGAATACAATGATCTCGAAATGGTTTTCCCAGTTTGATTCCCTTGAAATTAGTTTCCATGGTCCATTGTTAAAATTAATATAATAGTACTACAGAACCTCCAAATCATCGATTTGTTTGGTAGCCGACTGTACTTAGCCACTATTTAAACATTTATTTATTTGACACAAACATATGTAGTTACATAATATGGAATCCTTGACTACTACGATGGCCCCAAGCGGGAATAGAAGTATGAATCAATATCGAGCAAAAATGAGCAAAAAAATCACGTTTGTTGTATGGGAGCCCCCCTTAATATTAAATTTCTTTTGATTTTTAGTATTTGTTGTTATAGCGGCAACAGAAATACATCATCTGTGAAATTTTCAACTGTCTAGCTACCACGGTTCATGAGATACAGCCTGGTGACAGACAGACGGACGGACGGACGGAAGTCTCAGTAATAGGGTCCCGTTTGGCACCCTTCGGGTACGGAACCCTAAAAGATGGCAACACAGCAACTATACGTTCCATTCCACGCATTTGAAATGCATTTGTCAAGTCTAGTTGACATTAATTCCCAAAGAAAAAAGTTCCGTTCCTAAAATAAATCGTAAGTTTAATTAATCCATAATTAATTAAATACCTACGTGTTTTCTACTCTTAAAAACCAAATAAATGGTTTAAGCTAAACCCCAAGAACCCCCCCGTAACCAATTTGACTTCAGAATCGAGAGGCCACAGTGGAAAGAAAGTCAACCCCACAAAATAAACAAATATCGGTCCTCAGCCAGAATTCATCTCAATGACAATGAGCGTAAACGCCACAAAGTCACAGAAAGGAAAATAAAAACCGGCCAAGTGCGAGTCAGACTCGCGCACGAAGGGTTCCGTACCATTATCTATATAATTGGAACAAAAAGTAAACTTTAGAAAAAACCGACTTCCACAAACCCTATTTGATTAGATTGAGTTTAATACAAACTGTAACCCCTTATCCCCCCCCCCCCCCCAGGGGAATTAATTTTGTCAAATCCCATATCAGTGCTACCCCACGCTACTAAGGAACCCCTGTACAAAGTTTCATGGCTCTAGGTCCATCGGTTTAGGCTATGCGTTGCCTGCCCGTCAGCCACGCATTGTATTTGTACCTAGTATTGAGCAGATCTGGTGGCCATATGTGGTCTTCATCAGCAGTTCCGCATCACAATATTATGCTTACCATGTGCATTTGCACGAGTTATTATGAAAAACACAAAAATCACTATAGGTCTAATCGGTCTAATTTTCCAAATCTGTCCATCCGTTTAGGCGCTATCGAGGCACATACATAAAAAATAAAAATAATAAAGAAACAAACATCCGGACGAATTGTAAACCTCCTCCTTTGGGAAGTCGGTTAAAAAAACCGCAAAAATACACGTTAATTGTATGGGAGCCCCCTTTATATTAAATTTATTTTGTTTTTAGTATTTGTTGTTATAGCGGGAACAGAAATACGTCATCTGTGAAAATATCAACTGTCTAGCTACCACGGTTCATGAGATACGGCCTGGTGACAGACAGACGGACGGACGGATATCTTGAGATTTTAAGGTACTTTCCCTCCAGGGCCCATTCGTTTGTTCCACCCTGTATATGTGTGATCTGTAACTGTATTTTTCATGAAATACCCAAAAAGTTTTGTTCAAATTATCATCTTATGTCAGAATAACTTTGTAGCTAGTTGAAAAATAACATTTGAATTGATTCAAAGCTTGCCGCGCTTTTAGGGCCTTTAGTACCTACTAAACGCCGCCGTAAGCAGCACTGTCTACAACCTACTCCTACTGGAAAACGTGAGACACCCATCTACAATTTCCGTACAATGAGGTTCACTCACTCATTATGTCAATGTCATGCAGACTGCAAAACATCATTTCAACGCACCAAAGAGTATTTAATTAAAACATCACTGGCAGCCAAACTTGAAGTGGCCAAAAGGAAAAAAATAATTTCTGAGCTCTGAGATTTGTATGAAAACAAAAGTAATTAAAAACTATTAATTTTATAATTATTTTCTAAAAGTTCTACAGAATAAATAGTGACGTCGTAATTCATCAATTAATATTTAAAGTCTTTGTAGAAGTCCGGGGACGACATTGCCATATCATTTAAATTTAGTTTCATTAAAAGAAGGCTTACCTACCGAAACAAAATGGCCTTGATATAAACTTTTCAAGCGTGTTGTGAAGACGTATCTTGTACCGAGACCACCTTCAATTTGTAATATTTCTCGTATTTCAGTATTTGTGGTTGGTGCGGCAACAGATATACACATTCTGTGAAAATTTCAGCTTTCTAGCTATTACGGTTCGTGCAGGCGGACCCGGTGACAGACGGACGGACGGACGGACGGACGGACGGACGGACGGACAGCGAAGTCTCAGTAATAGGGTCCCGTTTGGCACCCTTCGGGTACGGAACCCTAAAAAAAACCGTAATTTTGGTTACTGGATGACAGTTTTTTTCATGTAGAAACCAAATTACTGGGCCGATTCATAAATTTCAAAAAATGGACCCAAACTGAAGCAAAAAGGAATTTTTGAAATCGTTTCATAAATAATACCAATTTCGAAGTAACATACATAAAAAAATATATTATAATTATAACACAACCGAATTGATAACCCCCTTTTTTGAAACCGGTTAAAAAAACGCACCCCGCGCTTCAAACTAAAAATTCTTCCTGATAAAGTTCTGCTACTAGGGCATGTTTGATATCGTTTTCGTATAAAACAAGGACACCGAATTTATTTTTGTGCATAAAATACTAACTTTCCACAGCAAATTTTGAAAATTTCAGCTAATTTGTGAAAATGTAGGTAGGTATTCGAAGCCTTGAAAGGATATCGTTCGAAAAACTTTGAGACCTAGACGATGATCTGAAACACGCAGTAGGAACTCCTCTACCAGATGACATGGCAGGAGTGGCCCCGTGGGACCTGGATATATATCGTATCTATAGTCCAAAGTTGCAAATAAAGTTGGTACCTATTCAAAGCCCTAAATGGGTATGACCCAACACTTTTTGGACCTGGAAGATGTTCTGGAGCATGCAGCGGGGATGAAGTATTGCGTAGCAAAAGTAACTATGCGGATGCGACCTGGTAAATACAAGAGATGGGGCACACGCTGATTCTATACTGAAAATCCATCTTGATTATTTTAGGCGTATTATGGACCCCCATAAAAGTCAAACTACTGGACCAATTTTAGTATTTATTTTTGTCATCGACGCGAAATGTCTTCTTTGATTTAGTCATACATGTTTTTTTACAAATATGAACCGTTTTCGAATGAAACGTGAAAAACTGGAGAAAACTATTTTGAATTGACCTCATGTGATTTCGAATCTGACTTTCCTCGTTTTCGAAATATGAACCTAGCCACACGTACTAGCTGTGGAAAAAAAACCGGCTTCTTTCAAAAAGTGCACAAACCACCCATTCAGAACTCTTAGTATGGCTATTAGATATGATTAATTTATATGTACTCACTTCATTTGTTTGACTATAGTACTTTTGCCCGACTCCCCGGCACCTGAAAACAATGAAACAATCGTCAGTACTTATACTACTAACTTACTTTTATACTTATTAATTGGCAAATCAACGCTTCTTTTTTTTTTCTTTCTTTCTTTCTTTCTTTCTTTCTTTCTTTCTTTCTTTCTTTCTTTCTTTCTTTCTTTCTTTCTTTCTTTCTTTCTTTCTTTCTTTCTTTCTTTCTGTCTGTCGTCTGTCTTTCGTTCGTTCGTTCGTTCGTTCTTTCTTTCTTTCTTTCTTTCTTTCTTTCTTTCTTTTTCTTTCTTTCTTTCTTTCTTTCTTTCTTTCTTTCTTTCTTTCTTTCTTTCTTTCTTTCTTTCTTTCTTTCTTTCTTTCTTTCTTTCTTTCTTTCTTTCTTTCTTTCTTTCTTTCTTTCTTTCTTTCTTTCTTTCTTTCTTTCTTTCTTTCTTTCTTTCTTTCTTTGTTTCTTTCTTTCTTTCTTTCGTTCGTTCTTTCTTTCTTTCTTTGTTTCTTTCAGTAGAAATCGTATATCGTATATATTTATTGCACATATCAGAAAAAAAACAAACAATACAGAAAACGCATGAACAAAGGCAAGCTTATCTCTAAAAAGAGATTTCTCCCAGCAAGCCCAGGATGGACAGGATACATTTTAAATCTCAAAACGGGTAGGCCTATGTGCTAAAGTAAAAAATAAAATATAAAAAAAAAAAAAATACTAGACTAAACTACTGAATTTACTAAATACCTACATGAATACATATTAATCATACATACATCTTAACATAAATAAACCTAATACATAATAATACCTGCTAACTTTATGAAAGAGAAAGATGATGCTCCTTTACACGATTTCTGAAAATGAAATCAAACACAAGACGTGGAATAGGAAAAACAAATCAACACATCTCATGAAAACAGTTTATAAAAGTCAAAAGGTGAATAAAAAGTGGCCAAGTGCGTGTCGGACTCGCCTATGAAGTGTTCCGTAGTACCTAGCATCATAATACACCTGATACACCTAGTCCCAATATCACTATCATTCTTCACCAGCAAATAATTCATAATTCATAATTTCTTTATTGCACACAAAATGTTACATAGGACAGTAAAAAACATAGAAAACGTGTACAAAGGCGAGCTTATCTCTAATAAGAGATCTCTTCCAGCAAACCAAATAGGGATGAGACAGGTGGATTGCTGAGCAGGAGTAGACCCATGTGTACAATACATATAATTATTACTTACAAATCAATAGACTACATAATTATTTAGTTTTTCATAGTGTTTGTATGAATGACAAAGTTATTTTTCTTTCTACTTGTTTTAATAAATGTTTTATAGTTTAAAATCTGCTTATTTTATTTTGTTCAAACCAATGTTAGTTGAATGTTTGTATTGAGATACATAGCATATATTTTTAGGGTACCGTACCCGAAGGGTGCCAAACGGGACCCTAATACTGAGACTTCGCTGTCCGTCTGTCCGTCCGTCCGTCCGTTCGCCTGTCTGTCACCGGGTCCGTCTGCACGAACCGTAATAGCTAGAAAGCTGAAATTTTCACAGAATGTGTACATCTGTTGCCGCACCAACCACAAATACTGAAATACGAGAGATATTGCAAATTAAAGGGGGCCCCGATACAAGAGACGTGTGACTTACGCATTTCAAAATGGAGATCTTGACTGAAACTGTTTATTTATTGTCATAGCAACCATGTCATAGACACATATACTACACATTTAAATATGATAGCATATTTCGCGCCAACCCACATGGATGTGGTAGCTCAGCCGGTATGATGTAGACTCTCAATCCGGAGGTCGTCGGTTCAAATCTCGTGAAGGCATAAACTTTTTAAATTTTCTTTTTGTTTATTTTTTATTGTTTTGAGTGCTTTTGATTTGTTGTACAATGGTACGGTACCCTTCGTGTGCGATACCGACCCGGCACTTAACCGATTTTTTCAGATTTTTCACTATCTTACTTTAAAAGTTAGAGGGGGGACACAATTTTTTCCGCTTTGGAAGGGTCTGTCTCTAACGATTTACTTTAAGAAAAAATGGTTTTAGAAACCTCAACGTCATTTTTAAATACCTATCTATAGACACGCCACACATGTAGGTTTGATGAAAACAAAAATTTTGGTTTCAGTTCCATGTATGCGGAGCCCCCCCCCTCAATTTTTATTTATTTATTTTTTTGTATGAAAATAGTAAAGCGGTTCACAGAATACATCTAGATACCAAGTTTCAACTGTGTAATCCTAATAGTTTCGGAATAAAGGTGCTGTGACGGACAGACAGGCGGACAGACAGGCAGACAGACAGACCAGACTTGACGAAACTATAAGGGTTCCTTGTTTTCTAAAGGAACCCTAAAAACTGAGCCAACCACGTGGTCGTAAACCGGGCAATGATATAAAATGCGTTAATTACGCTTTAAATGTAGGAGTTCACATTATGCATGTCTCGGGTGTAGCTAAAAGTAGCGCCCGAAAGAAAATAAATAAATGTTGATGAACCGAGGTCGAGGCGCGGCAGAAACATTATCAACTGCGTGTGAATTGTGTGATACTACAAATGTTAATATCTGTCATACTGGGTTTTGTAAGCTCTTTTATGTATTTCATTTTTAAAACCGCGTCATTCAAAAATGGGAGGACGGAGGACCTAGCGATATATATATGCATGACCAGATGGTCTGTACAAGATTTAATCCACTGAGCGGAATATTGCGGATTGTATGAGCTAACAAAAAACAAATCGTCTATTTGTAAATATCTACAGCTCAAAGATCCGAGTTTGACGTGGTTTGACTAAACTTTGCCTAAAATGATCGTTCTCATTGTCCTTTTGACTTTTATTATCATCTTATCTTAACTTTACTCTTTTTCACCGAACTCATTTGAATATTGAATGTCTTATACTGTATTTTAGAGTTTCAAATTCCAATTTCTACTCTTTGAATCTGTACGATTTAGGTCCTTGTCATTTTATTGAGCGTCGTCAAGAGCAGATAACGGGTGGGCGGTCACAAACAAACCCAGTCCAATATGGGTCCGGGCTCCGTGACCCCAGTTGCTTTCAATTGGCAGACGTGGTGAGAATGGCCGCTCTTTGACCCCTTGATATCCAGTGTGTATCACCTACGCATAGGGCTACCAGATCCGACCAGAAAGTCATATTTTAATAACATCAGTGTCATAAATATTTAAGAAACATTTGTGTTTATTTATGACTAGATTAGATATTTCGGCGGCCGATCGTAGAATTGAGCACATCATGATGTGCCCAAACGTGAAATATCATGAAACACTGCGGTAGCTTATGTGAAGACTAAAGGGGGCGAGCGCAGCGAAGCCCCCGAATAGTCTTCGTGTTCGTTTGACATCTATAACACAAAAAACATCACGTAGTGCTGAATAAAAAATGATTTTAAAAATACATGTTTTCGTTAAAACCCGTCATATCATGATATGCCCAATACTACGATCGGCCGCCGACAGATAGACAGCGAGTACCTATTGTACATGAAGAGGCCAAATATCAGTCTCTTCTCATGATGACCGTCGTATCGTGATGATTTGAGAATCAGTATTGGGGCTACAAATACTAATTTAAGTTAGGGATGGTCAAAAATATAAACAGCTTCAAGTCCAGAATGTATATTTGAGAGCCCTACCTACTCGCATAGACTGAGAGTGCTGCCTACTCTTACTATCTAACTAATGTAACCAGTTGGCTGATGAATGAACAGCCTACGTAGGTAGCGAGGAACGAGACTGGTAGTTGACCTGAATGAGTGTGCTTTGATTGACGATAAATTATTGTTGATTGACAGAATATTTTCCCAGTAATGTATACTGGATTAGTATGCAGATGGGTGTTTGGTAATCTATTAGATAATACATTTATTGTAAATGTACGTGTTTATGCCAGAATAGTTAAAATATGCGATGTAGATTGTAGATTGACAACCATAAATTATAAATTAAATAGACGTAATGCACTGCTTAACATGTCAAACCAGAAGAAATCGCAAAACGAACCAAAACAGATACCATCTTGGGGAGGCACTTTCTCATGTCCGAAGGAAATACTTGGTACCTACAGCCCTTCACGTCCTTCCCGGGTAGTGCTAACGAGAAACAAACAACACACTAACATTTCCAGGTTCTCGAAAGAGAACCTGTCCAAATACAGTTGCAAAAAACGTGACATTGGCGAAATTAGCCTATGTTGCTAGACCGCCATTAATTAAGAAATTGAATCAGATACCGTGTAACTAAATGTAACCAATTAATTAACTATCCCTCGTCGCCGTGCGGACATTCGGCAAAATTATCTGAGAGATAAAGTAAACAAGCTAACAAGCTAAAACAGTTGCAAAATCGATTTCACTTAGTTGTGCAATCTGATGGTCTGTCTGATGTCGGCAGTTCCACGCCATCACGTTGATAAGAACGCTGTAGTACGCTACGCATCGCGTGAATTCGCGTGTAACCTGCCTGTCATCAAATACCACGCCATGATTCGTAAAAGCTCTTTCCAAAGTTCCAAACTGTATATTCCTTCACTCTGATTCTGAAGATGTGTGACTCCTGTGCCTGTAGACAATGTTAAACGCTAAGGATAGCGAAACGAAACGATAACTTTTATGTATGCGATTTGACATTTGGAATCGCTACGTGAAGTCACCTTAGCGAAGCCAAATGTCAAATCGCATACATAAGTTATCGTTTCGTTTCGCTAGCGTTAGCGTTTAACTTTGTCTAGGGGGGCTGTACTGTTTATTAGGGTTTCGTATCTCAGAAGGAGGACCAGTCGGGCGTCTGTTCGTCCGTCCGTCCGTCACAGGAATTTTACTCAGAACATATTGGACCGATGAAGTTGAAAATTGGTACACATATCAATATCTGTGACAGGGTGCGAGGCGCAATGTAAATATATAAATATAGAATATGGAGGCCACTTTTGGGGGGCCAAATAAGAAAAATAAAATTTAAAAATTCAAAATACGTATGCCGTGTCACATTCAAAAGAAAGCGCATGGTGTGAGGATCTTACATAATATTGAAATAAATATTATATAAGATGTACATAAATTTAAAATAATATTTATATTATTTTAAAGACTAATTTTGAAAAAGTTATTCTCAATAATATGACCGATTCACATATCATCAAAACCTCTAGGGTACTTACTGAAGTCCTAAAAATCTAAAATTTGGTTTAAACCCCTAAATCTGGGGTGCAAAGTTTGTATGAAAAACTGAATTTATATAGCGTACGTTGCCGTTGTACGAAACCCTCTCAACGCGAGTCCAACTCGCACTTGGCAGCTTACTCTGATATCAATCGCAATACCTATCAAATAAAAAGACCAACCAGACAAGATGCCTATTCTAGAGAGATGTGATTAGTTGCTTACTCAATTTGAATGGTATTGCAATATATATCCGAGAATCAGAGTAAAGGTACTACTGTCTTCGAAGTTGTGTTCAAGTTCCTTGATTGATTGGTACAACGGGTACAGATTAACAGGTTCCTTTAAAGGTAGTAATTCAACAGCTCATTGAACGACATCAAAATAAGGGAATGTGTGTTAAGTATTTCAATTGCCGGAGAATGCAAGGCGACTCACGGTGGCCGGTGGGTGACAAGCATTACTGATTAGATCAATTTATGGAGAAGAGAATTCTGCGCGCATTGGACTAGTTTGTCGATGACCATTCATGGCCAGGCCGCACGCCACAGGAGTCACGACACCTGGGCGTGACACCTCAATTAGTAAGTGCCTGTTATAGTGTGATACACCGGACACAGGTGAGGCGTCAATTTTAATAACGGCGTCAGAATTCGCTGTCGAAATAGGGACTGGAAATCGAGAGTAGCCACTTTTTAGTAGAGGCAGGCGAGAAAAGTAACTCGGAACTCGGTTACTAAGAGATTATGAGGTAAATGGAATTCACTGCAGCACGGGAAATGATCCCTGGTCCCAAGATGTGCAAAATTGCGAAACACACTTTTCCGCACCTCTGCACTCCATTGTTTCAGCAGCTTTCGCATGTTACACCGCATAGCAGCAAGCAGTGGGAACGATCGCGTGGCCGGAAGTGCTCGGAATCTTCCAATTTACACCCCAGCAACAAACGAGGACGCTCCGTCACATGTAAGTACTTAGCTTTCACCACATGTCTAGACTGTCCAAATAAACATCCACAAAAGTGTTAATAATTAATGAGCAAAGCGATATAAGTCCAATGGACATTTAATTTAATGAAATTATGCATTTGTAATTGGAGAGTTTACAAAAACTTGCTCTTTGGTTTTGTTTCAATATTATTTATACTAGCAACATTTACCATGATAATTGGTTCGTGTGAAACGTTCAGAGCTCAAACCAGGACAGCGTCAAAAAAAAACAATCAGCTACCAGACGAGATTCTAGACACGAATTTACGAATTTCTATAGTTGAACTTTTTATCTGGCTAATCCGCCAGTAGCCAATATGGTCAAAGAGGTAGTACGTTACACGTGTTTTGCGTATTTAGAAAGGAAAGAAAATAATTTATTGTCAAATATACGAAGATCGATATTACACAATTATTTAATAATAAAAACAATAAGTACTCCTATTTGGCAAAAGGACCAAGCTCAGCAATGCCGTGAGCGTGAGCTGCACAGCGCTGGTTTTCAGCAGGGCCCCTTTCTCAAACTTAGCGATGTTAGAGGTAATCAATTAGCCATAAAACAACCAGTAACTTATCCTCCATAAACAAATAATAACGAAATAAATTGTTTGGCTAAATATACTGTAGCCAGCATGTATGGGCGATAAATTGTGTTTCGTGTAATGAAAGTAGATGATTAGGGTAAAAAGATCGGTGATGAGTGGTGGGTGAAGTACGCTATGTGATGTGATGGTATATTTTTAGAATGCATGCCATATATCGAGGCTGCCAGACATTAGCTTACAGAACCAACCCTCAATAGTGACTAGCTACGTCAATGAACATCTCAGTCAAGATCAAGGTTCAATTCCTTCACTTTCGCCAGCTAGCGTAGCCACCAAACTCGGCGTAACGACCGCATTCATATTTCAACTGAAAGTGATAGTGACGATGAAATATTTAGTGATTCCGTCAACAACTGGTGACAGGCGTTCTTGACTTGCTTAGCACTATTGCACTATTCATTTGGCAGCGAAAGTATCGAAAGTGGACTTGTTAGATAGGCTTAGTTGGAATGCCTTCTACTATGATAAGATAAGATAAGAAAGATAAGTCTTTATTGACAGTTAAGGTTTTTCGTCCTCATTTGTAGCTTGTAGCGTTGGTCTTTTAAAAAAGATAAGTCTTTATTGACAGTTAAGGTTTTTCGTCCTCATTTGTAGCTTGTAGCGTTGGTCTTTTAAATTTTATTTAGTACTAGCTGACCCGGCAGACTTCGTACTGCCAAATATAGTCTGACAAAATGATTTGTAATGTGTCATTTTTTGTTCCTACATATTTTATAGTCCGGGCAAAAAATTCTCCTGAACAGAACCGTCACCCTGGTGATAGGGCGTTGTGAATAAGAAATATAATTAAATTAAACATATATGAGCATTTAAAAATAAGTAATCTGTTTAAAGTTAATCATATGAATGTTCTTGTATTTTTAAATTTAATTCATTTACATCTATCTTTTTTGCAGCCAATATAGCTCGTTCGCTCAACCAATCATGGTTTCTGTAATTTTGAGAAACATCTGGAAACACCTTCTGAATAAGTTCATCTTTTGATAGAGTTAACTGACAAAAAGTTTGAGGAATGTTAATGCAGCCAATCAACATGTCTATATCTTGCCATTACCAATGTCAATGAGTTGTTTAGAGAATATCTTTCCAGATTGGTCATTTTGTAACTCGACACGCATATTCTTGCTTAAATGAAGTACTTTGACATATTTCCACAAATTGGAGGACTTTAGACATGCATTGAGTTCATCAGCTGGTGTTGATCGTGGAATCACTGGCAATGTTTGATGAAAATCTCCTGCTAATAAAATCATTACACCACCAAATTGGTTATGATTGCCCCGTATATCTTTTAATGTTCTGTCTAAAGCCTCCAATCATCTTTTGAATATATTGATGCAAATCGGTTGAGTAACAAAAAAGTTCAAGATGGCGGCGACATTTTTAATATTTGACTTCACAATCATGATTGTACTCCAACCGCATCCTCAGATATCGATTTTGATGCAAATCGGTTTGGTAACAAAAAAGTTCAAGATGGCGGTGACTTTTTACTATTTGGCTTCAGAATCATGATTAGACTCCAACCGCATTCTCAGATATCGAGTTTGAAGCAAATCGGTTCAGTAACAAAAAAAATCAAGATGGCGGCCAATTTTTTTAATATTTGACTTCAGAATCATGATTGGACTTCAACCGCATCCTCAGAAATCGATTTTGAAGCAAATCGGTTCAGTAACAAAAAAAATCAAGATGGCGGCCAATTTTTTTAATATTTGCCTTCAGAATCATGATTGGACTCGAACCGCATCGTCAGATATCGATTTTGAAGCAAATCGGTTGAGTAACAAAAAACTTCAATATGGCGGTGACTTTTTTAATATTTGACTTCAGAATCATGATTGTACTCCAACCGGATCCTCAGATATCGATTTTGATGCAAATCGGTTGAGTAACAAAAAAGTTCAAGATGGCGGCGACATTTTTAATATTTGACTTCACAATCATGATTGTACTCCAACCGCATCCTCAGATATCGATTTTGATGCAAATCGGTTTGGTAACAAAAAAGTTCAAGATGGCGGTGACTTTTTACTATTTGGCTTCAGAATCATGATTAGACTCCAACCGCATTCTCAGATATCGAGTTTGAAGCAAATCGGTTCAGTAACAAAAAAAATCAAGATGGCGGCCAATTTTTTTAATATTTGACTTCAGAATCATGATTGGACTTCAACCGCATCCTCAGAAATCGATTTTGAAGCAAATCGGTTCAGTAACAAAAAAAATCAAGATGGCGGCCAATTTTTTTAATATTTGCCTTCAGAATCATGATTGGACTCGAACCGCATCGTCAGATATCGATTTTGAAGCAAATCGGTTGAGTAATAAAAAAGTTCAAGATGGCGGCGACTTTTTTAATATTTGACTTCAGAATCATGAGTGTACTCCAACCGGATCCTCAGATATCGATTTTGAAGCAAATCGGTTCAGTAACAAAAAAGTTCAAGATGGCGGCGACTTTTTTAATATTTGACTTCAGAATCATGAGTGTACCTCAACCCCATCCTCAGATTTCGAATTTGAAGTAAATCGGTTCGGTAACAAAAATTTCAAGATGGCGGCGACTTTTTTTAATATCTGACTTCAGAATCATGATTGGACTTCAACCGCATCCTCAGAAATCGATTTTGAAGCAAATCGGTTCATTAACAAAAAAAATCAAGATGGCGGCGACTTTTTTAATATTTGACTTCAGAATCATGAGTGTACTCCAACCGGATCCTCAGATATCGATTTTGAAGCAAATCGGAACAAAAAAGTTCAAGATGGCGGCGACTTTTTTAATATTTGACTTCACAATCATGATTGTACTCCAACCGCATCCTCAGATATCGATTTTGAAGCAAATAGGTTTGGTAACAAAAAAGTTCAAGATGGCGGTGACTTTTTTTCTATTTGGCTTCAGAATCATGATTGGACTCCAACCGCATCCTCAGATATCGAGTTTGAAGCAAATTGGTTCAGAAACAAAAAATTCAAGATGGCGGCCACTTTTTTAATATTTGACTTCAGAATCATGATTAGACTCCAACCGCATCCTCAGATATCGATTCTGAAGCAAATCGGTTCAGTAACAAAAAAGTTCAAGATGGCGGCGACTTTTTTTAATATTTGACTTCAGAATCATGAGTGTACTCCAACCGGATCCTCAGATATCGATTTTGAAGCAAATCGGTTCAGTAACAAAAAAGTTCAAGATGGCGGCGACTTTTTTTTATATTTGACTTCAGAATCATGATTGGACTCCAACCCCATCCTCAGATTGCGATTTTGAAGCGAATCGGTTGAGTAACAAAAAAGTTCAAGATGGCGGCGACTTTTTTAATATTTTACTTCAGAATCATGAGTGTACTCCAACCCCATCCTCAGATTTCGATTTTGAAGCAAATCGGTTCGGTAACAAAAAAGTTCAAGATGGCGGCGACTTATTTAATATTTGACTTCAGAATCATGAACATGATTGGACTCCAACCGCATCCTCAGAAATCGATTTTGAAGCAAATAACTTATTTTTTTTACTTTTTTTTCACAATTTCACAGTGAACACAATACCGGTTGGTCACATGAAATTAACTGAGCAGAGAACAATGAGTAGCTGTCAAACAATGTATCACGCACCGGCGCACATCTACTTAAAATATTGGTTTGTAGTACATGCTATGTATCAGAGATGGCGTTGTATGTGAAAAAAGTCAAAAAAGATTTTCCCGCTTTTCTGATGAAATTTTTCCTGAATTTTCTTTGCTATAAACCTCACGGAGCCCGAGACCTTTCCAACGAATGCAAAACCGTGGAAATCGGTTCGTGCGTTCTGGAGTTATAGCGTCAGGAAGGAAAACCCGACTTATTTTTATATAGTAGATCACATACAAAAAGAAACGAAAAAAAATTTGTTAACATAACTTAGGCATTCCTGTTATTGGCTTGTTGAGATAACAGTTCATGCTACAATTCCTAATTGCAGCTCTGACAGTGTGAGTCACACTCAAACAATAGTAATTTATCTATTGCTCTTAATGACGACTAATAATACTAAGTATCAATAATATGTATTGTGCTTCTGCCAACCCATATGACATCTGCCACCCAGTATACCTACTAAAAGGTGTTATGTTATGGGTAGAATACAGAAAGAGAGTGAGCTAGGTAAGAAGCCCACTTAAAAATTAAAGAGTTATATTCACTCTATTTACTAATATTGCATGGTTGTAGAGACAGAACCCGTAGTGTGTGAGTCATATACACACTTGACTGGATATTTTTCAAACAGCCATTAAATCCTGGCTCCATCCATTTCTAATTTATTTTAACTACTGATTTGATGACTAAGAAGCTGATTAGATACTGATTGACTTTCAATTACAACATTGTACTAGCTAATGATGATATTAGCAGATAGGTTATCCAAATATTTAGTCATCAGAATGATAATGATTATGAGACATGTTTGTATTATTTTCAATTCAATGAGCAGATTTAACAATATCGCAGCAATTATAATTAGTTATCAACTACATCTGTAACTAGAATAACAAATCAAAATTAAATCTCAGGTTAAGGAATGTTTCTTCAACTGAAGATTTATATTCTGAAATAGACTAACAAAAATCATGAATGGACAGATGAATAACTCATTCAGATGGATCTACTTGTCAATTGTCTTTTACTATTTAAGTGCATCACCACTAACAGTTAATGCAGTGTCAGTGAAATGAAAGAAGAAGAATGGTAACAGCATCACAAGCTTCTCTTCATGCAGTAAATATATCCTTTTTGAACATAACTGTGCGTCAGATTAGATTAATGACATTACATTTTCTTGCAAAATGCAAGTTATAGAGGACAATGCAGTTTGGTTGTCTGTCAAATAAAACAACAACTCTAGACTGAATGTGACATCAATTTCAGCCTCGTCTTTGCAGTGAGGTAGCCATTGAGCTACCAATGGTACCACTCACTGCAAAGACGAGGCTGAATATATTAAGTAAAAGATCAATTCTGGTGTGACGATTGATTTGATTCAATTCAAATAATCAAAGATTTAATCATTTTAGGGGAAATACATATTAAAAGGATTTAAAACAATTATTTTACTACGGTTTTTATGTTGGAAAATGTGTTTGGATAAAATTTTCTCAAATAAATCCAAAGTCAACCCTTTTTTACTGTGGTAGTAAATATAATATTTCTATTAATTTTAATATGTGGGGAATTGTTGCATGCGATTTGAAATATGAAACGTAATTCCCTTTCATTTCATTCACATTTTCACAATAAAAACAATAAATGAAAAGTTTTGTTGGTAACTGGATGAAAATGGCTCACACTTTCTTAGGGTACCGTACCCGAAGGGTGCCAAACGGGACCCTATTACTGAGACTTTGCTGTCCGTCTGTCCGTCCGTCCGTCCTGTCTGTCACCGGGTCTGAAAGCTGAAATTTTCACAGAATGTGTATATCTGTTGCCGCACCAACCACAAATACTGAAATACGAGAGATATTGCAAATTAAAGGGGGCCCCGATACAAGAGACGTGTTTAGATACACTTAAGCATTTCAAAATGGAGATCTTGACTGAAACTGTTTATTTATTGTCATAGCAACCATGTCATAGACACATATTTCGCGTCAACCCACATGGTTGTGGTTAGCCGGTGCGGTATGATGTAGACTCTCAATCCGGAGGTCGTCGGTTCAAATCTCGTGAAGGCATAAACTTTTTAAATTTTCTTTTTGTTTATTTTTTTATTGTTTTGTGTGCTTTTGATTTGTTTTACAATGGTACGGTACCCTTCGTGTGCGATCCCGACCCGCACTTAACCGATTTTTTTTGTTTTAGCTCATTGACTGACTCTGACTGCCAGAGGCCAAAAACCAAACAGCCAAATATAAAATTTCACCATAGTTAACAAAATGTATTAATTAATAATTCGGTGACATAAAACTAAGTGACAAAACAAGGAACGAAGAAATACGAGCGAAAACTAAAGTTACTGACATACTTTCTCGCATTGACCATCTAAAATGGGGCTGGACGGGACACATGTTACGAAGCAAAGAAAATAAATGGAGCCAACAGGTGACACACTGGTACCCGCGAGATGGCAGTAGAGGACCGGGCCGCCCGGCTAGAAGATGGGAAGATGAACTACGCCATACCTTGGGACCACACTGGACTAGAGTGGCACTGGACAGAGGCGAATGGAAACGTTTGGAGGAGGCCTATGCCAAAAGGCACACAGAAACTAGGGATATTATTTAAATTTTATTATTAATTGTTCAACTTTATAATTTAATTTTTTAATTGTTCAACTTTACAATCACACTGTTAAGACCCTTTTTTCTGTAATAAAAGGCTATTATAATTATAATAATTAATTAATAATTAAAGTAATATTTTTCCAGATAAAAACTCTTTGCTGTCATTACTTGTCCAAAAATTTTATCCATTACCACACTAGTGCGGTATTATTATTACCGCATGCGTGTTTAATAGGCAGCATCATGATTCTAAAACCAACATCATAAGGGTCACTTTACGAGCAGGTGTGTTGAAAATAATATATCAGCTCACACACACACTTTCATTTTACAGCGGAACTGAACACATACCAGCATATTGATGAGTTTCAAGAGAAAGCTGAATTAGTTACAAGTCTGTTCAAGTCAAACAAGCATCACAAATAGGGTGGCATGAGGAAGTGAATCAATCAAGCAGGGAAATAAATACTGACGGAACTGACACCAGTGGATGAATCACACATGACTATGAGCAATATGATGATATTGCTGGATTAAAATTGAATGTTCTGAATAAATTGTAAGTATAGATAAACACTTTAATATATTTTATTAAAACATTAGTTTAGTTCCGAATATCTGACAGTTTAGAATAGTTTGCCTAAATGGATGCAGCATTACTCATCATGATCATAGGTATTTCTGTTGTTTATGAATCATAAGGCAGGCTTGGAAAGGGATTCCTGAGATGTTGAATGGTATAAACGATTTTCTTGACCACACAAACTGGACATAGTACCCCAGGAGGGCTAATATTTTGTTGTGGAAACTACCTTGCTAGATTTAGCCACTATTCAATGGTCTTCTTCCACAATAATCGTTTTCCGGCTTCATACTCGTTAGAAAATACAAACCTAATAAAAGTAGTTTGATATCTTTCGAGGCCTGGATGCCATCCTCCTTGAGGTCTCTCTCGATCCTTCTGCTGCGGGCGTTTGCCGCCCGCTCCTCTGCCGACTGGGCGCACCCCATGTCGGCCCGGCTCCCGGCTCTCGGCCCGCTGCTACTGAGCCGGCGGCCCGGCGCGACCTCACCGCACCCTCTGCATGCGCCCTGCACCCTCGCACCGCCCCAGCTTCACAACCAACACCAACCGACACGACCAACACACAGTAACCTATCAACCACCACGATAACACTGATTTACGGCGCTAATAGAGCACTGGACCTATTTGGAGGCACACAGGTATCATAAACACTGGGGATGCAACGACACAGAGGTAAAGAAACGCGAACCGGCGACGCAAACTCTAATTGATTTTGAAAAATCCGTTCAAATGCGAGATAATGGCCGCCGGATGACAGACAAGCCCGCTGTAGCTCCGTGACCGCGACCGCGCCCCGCTCGACTGACATTCGGACGCGTTCGGTAATTTTCGTTGCGGCTCGTTCACACATGCGTGAAAGTTTACTCACTCACCAGTCTCACCACCACCACCCAATCACGGAGAGAAAACAAAGGAAAAAGTTAAATGAAAATAAGTCCTAAGTATTTAGGTACCTATATATAGCGGGGAGATGGAAAATAAATTATGAATGGGAACAAAATTATGTTAGGATAACAAAATATTTGTGCAGTTGGTCAAGCAGAGCCATCTATTAATGAATAGATAAACAAAACTGTCATATTTATATGGCCAATTTAAACCGTTACGTGCCAAACCAGCCATTTCGGTCCGTTCTGCACGGCATCGGCATGCACGGCATCGGCATGCACGGCACATTTCAAATCTTGAAAATGTATTTCGTTAGATTGTTCTCAGTTGTCCAGGTGGGTTACTATCAACTCTTATAGCAGGACCTAAACCGGGCAGTTTTGCTTTTTCAATACTAAAATGTTATGAATTTGTATTAAAAAAGCAGAACTGCCCGGTTTAGGTCCTGCTATAAACCATTTCGTTACCATGGAATATCTATTGAATGACTGGCAAATAAAAAGTGGGTACAGTTGTGCTTCTGCCACCCTGTATGGGAAGAGACGTGACGCTGTATTATATTCTGTTTATGAGGTTATGTTTTTTCTGTTCTTGGTTATCATTCTTATTGAGTACCTAAGGTATCTATATAAAATGTTTACTTTTCTTTCAATATATCAATCCTAGGCTTTGAGCTGTTTGCCTAGGATTGATATATTTGAGGCGATAAATCACACATAAACTAATGAAAAATCAATCTAAATGCGTAATCAGTAGTAATCACAAGTCATAACCAAACACAGTGATGCTTCCTTTAACCTAACGTCATGTACTACCCGTTCGCTATAAGTTTGCCGGTGACCTTGTGACGTCACTCAGAGGTAGGGTTAGCAGAAATATTACACATTTACAAAACATTTTATTAGGCAACATTTAACACATTCGATCGATATTAAATAATCTACAACAATAAAAATAGTTTAGTCCAGTTAGGCTTACCTACGAGTGTATATTCCAAATTCTAATTAGGATCAGGGGTCATGGATTTTTTCCAATGTATTGTACAAACTTTGCTATAAATAAACCATTATTTCAAAATCTTTGTTTTTTATTTCAATAAATACACATTAATACACATAAATAAATAAAAATATCACGCCTCCCGACTGCGAGTACTGCGACGCGTCAGCGATGACGTTGCTAACGGTGTGCGGATATGGCGACTCAGGGGTGCGGTTGGCGGTTGGGGGAGGGCAACCGCATTCCACGCACCGGCAAACTTATAGCGAACGGGTAGTATGTGCTGTGTGTGGGTGATTGGTGTTTCAGTCAAAATGGCCGATTGCAGTATTTTAATTTCTTGTTTTATTGAAAATCATATTAATCTCTATTTAATATGTAGTTTTCCCTAAAATCATTCAATATATGATTACTTGAAGCTGTGTCGCCTCGGCTATTACCTATTTATTTTTAAGTAAATAATATACTCAATATATTGTGAAGATTTTAAGCTTCTACCTGCTACCATTATCAATATCGAGCAAAAATTAGCACAATAACCAGCCAAGTGCGAGTCGGACTCGAGCACGAAGGGTTCCGTACCATTATCTATAAAAAACTGTAGTTGTGTGCAAGACCCCCTTAAATATTAATTTAATTTTAATTATTTATTTTTTAAGTAGGTAAATAATATACTCAATACATTGTGAACATTTTAAGCGTCCAACTGCTACCATTATCAATATCGAGCAAAAATGAGCAAAAAAAATAACGTTGGTTGTATGGGAGCTCCCCTTAATATTGAATTTCTTTTGTTTTTTAGTATTTTTTGTTATAGCGGCAACAGAAATACATCATTTGTGAAAATTTGAACTGTCTAGCTACCACGATTCATGAGATACAGCCTGGTGACAGACGGACGGACAGACGGACGGAAGGACGGACGGACAGCGAAGTCTCAGTAATAGGGTCCCGTTTGGCACCCAAACACTATGAAAAAACTAAGTTACAATACAAACATCCAGTCTTATAATTACTTGCTACTACGGAACCCTTCATGGGTGAGTCCGACTCGCACTTGGCCACTTTTTCAAATATTTTTTCCTATCATACCGCAGTAGTAGTAAATATGATCTTTAATTGTAATATGTGGCGATTTTTTATTACTTACTAGCGATTTGAAGATTGAAATGTAATTCCCTGAAATAGTTTATTTTTTTATGTTTTTTTTTCGTTTTGGCGCTTACGTTGATTCGGATGTTCCTATTCCCACAGATTAATAAAGAGTTAGGAACAGATTGGACACCGTACATAATCGTACAACTAAAAAGCGACCCTTGCTACAACGCAACAAAGTACAATTCATGCTGTGTAGCGCGGCGCCCGCTCTTCAATTACTTGCCTAAAAGTTGCCTCTCTTTCTGTCGCGTAACTCTATCCTCGTCTGAAGCGGCCCGTGAAACTAAGCATTGTCTCTTGTGACAAATAAAACTGAATATTTACTTAACTACTAACTACGAATCACTTACTATTATTATTCTAGATTTGTGAATAACATTTAATATAGATAGTATAGGTACCTACCTAATCTTTTACATAATGGCCAGAAATCCTATCGACAGTCAGTAGGACAGTGACCTTTATTCATCTGTGCAGTGACGAAACGTCATCAAACAAGGTGCTAAGTTGACTTTTTCAGGTAAGTCAGGCAGGCTACATGCTAAATGAATCCGGAAATGACGAAGTTGCAGTATTTCTTCGCCTTCATTTTAGTAAGTAACTACACGCGGGGCGCGCGCGCGGGGCTAGATAGAACGGCACGTGCAACCCGGGCGGCGCTCGGCAACCCACTGAGTCGGGCCGTGCAGCGGGGCCGCGGATCTACTTGTGGCTTTGCAGGTAAAGAGCGGAGTGTCACACGCCTGCTATTCCCGAGTTATATTCGCTTCTCACTTCCGCAATCTTTGTTGACCTTGGTTTGTAATTATTCATACCTCGCCTTAAGTAGCTTAGTTTGTGTTTATGTTTCCCCACGCTAGGTGGATACCTGTGTTGTGGGGAGACAGTTGCTCCCCGTTTAGCAGCACTTTATTTGTTAGTAGATAAACGGAGACGGCGATCAGTAGATCTGTGGTAAAACATCTATATACCTATGTTTTATAGTTTGAGGGTGTGGATAATGTGAAGTGTAAATGAAGGTAGATGTGTACATGGGGAGTGTACTGTGTGTGTGAAGTCAGCGTGGTTTGTAGTGAGTGTGTGTGTCTTTGTAATATTTTGTAAGTAGTATAGTTTATAAATACTGGATAAAAGTAGTTTACTGGTCACACTCTTCGTCATCGGTGGGTAATTTTGTAACAATTACATTTTAATTGTTATCTGCCCATAGCGGCCAGTGTCACAGACGAGGGGTTAACCTACAACCATGATTTCGTTTAGATTACTGCGCATAGTCCTTTGTTTTTATTATCTGGTCCACGTCGATCCCACTACATCGCTCGTCCAATCCTATAGGCATGGCCTCGCCTCGTGTGAAATATATTACAATGATACTAGTCCCCAGGTTAGTACCTAAACGTTTACTGGAAGGATACTTGTATATGTAGTAAATATAATTCCCTAGTATGAATGTAAATAACCGTTGCTTTCCAATAACCCAATCAATATATTTTTAGCAGTGTCCGACCAAAATTTCGGTTTCGGTTACGGTTTCGGCCGAAACTGGGCGCTCGCCGAAATTTCGGTTTCAGTTTCGGCGACAAATCGTGTTTCAGTCGGACACAAATTTTTAGCATTCTTCTGATAAAGATGAGATCACAAAGGTTAAAACAGCCTGTGATGTGATCTGCGTATTAGTGTGTGTGTGTGTGTGAGAGAGAACACACGGGTGCATGCAGTCGATAGAGCAGTGAATGGCTGGCTGCGTGGTTCGTGCGCGCGCACACGCTCACTGAAAGCGATAAGGTAGGTAAGGCCCCATTACCAAGGAGCAGCAGCTTGATGTCCTTGGCGGCCTGGATGCCATCCTCCTTGAGATTCTTCTCGATAAGCTTGCTGCGCGCGATGGCGGCGCGCTCCTCGGCGGACGACGCGCAGCCCATGGCTATGGCGCGCACGGCCTGGCTCGCTACGCGCGGCAGCGCCGTGCCCCTGGCATGCTCGCGGCCCGTCGTCGCGCGCAGCCCGAGCCGCGCACGCGTTCACGTCGCGCACGCGTGTGTCTCCTCTGAGCGAGCCTGAACAGCGGCGAGCCGCACTCCCCAACCAAACGAGCACCGGGCGCGCCGGCGGGCCCGTCCACGGCTCGGCCTGGACACTGCGAGCCTGCGAGGCGGAGTGCAGCAGCACCGGCGAGCGGAACTGGCGAGCGGAGACAGCGAGGTGGCACCACTGTGTGAACCCGCGGACGAATGCCGGAGCGCGCAGCCTCGCCGCGTCGCCTGCTGTGCGCAGGTCTGCCGCCACCGCCGCCGCCTCGCCGGGCGTCGCCACCTCAGTTCGCCGGTGCCCCCCTGACACACTAATTATTACACCCCTACGTCAACCTTGTATGATTGGTCGTTTTTTTTCTGCTGATATTCCCGTCAATCAGTGAACAATAGCTGCGATTATTACATTCTGCGATTGCGTGTCTAATTATTTAGATCGAAGTCACTTCTATACTTCATAGTTTTACTCGGAAATTAATGCTTTATTATGTTTATTTCTTGATCTTATCTTTAAACCTATCTAGGCAGCCTTGCTTGACGAGTCAATACGAGACACAGAGTCGTGCTGGACATCCTTATCACCACATAATTGATGCTGAATGGGTAATGGGAGTTTACCTATTTCTATAGGTGAATGTAACGCAGTGTGGGCCAGCAGAGGCTATGTATGTTTTTTGCTTTTGCCGCTCCATCGATAGTATCTCTACATCACTACTCTGCCACCGACATAACCACAGCTAGCGACATCTAGCGCTGAGTAGCACAACTAGTCAGAAGTTTTTTTTGTGTATTGCCGGTTGCTAAGCGTGCGATCGATGCATCGATTTAAGCGTGCACACGGCTGTCTGCACTGCACTGCAGGCTGACCATCAAGTCAAAACCATGTCAAAGTGGTCAAAACAAAAATTCTAAATCCGAGTGAACGGAGCGGCGAGCGCTATCTATCTTTTTGTTTTTGTTGTGAATCATTTTGCTTCGAGCCGGCTTTGTAACGTATAAATATAAACTGCTATCCATAGTCTGTGCACTGTGCTGCTATCTGTAAACAACGGTAAGTTGGTGTTTCGCGATCATAATCAATTGTATTTTCACTGAACAATAATCTTTACATACTTTTCAGGTTAGGATTCCCGCCATCATGAGTTCCGATAGCGAAGCCGAAGAAGCTGTTCCGTCTTGGAAAGGTGTTTCTGGTACCATCATACTCATCAATGCCTTCGATCCCCTAAAACTTCGCACGATGGACACGTCCTACAGAGCAACATGTGAGATGATCCGACATAGTATGAGAATGTCGAGTGCTCAACAAGTAGGAGTCTACCTTTATGGTACCAGTGAACCTAGCACTTCTACATTAGGCGTCGAAGGAGTAACACAAGTTTTCCCACTCAGTGAACTCTCTTTGGATGATTTCAAGAAACTCCAGAGCATTGATGCCACATTGAGTGAACAAGCCAATGATTTAAAACTATCAGATGCCTTGTGGCACTGCAGTAAAATGTTTGCAAACTGCAAGAAGTTGCTATCAACTAAATCTATCATCATGCTAACTCGTTTAGACATTCCACCAGTACTAGTTGATCAGAAACCAACTCTCAAAAGAGTTGTTGATTTGGTTGATGCAGGAATTCAAATAAAAATTATAAATGTTGCTGAAAACAGCTATTTTGTTGATAAATTCTATGAGAATTTTCTGACAGAAGTGCACAAGGGTAATGAGTACAAGTTGCCAGAACCTGTGTGGGGAGATGCAGAAATAGCAAAACTTATGTTCCATCACTCACATCGCAACATAGCCTTGGCTAGACTTTCTTTAGATATTGGAGAAGGTTTGTCCATTGGTGTGGCTGTGTACAGTTTACTACAGTCTCAGACAAAGCCTCAAAAGGTCCTTGCCCATAAGGATACAAACCAAGTTGTTACAAGAGTGATCACCAATTGTAAAGTATCTAATACCAATGATGAGACAGATGATATGGATGTAGATGCAGCAGAGAACACCAAAGAAGTGCCTTTACTGAAATCAGAATTGCTGCATTATCAAATATTTGGCAATGAACGAATAGAGTTTACAGGAGAAGAAATGGCTAAACTGAAAAATCCTTTTGGCCCTCGAAGAATGAAGCTTCTTGGATTCAAACCAGCAAGTATTCTATGCAAAGAAAGGTGGTTCTTGAAAGGCTGTAGCTTCCTGTATCCCAATGAGAGCACAATAGAAGGATCCACAGTTACATTCAAAGCTCTACATCAAGCTTGTACAGAGATGTCATACATAGCAATTTGTGTACTTTGTAGCAGAGTAAATTCAAGGCCTGCCATTGTAGCTCTGTCACCATGCACGAAGCCTTTAGGCCTTGACATTAAGATGGGCTTTGATGTCATCTACATACCATTTGTGGAAAATGTAAGGGACATCCCAATTCATGAAGAATGTCACAGGAATGTTGATGATGCACACAAAGTATTTCTAAAGGATATGATAAATAGCTTGAAATTTGATTATAAGGCTGATACTTTTGAAAACCCAGCATTGAGATCTTTGTATAATGCCATTGAAGCACTTGCTTTGGACAAAGAAGAAGTTGAACATTCAGAGGATACAACAAAGGATAATGCAGCTAAATTTGAGGGTTTAGATGCTGAGCTATTTGAAGAACTATTTGGCTCATTTGGAACTGCAGCTAAAAAGCGACCAACATCAAGTACAGCTAATGGTGCTGGTGGTAAAAGAGAGAGAGTTGAAGAAATAGATGAAACATTGTTAGAAGCTAGACTAGAAGCTAACCAAGTGGACAAATACACAGTTACAGACTTGAAGCAAATTTTGAAAGCTAAGCAGATTCCTAACCAACCTGCCTTGACTGGGATGAAGAAGAATGAGCTTGTGGAATGGGTTTATAAACTCAAAGATGTTTAATAAAAGGTTTTTAATGTAACTTTAACTTAAGTATTATGTTTGCAGTAAAATAATGAGAATATGTTTTGATTAGTCAATCATTAGATACTACTTTTGCAAGAATGAACACAATAAATAACTATCAACGAAATTTTATTACTTAATTAATTCAATGGCGATTTTTCAATCCTTATATAGATAATCAGACAGATCAATATAGACTTAAAATTACTGAGACAGTTAAATATACAATGAACCATCAGCTGGTCCAAGATGATGTATTCCTATTAGCAGTGCATCAACTAACGTCCACACTCCAAGCCCTCCAAAGCTGAAGAGTTTTCCAATGCCCTCCTGCCAGTGACCAAGATAAAACCGGTCGGCTCCAAAGCCTCCCAGGGTCAATGCCAGGATGAGGGCTGTGCCCCACCGAGTGCCTCCAGTCCATGAGCAGCGAACCATCTTCAGAAAGCGCCTCTTGCCCAGGCAGACAATGTCATCTGACACCATGCAGCTTGTCCTGAAATAAGTACAATTTGTTTAGAAAATAATTTACATGAACACAAAGGCCCTTTTAGTCGGATAGACTAGACTCTGTTCTCTCTCATTTGTGTAATTAGAGCCCTGACCATACAAGGCTTTATAATGGTTTTTTCTTACTTGTAATACTGCTCTGGTGATGCCAAAGAGCTACAATTGGCCTTCAAGTCACAGCGATGCTCCCACTTATCTGTCTGATAACAGAATCTGCACATTGCTGTCCTATTAAATGTCTTTGGACCCTGGTGAAACAAATAAGTTTGTAAATATTTTGCTTATGTACTTTGGACTGTATCAGGAATAGCTAAAGTATAGGTATGTACCAAAACTAGCTTCTTATAATGTTCCATAAAATTATACTTACATTACAAACTACTCTGGGTCTAACTGTGCAATTATAATTGTTAGGGGCGCCATACCGGCAGTCCCAGGAGCTGTCACAGCTGATACATGGGTGATGCATTGATGAACAGTCTGGAGCATTCTCTTGGTCCGTTGGACAACTTTTTAGGTAGTCGTCTTTCTCGTCAGAAGTATATTTGTCGCTTTTGTTGTTATTAAAATCTTTTCCCTTGCTCTCCTTGTTTGGGATATCGTTGTTGGCTGTAATATGGAATGGAAGTGATTGTAATCAGTGAATGTAAGTTCACTGATTGTAATGGTTTACTGCTTATTGATTTCATTGCTCCTTACCCATATCTGTGACGTGAATTGTGTTAAAAATAACAAGTAGAATTAGAACTAAACAATCTTTTATTGAAATTCGTAATGGCAGTAGTCGCGGCATGGTGAAAGAAAATATCAAATCAATTAAAATTCATTTTTCCAAAATAAATCCAAAACAACCCTTGTATTTGGTGTCAAAAATCCACTGCTGGCTGACTGTGACTGACAGTGACAGATATAGGGCCGGGGCCGCCACATACAGTCGGTTTTCCGATTCGGAATCCCGTTTCGATTTCCGAAACGGAATTCCATAAGCACATCACACATACGTTTTTTCAGTTCGGAATCTCAAGGCTCAGTTAAGAGACTACATACAGTCGGAATTCCGAAACGGGATTCAATCCCATACAAATCCGCGAAAATTCCGAACGGAAAACTTCCGTGTATGTGGTAGATCCATAGATTTGTATGAATTTACTGCGTTCGGAATTATTCCGTTACGGAATTCCGTACGGCCTAAGGCCGGCCTTATACAGCCGGAATTCCGATTCGGAATCCCGTTTAGGGTTTGCGAATCAGGATTCCGGACGCAGTTAAATCCATATTATAAATCTATGGACCTACCACACACATACTGTAGTTTTCCGTTTAAGGTTTTTCCGAATCGGAATTCCAAATGATAGCCTGTGCGTCCGGAATCCCGCACGGAAAAAATCCATTCCGGACGCAACTCTTCAATCCATTTTGTACGAGTCGCACTCGCACCACACCTGCGGGAATTTCAAACGGAAAGCCAGTCAGTGTGCGTCACACGACCGAACGGAGACCTGTCAGTGTCAAAACATGCATGTAGCACTTTTTTATTTTATTTTATGGCCTGGTTGCAAAGACCTTTGAGCCACGCACGTCCTACAATACGTAGTATCCAGAGATGGGCAATCACCCGGAATTATTCCACTTTTCCGAATAATTCCGATATCCTTCCTGAATTATTCCAAATCCTTCCATTTTGATGGAAAAATATTATTATGTGTAAATATGGATTTTACAAAGATATTGAATTGAAATCTGCACAAATCGATGTAGGACTATTAGACCAACAACTTATATTATGAGGATTTTTTTCCTTAAACGCCACATAAGCGAGATATTTTAGATTGCCAAAAGCTTTTTTTTGCAAAATCATTAAACTTTAATGTTACTTAACATTGTTGACAGATGTCACTTTGTTGACAGGGGTCACTACTTGTGACCAGTGTTGCCATTTTTTACTGGGGTCACTCTAACATCTCGCTTATGTGACACTTTAGGTCGATTTTCATCATGACATAAATTGTTGGTGTAATAGTCTTCTATCGACCTGTGTTAGTTTAAATTCGATATCTTTGTAAAACATCTTTATTTTAGACTATTTACACATATTTTCCCATCAAACTTGTGGAAATATGGGAAAATTAAGGTTTTTTTAAAAGATATCGACTTGTCTTCTATCGACCTGTGTTAGTTTAAATTCGATATCTTTGTAAAACATCTTTATTTTAGACTATTTACACATATTTTCCCATCAAACTTGTGGAAATATGGGATAATTAAGGTTTTTTTAAAAGATATCGAAATGAAACTTGCACACGTCGATAGAAGACTATTATACCAACAAATTATGTCATAAGGAAATCTGTCCTAAAGTGTCACATTAGCGAGATATTTGAGTGGATGATTTTGCAAAAATAAACCTTTGGCACTCTATGATATCAAATATCTCGCTTATGTGACGCTTTAGGAAAAAAATCCTCATGACATAAAATGTTGGCATAGTAGTCTTCTATCGACGTGTGCAGGTTTTCGATATATTTTCAAAACACCTTAATTTTTCCAATATTTCCACTTATTTTCCCACCAAAATGGAAGGGTTCGGAATAATTCCAGAATAATTCCAACTTTTCGAATTTATCCAAACTGGGTGATTCGGAAAAATTCACAGCGCCCATCTCTGGTAGTATCCCTATATACCTAGTCTGTGGTCCTACATGCATGACATACCGCGTACATGGTCAGCAACGGGATTCGAACCTATGCTTGAGAGGTAAGCGTGAAACCCACTAGACCACGGAGCTCGTCCACTGTCCTTGACTAATGTAAACAGATGGTAAACAGCCTATAGGTATGTATTACATATTTAAGTGAGAATGTTAACCTAGCCTAGCCGAATACCTCCCTCCTACCCGCATGACACGCATGAGTGAGTGACATTACAAAATAGTTATATTTAAAATTGTATGAAACATAAAACAGCATATATTAGAAATTGGTATAATTATATTTTAGTCAACCAAATCCTTTACATATAATAATTAATTAATAGAAACGAACTATGAATGTTGAAAGTTCCATAAGTACTATTAGCTATGTGCTTACACAAGGTGTAAATGAATTAACGCAAAATGAGAATCTACTTTGTTAGGGACATCATTCTGAGCATCTTTCATCATGAAACCGATTGGATTGAATAAACAAACTAAAAATAAACTAAACTATAAACTTTTTTTTTCACTTCATACAAATCAGCTGATCCACTCAGAGCAAAATGTACTGGCAAGTGAAAAATAAAGTTGCTCTGATCAAATCGGTTTCATAATGAAAGTTGCTCAGAATGATGTTCTTAGCAAAGTAGTTTCTCATTTTGCGTTAATTCATTTACACCTGGTATAACATGACTTCGACACTTTTGACTTGGACAGTGGAGTACAGTGATGGAGTTTTCATTATAATATCGCCACTGTCCACTGTCCTTGACCAATGTAAACAGCCCATTAGAGATGTAGTATGTATTACATATAATATAAGTGAGAATGGAGTGAGTGACATTACAAAATAGTTAACTAATTAAATAATATTGTTATATAAATTGTATGAAACTTAAAAACAGCATATATTATTAGAAATTATAGTATTATACATTTATTACTCACACAGGCAGGATACCTAACTTATTCCATTATTGGGTATTACATATTATTTGGTTATTAAGGACCTACCAAATCATATCACTGAAATTCATAATAATTAGGTACCGTCACCATCAGATATATCGCAGCGGTGGAGGTACTCAAATATTTCTGTGCAGAATTAAATTTCCATAAATTCGAAACAGTTATACCACTAGAACATCAGAACATCCAATTCGTCATAAATATATGAGCAATTGAGCAGCGACTTTTCAATAAATTCTGAAGGCACAAAGCGGAAAAAAAATATCTGAAAGCAAAGCACAGATTGTCAAAGGTAGAGCTCGTCTAAACTGAAATGACGCGCCCCACTCCTTGGTTTTGTATGACAAATAAATACAAAACCAAGGAGTGGGGCGCGTCATTTCAGCTTAGACGAGCTCTATCAGGGTGATCTGATCATAAATATCTGAACATTACATTTCAATTCAATACCATACATTTTAGGGTATAGAGTGTACCGAATTTATTGAAATTTAATGCTGCTCAGATATATTTGAAAACCTCCGCCGCTACGATATATCTGATGGTGACTGTAGATGAAACATTAATTAAATGTCAGACGGGCGAGTAAAAAACTCTTCTTGATTACCAATCAAATTATCAAGTGCCAGAAACTCATTTCCAGTATTAGTATCCATTTTAAACCCTAGACTATTACAGTCGGTTTCCCTGGACTGCTCGGTGATGGTGCTCAGGTCTGGAACGGCGCAGGCTATCGGAAAGAGTTGTCTTAGATTCGATCCATAGCCGACAGTGTTGGCGCAGCCGGTAGGATCACCAAAATTGTTATTCTTGGCGCAGCCGGTAGAATCTCCAGAATGGTTAGTAATGGCGTAACTGGTCGGATCGCCGTCGACGACGGGGCCGGCGGCGGCGGGTGCGAGGGGGTCAGGTGACAGGCTGTCCTCGTCCTCGCTGAGCAGGCGCCAGCTACACGGGGAGCGGGGGGTCGCGTGAGGGGGGCTCAGGTCGTCGGTCATGAGGCTGTTCATTGAAGTCCCACTGACGTGTGCCGCTCCAGAGGACCTTGACGTCATGCCAGACCCTGGAACAATGGAAATATTTGAAGCCAGTGTCGAGCAAGTCAGGTCAGGCCATCTATGAAATGATCAAATATTCCAGCTGGAAATTTACGAAATTACGAATGTTAGGTAACAGATTCTTACCGATAGTGAGACAAGATGCATCCTGAGCATCCGTACTGAAGAACTGCGCACAAAGACTCTTATTTACAGCAACATTTCGCAAGTTCTCTTTATCAATCTCCACGGACTGCATAGAGCTCGAGTCCAGGCAGATTATAGATTGCGGCGAGTTTTCAACGAACTCGACGGAGCAGTGCAGACACTCTTGCGCGTGGACACAAGTCTCCGAGTGGTTGTGAATGAGCTCCACGCTCGAATTGAAGCTATGAAGGATGCCGCTGGTTGTCGTGTCGTTGATACCACTGTCGGTCTGAACCGACAACGTACTGCGATTCTTTTTACCCTGTTTAATAATTTTGGGCCTGAGTATTTTGACTTTGATGATCTCTTTGACTCTTCTGGGTTTTCTGGTGGCGACTGTCGGAGCAGGTGCGGTTTTGCGGCGATTTGGATCGACTGTGGGATTTTCGGCGCAGAACACAGAAATAACTGGCGGACATGACTTCCGGCCGGAACTGCAGAATTCCATTTGTTCTTCGATTACGGGATTTATGGGAGGTTGTGGCTTCTTTGGAACTTTCCTTTTACATGGTGTGGAGCATCGCTTTTTAGATCTAGATTTTAGTTCTGTTGGTTCCTCCTTAACATGTTCAGTTTGTTGCGATTGAGCATCAACAATCATTTTGTTCTGTAGTGCAATCTTCCTAGCACTCTCCAACAGGAGGTTTCCTAGTCGCGTATCAAGTGAATCAGACGTAGTTTGTGCTTCAATGCTCACTGTATCTATCTTTTCCAGCAAGGATTGAGAAACCGTGACTCCAGTGCCAGTGGCAGGTATCGTGTCCGTCACATCAATGTCTGTGGAATCAGGGTGCTGAGTGTGCATATCAACACTGAGATGTGATACAGTTTGACGCGTCTGGTAATTCATCCTGAATGTGCAGTCTTGCTCCATCAAAGGCACGGAGACATCGACCTCGCTTATATCATATTGATTGTCATAAGTTCCCCCGCAGTTCTTTTGAGATTCATTGATGGTAGGAAAGTTGCCACTAAGTGTGTCTTTAGCAACAGATATGTTCTCCACAATGGATAGTTCCGGGGACATCGGTAAGGTGACATTGCTGGAGTTGCCTACTTCTATGTCATTGGAGTGCGATTTGAGCGAGCAACTCTCCATGTTCTGCGAGGCTGGTGACAGGTCCAGGCTGTTGTGCTGAGAGTCCACGACGTTGGGGCAGGGACTCGACTCCGAGATCTTCTCCAAGGGACGGAAACTCCTAGCGAGGGGCATCAACAGCTGATACGATTCCGATCTGTACACGTCAGACGTTAGTGACGAGTTCTGAATGGTGATGCTTTGAGCTGGTATACCGAAAGAAGTGTTGCTGGACTCACTGGAGGCATCGCACTCCAAGTGGATAAGGGTCTTTCTTCTCTGCAATCTGTTGTATTTTCTCGTTTTATACGAGTTTGTAGGCAGACTAAATTTCTTCTTCCTTCTAAACCTTCCGCTCAGAGGGCTATTGTCGGAATCTTGGTATCCTTGCGAGCTGTCTGCGGATTGGTGGGATATATTTTCAGGCGATGAGTATATATTTGGAGTGCGCCTGAAACTGAAGAGTTTTGTGCTTGATATAGAGTGTAGTTTGAAAGTTTCATTTTGTCGTTTTATTAGATAAAGGGAAAAAACATTTCTAGCAAAAGCTAAAAGGGGATTACATGGAGGAGGAGATGAAAGCACGTGCAGGAATGGAAGCAGGTATTAGTAATGATAGTTACAACTTCTTGAAACTTACCTAAGTAATTGAATAGAACCCAGATCTTTCTGAACTTTGCCACGACAAAGATACATACGTGACTACGATTATTTTAATATTAAAATAATAATACCAATTTAATTTTACAAGTTTATTTACCTGCTCCCATTCACATTCAATTTATAAAAAAATAATGTCAGTATGTCAATAAACGTGATCTTGAGCTCCATAACTATTGCTGAACTTACATAATTATTATAAATGATGTTATACCCTAATAGTTAAGAAAAACTTTTATCGTTTCGCATCTGACACATTTTTAACTCCTCTTGTATTCTATTGTACTTAGAAAAAAATATTCAATACTATTATGAGGTTAATATAAGATACGTAATGATTTATTTATATGTATGAGAGAGGAAACGATCCATGCTGCGGTGTACTCCTCATTCATAAGAATGAATGGATCAGTCCCTCCCATCGTTTTATGAAAGTTGTCCCTGAGGACGCACATTTACACCAATTTTATATGAAAAACTTCAGGGCTTATTAACAACCAATATACATTTATTTATTTATTTATTTATTTATTAAATAAATAAATATACATTCGCCAATTCGGACAAGATTTCATTTACATACAATTTTGCTTCTACGATATATTAGTTGGTGAATGATCATCCATCACACATGATCATTTGATCATCAGATCATTAGTAGGCATAAGTCCGAAAATAATAATCTATATATATATATAAATGTAACTAGGATTTTCAAAGACCATTAAAAAGTAAAAAAAATACTAGTACCAAACGACTAGATAGGTGGCGCAGCCTGAGCAAGGGCTGTCAAAAAACTTACCCAGATTAATTTGCTAATACAAAGAGTTTAGTTGTTCTGAGCCAAAGAGCATAGTATTACACATAGAGCAACACGGCCTCCTAAAGTGGGCACAATCGGCTTGTGGCCAAGGTAATCCAATAAATCTAGGAACAAGTCTTAACTTGATGAAAATGGCTTGACATTCTCAGAATTGTATATTTCCAGCAGATATATTTTATAAACTCAATTTTGTGCAAAAAAAGACAGCATTTGATGGCAGTTTTACATGACGCCATTCTGTTGTTATTTCATAGAACTCAGGAACAAAAGTTCCGTTTTACAGTTCATAAAAAGTATCTATTTAGACTTGACAGGCCACAAGCTTATTATCTTTGCCAAAGAGCAACACGGCCTCTTCTGAGCTCAGATCAATGAAACTCTTTGTTTACAGATGTAGTCGGATTGTGCTATGAGGTTGCTATGTACAAGGTTATCTATCATCTGTCATAATAACATAACCAATTATTTTGCAAACAAATATTCAGGGAGCGTAATTTTAATTATAAAAGTGCACAGTGGATTTGAAAAATGAGAAAACTAATATGTAGATTTATATTAGGAATATGGCAGGCGCATGCGCTATCAAAGGATGATAAATTTACACGAGTAGTCATAGAACGCCAGACAAAATAATCAGCTATGACATCTAAGTAGCAATTTAATTTATTGATAGATTCTCTTGTATTTAATATATTATTTGCGAGACAATTATCATATATACACCCCACATTATTCTGGCCCATGAAATGTCTGCAATTCTTTCAATTGCAGATATTTACACAATTTATCTTTTACGTGTTCGTGATCATTCGTCAAAGAAACGTGTATAGTGGTGGGAAACATTGATTTATCGATATAATTAGTTTTGTAACAAATAATTAAGCGTATTTTCAATATAATAATAATTATTAGTATTTTTTTATTTCTGCTTAGATTTTTAGAACTGAACTGTGCCCACTTTTAGCCAGTTCATAATTTTTTCATTGCACACAATTAGTTGAAATAAAAAAAAAGTAAATAAAAATAGTGTAAAAAGAAAGGCGAGCTTATCTCAGTTATTCCATACTCAATTTTGGTGTTCTTAGGTTTCTACATAAAATAAAGTATGATGTCATCCATGTAAACCAAATTAAATATTTTTGCAGAAAGAAATAAATTTCCAGTTTTCAGATTTTTCCCCGTATTTACTTTTACTTGTACTTGTGCTATAAGATCAAGCTTTGTGCCAAATTCATGATTGTAGGCCAACGGGAAGTATACCCTGTAGGTTTTGGGTCCATTGCGATTTTTTTGAAATTTTACAGCATGAACAGTCGTAGCGTTCGATTGCGTTGACAAGTCGCGAAATTTTACATTTATCTGCGGGACTGAGGTGAGTGGCGTGCCTCATGGTAGCTCCGCAGAAGAGGCCGTGTGGCTCTTAGGCTCAGAACAAGAAACAAATTAATCTGGGTAATTTTTGACAGCCCGGTGCGCAGGCTGCTCTACCTATCGAGTCGTTTGGTAGATAGATAGATAGATAGATAAATCATTTATTCAAAGGACATGGTACACACACATAAATTAATAACAAAAAATCAATTTAAATAGACGGCACTTAACAGCACGCACTATGCAATTAACAGTAGGTACCTACAGCTGTGTGGTTATGTGACTGTACCACGGCAGTGAAATGGCCCTGACTCAGCAATGTCACAGACGAATCTGTGACGCTGGTATTCTGCCAGGGCCAAAGCGGACGCACAACAGTGGCTCAAGTACTTATACAATTTAATTTATATAAGTAATTACATAAGAAAAACAAAATTAAATAATGAAATTAGTTATGTTATTAATGGAATTGAAAATTGAAATAATTGGTATTAGAAATTTAATTGGAATTGAATTGGCAATAAAAAGAAAAAAAAATGTATTGTATTTATTATCTGGTACTAATTTCTTACTTTGTTTTAAAGCTCCCGTTGAAAACAAACACATAGATGGTAGTAGTAATGACTAATGAAGTATAAACAACACTGATATTAATAGCTATTGTAAAAATAAATAAACTTATGCCTTGAACTCGACTTTAAAGACAATATGCGAGCTATCAAAATAATTCAATTATGACCAAGATTCTTAACAAATGTAAATCATTACATTTTCCGCTAGCAAGAACAAAGCATACTCACTTCCTATGTTTCTTAGGCCTCCCCACTGGCTTTTTCTCTGGTACAGGTGACGGAAACTTATAGAGAATTTGTGAGTCCTCATTGATAGCCGCTTCACCCTCATTGACTGGCGCTTCATTCCCATCGCGTGACCCATCATTCTCATTGAGTGACTCGTCATTACCTTTAGCCGACGCTACACCATTCTTTTCTAATCCTTCTGTTGATGTTGTTCCTTGCGGGGTACCATTCAACTTCATTGCCAACTGTCTTGTGATAGACTTTCTTCCCGGTGTTTCATCATTCGGTTTGGACTTGGTATTCGACTTCCGTTTTGGTAGCGTCGACGCGACATCCTTGCTGGTTGTAGAGTTGGCGTTATCTGTGAACATAATTGGTGCATAGTTGGCATACTTGACTAGCAAAAATCTTACAAAGTTTAAGTATTACTAGCGGGAATCACTCTAGGACGTTTACTCCCCACAAGTTCCATTGATGGAACTAATGGGTCATAAATATTTTTTACCATTCCCAATAGTTACATTCAAAGAGTGAATGGAACTAGGGGAAAAAAAGTCCCATTTGGAACTAATCATTGTGGGAACGATGGGAAAAAATCACAGTCGAAAATGGTTCACGGATCATTTTTCAGAAACTGCCAACAGCTATTAATTGAAAACTATATTGAATAACACACAAAAAAGTGTTCAAAACAATATTCGACCAGTCATAAGAGCTTATTACATTACGCTGTCGGCAGGGCCCTGTCTGAATCACTGTCTCTTTCTAGTCGTTCCATCATGAGCGAGACGTCTATACAAATCGTGCCCTGCCGACAGCGTAATGTAATAAGCTCTTCAAGAAAGCGAAGGGTGTGATTTTGTTCACTTACAATCAGATGGCTCAATCTTACTCGTGTCCGGTGCCTCGGTGGGCACATTAATGGGCAACATTTACTTTACTTGCCGTCAGAGAGTTTGTTGCGAGTCCTCCTAGTGTCGGTGTCTTCCGGCACGAGCACTTCGGGTCCGCTGGGCAGCGCCACGCCAGACTCCGCGGAGCCCTTCAGTCGCTTGGAGGCGCGCGCCGCCGGCTCAGTCGGCGTGGTGGAGAGTTTGGCCCGGCCGCGTTTCCTTCTGTTAAGAGACCGGCGAGCGCGTGAATTTCCCATACAAACGTAAAACCTATCTTGCCTGTGATCGGCTAAAACTGCGAGCTTCCTTGTCTGTGATTGGCTAAAACTGCGCGCGTTGGAGAATAAAGTACAATGACAGGTTACACTTGTACGTCCTGTGTTGCTCTTTTTGAGAATTCCGACCAAAGGGGGATATTTGCCATTTATCCCAGGGGAACAAAGAAGGGGCGGCGCCTTTGTTTATGAATATGCCATTTCTTGCGGGGAAATGAAGATCATTGATTTTGAGCCAAGTGTTCAGTTCAGTTCAGTAGGGTGACCATACCCATCATATTGGTCATTGGTCAATGGGCAATAAATTGTCCGTGGTCCCATTTTACTTTCTAAACTTAAAAACTTAATTATTTTCGTCTTTACTATTAAATACGAATAAAGTAACGTAGGTAGTTAGCAACTAATTAGTTTATGTAAACTTGTAATTTGGCCAGGACTCCACGTGACAGGTTAAACCTAGTGTGGGGTCCACAAGCAACTTGTATAGTTAAACCCAATCAGCTGAATAAAGATTTGTATTTTGTCCCTTCAAATTGAAATTACCAACATTACTCTTACCTCTCAGTAATATTCTTTTCCATCTCCTCTTTATCCTGAAGTCTTTCGTTTGCGTCCAGCTCCTCTATTTCTTCGAATATTTTTGCTTCTAACTCATCGACCTTCTTGTGGATATCTGGAAGTAAAGTAAATTGCTTGATTTCTGATGCATAGGTGATATAAGTGACATAAAGCACGCCTATCGAATATCATCACCATCACTTTCCTAAGGCAGAAAATGACAGTTTGAATCGTATGTGATCAAGCCAACCAACTTTCAAGAATCAGGATGTGCATCATAGCGAATTCATAACACCTCCCAAATAACAAATAAAATAAAACGATCGCACTTTTTCCGTCGGCCATTCAAGAAAGCTGATTAGGATTTCTTATAATTGAAACAAAAAGTAAACTTTAGAAAAAACCGACTTCCACAAACCCTATTTGATTAGTTTGAGTGTCTTCACAAAATAAAAGGCCCGGTGAGTATTTCAGTATTTCAGTATTTATCTATTTATTTGCATCAGCGCACACACACACAATATAAAACATAGAAGTTACTTAGCTGAAACTAAATTAAACATTATTACGTCAGTGACACGGACGCTGTCACGGGGCCGGGCCTTTTATTTTGTGAATATTACAAACTGTAACCCCTTATCCCCCCCCCTCCTTGGGGACTTAATTTTGTCAAATCCCATCTCAGTGCTACCCCACGCTATTAAGGAACCTCTGTACAAAGTTTCATGGCTCTAGCTCCACCGGTTTAGGCTATGCGTTGCCTGCCCGTCAGCCACGCATTGTATTTGTACCTACTATTGAGCAGTTCTGGTGGCCATATGTTGTCTTCATCAGCAGTTCCGCATCACAATATTCTGCTTACCGTGAGTAAATGCACGAGTTAATACTAAAAACACAAAAATCCCATCATCAGATCCTGACCTGGTGGTCCACAGTACCAATGGGAAGGTAAACAAACAAACAAACAAACAAACAAAAAAACCCAAATCGGTCCATCCGTCTAGGCGCAATCAGGCAGGGAACATACATAAAAGAAAAACTTCTGGACGAATACGGTATTGGCCTCATTTTGGAAGTAGTTTTAAAATAAATGTTATTACATTTTAAGCGCACTACATTAATATTTCCGGGATATCTTCTGTAGTTTCAATAAAAATTAATAATATATTGAATTTGAAAAATCCGCGCCAAAAACGCTGTGCTAATGGCGCCGGTCACATGACTCGCGTGACGTCACATGCTCGTGAGTGAACACCCGCTATCATTGAGATTCAGTCAAGCAAGATGTCAGAGATGAACGTGTGACGTCACCAGATAGATAAACGTCAGACAGAGCGTTTTCATCTTGTTTTTGTCACAGATTATATTTCGATAGTTTATACATTTTAATTCCTTGAACCCGCAAAAAATAAACATATTTTACTTTAAAATATAATGAAATATAGATTTCTATGCTACTATCTGATAGGATTACCACATTTTGTCGAATATTTTTAATGTTGTCCAATACCGTATTGTAAACCTCCTTTGGGAAGTCGGTTAATAAAGTAACTGTAACAGTGTGTAACCTTCCGCCTCGGCGTCGTCAGCGAGCGCGCCGGGCGAGGGCGCGCGCTCTGTCCCCTGCTGCTTCAACAACTGTAATAGTGTGTAACCTTCCGCCTCGGCGTCGTCAGCGAGCGCGCCGGGTGAGGGCGCGCGCTCTGTCCCCTGCTGCTTCAACAACTGTAATAGTGTGTAACCTTCCGCCTCGGCGTCGTCAGCGAGCGCGCCGGGCGAGGGCGCGCGCTCTGTCCCCTGCTGCTTCAACAACTGTAATAGTGTGTAACCTTCCGCCTCGGCGTCGTCAGCGAGCGCGCCGGGCGAGGGCGCGCGCTCTCTCCCCTGCTGCTTCAACAACTGTAATAGTGTGTAACCTTCCGCCTCGGCGTCGTCAGCGAGCGCGCCGGGCGAGGGCGCGCGCTCTGTCCCCTGCTGCTTCAACAACTGCATCAACTCGCCGAGCATCGGTCGCAGGTTGGGCCAGTAGCCTTTTAATTTCACTACCTACGGAACATGAACACATAAACGTACAGGCACATACATTGCTTCTGGCCCCACACAAGGATACCCTGTGTCGTGGCGACATCACATTGTAAACATCTGGGGACTATTATTTTTTCTTTATCCCCAGTGAATCGAACCCGGGACCTCTCGCAGGGTAGGCAGAGCCACAGCCGCTGCGACACAGACACGTGAAGTTTAATTGTGTGCTCAATTGGAGTTCATTATCATTTATTTATTTACAATATTTATTTGTGCCATAACAACTAAATGCCAAGACGACACTAATTACATGACGTAGCCTTGCTGAGGTAGTTCAAATAATTCCAATTTAAATTTCCTAATAAATAACAAATCATATCATAGCGTCACGCCTTTATCCATACGGGGTGGCAGAGGCAGTTACAGTGTCTACGAGCAATCGTTTAGTATCGCTAAAACTGACTCGGGACGGCTTCGTAGCCGTCATCGATACCGGCGTAATTCGGAACGGGGGGTATTATATTAGCCAGTGATCAGTGGCGGATACAGGGGGGGGGGGGGGCAGGGGGCGCGCGCCATGAGTTCTTCTGGAGTACCTTGTTACACGACTTGCTAGCTATGTAAGATTTCCGGGGCGCCTAACGCCGCCCATAAGTTTTCTGATGTACTCTTTACTCGACTTGCTAGTTAGGCGACGCCGCCCATAAGTTTTCTGAGGTACTCGTTACTCGACTTGCTAGTTATGTCAAATTTCCGGGGCGGCTAACGCCGCCCATGACTTTTTCTGAACTACCTGCTCGTTACTCGACTTGCTAGCTATGTGAAATTTCCGGGGCGCCTAACGCCGCCCATAAGTTTTCTGAGGTACTCCTTACTCGACTTGCTAGTTAGGCGACGCCACCCATAAGTTTTCTGAGGTACTCGTTACACGACTTGCTAGTTATGTCAAATTTCCGGGGCGGCTCACGCCGCCCATGACTTTTTCTGAACTACCTGCTCGTTACTCGACTTGCTAGCAATATGCAAAGTGTTCAACTGTTAAAGTTGAACCTCTTGAACTGGACTGGAGCTAAGTTGACCCTCCCTCAAAATCTTGAGCTGCGCCCGCGCCTGATAGTAGGAATGAGTAAGTATATGCAGATTAATGCAGATGCACCCCCCTGAAAGTAGGCGGCGCCCATGCATAGGGTAAAACAAACATTGGATGATTTGAACTTTAGGTCAACTGTATTTAATATAATTGAAACAAAAAGTAAACTTTAGAAAAAATCGACTTCCACAAACCCTATTTGATTAGATTGAGTTTAATACAAACTGTAACCCCTTATCTCTCCCCCCCTTGGGGGATTAATTTTGTCAAATCCCATATCAGTGCTACCCCACGCTACTAAGGAACCCCTGTACAAAGTTTCATGGCTCTAGGTCCACCGGTTTAGGCTATGCGTTGCCTGCCCGTCAGCCACGCATTGTATTTGTACCTAGTATTGAGCAGATCTGGTGGCCATATGTGGTCTTCATCAGCAGTTCCGCATCACAATATTATGCTTACCATGTGCATTTGCACGAGTTATTATGAAAAACACAAAAATCACTATAGGTCTGCCTATAATATTTTTAGAGTTCCCTCGATTTCTCCAGGATCCCATCATCAGATCCTGACCTGGTGTCAATGGGACCAATGGGAACGTAAACCCTTTCAAACAAAAAAATAGTTTTCCAAATCGGTCCATCCGTTTAGGCGCTATCGGGGCACATACATAAAAAATAAAATAAAAAACATCCGGACGAATTGTAAACCTCCTCCTTTGGGAAGTCGGTTAAAAATATAATTGAAACAAAAAGTAAACTTTAGAAAAAACCGACTTCCACAAACCCTATTTGATTAGATTGAGTTTAATACAAACTGTAACCCCTTATCCCCCCCCTTGGGAAATTAATTTTGTCAAATCCCATATCAGTGCTACCCCACGCTACTAAGGAACCCCTGTACAAAGTTTCATGGCTCTAGGTCCACCGGTTTAGGCTATGCGTTGCCTGCCCGTCAGCCACGCATTGTATTTGTACCTAGTATTGAGCAGATCTGGTGGCCATATGTGGTCTTCATCAGCAGTTCCGCATCACAATATTATGCTTACCATGTGCATTTGCACGAGTTATTATGAAAAACACAAAAATCACTATAGGTCTGCCTATAATATTTGAAGAGTTCCCTCGATTTCTCCAGGATCCCATCATCAGATCCTGACCTTGTGTCAATGGGACCAATGGGAAGGTAAACCCTTTCAAACAAAAATATAATTTTCTAAATCGGTCCATCCGTTTAGGCGCTATCGGGGCACATACATAAAAAAAAACAAACATCCGGACGAATTGTAAACCTCCTCCTTTGGGAAGTCGATTAAAAAGTAAAGGAAGCTCAAGATATATTTGCGCCCCCACCCCTTGAGTTTTTTCTGTATCCGCCACTGCCAGTGATTCAATACTCCATTTAGCGTGACAGGGGGATAGCCCATCGCCGTTGGAGTTCGTGAATAATAATGGGTTAACGTCGTGGGCACAATAGAGCCTACGCTCAAAACGTCATCGCAGATCTTACAGCAAATGTCGCTGGGGTGCTCTCTCGGCGACACCAAGCGGGAACAAAGACGAACATTGCGCCTACGCCATCATGTATGGGGAACGGGAAAAAGCGTGATGCTATGTTTGTTTAGCATGGCAAAGGTATAACGGTAACAGTCTACTCTGGTTCACAAAACGTTTAGTAGGAAGAACACGCCCAAATGGACATATGTTATCGCCAAAGCTGGCAGAGTGGAATGTGTTTGTTTACCTTGTCTTTTGCGAATTTTATCTTTAGAGTCATCTCCTCCTCTATCTCTTTAGGTGCTGGTGAAATCGCTTGGTCTGAAATTAATACAAAACAACTCTATAATAACTTTAAAATTCTTGCTTATAGTAATAGTTTAAAGTAAAAACGAAAACTAATTACAACAATAATAATAATAATAATGTCAATTACATACCTATATCTTCTTCTTTCGGGTCAGAGTTATTATCATCAATAACTATACTCTTTTGTTTCCTGAAAACATGCAAAAGTAGCTTCAAAGATTTTATCTATATTAAAAGTTGGATTACATTGAATAAATTATATTTATGAGTACTTACTTGGAGGGGATTGTTTGCAGAATCGGAGAATCCCCTGCTACTGACATTCCGCTTTCAGTTTGGTTGATTTCGCCGCGTTTCTGTTGCATTAACCTGAAAAGATGTTGTTTAGATATGTTAATTCGTTCGAAAAAGACATGATACTCATATTGATTTTTGATACCAAATATCTTACTTGATTAGCTCCGCAGACTTCTTTCGCTCCTCCAGATACTTCAACTGCCAATAAGATTCTTTTTCTTCATCTGAATCACCTGAAATAATGCAACACAATCACAATCACTGAAGATACGACATAAATATTGTTGCTATTGAAGCCACATGCGAGCCCACGAGCGGCGTCTACAGACGACAAGTTGACCGAAATCGGTCGGACGGACCACATAAATAAATTGACGCGAATCTCAAAGTTTTAGTAGTCTGTCTGTATAAGCAAATCTCAGTAAGCAATTATGATCCAGTTTTCGCCAATGAGATTTACTTTTACTCATTGATTGATTCCCGTTAATACATTTTTTTGTATTGTATAATCATAAAACTTTAATGTATGTAGGTCGGTAGTACAGTCATGCATCATCGAGTCATAATGCCAATGAACCCGATATAGGCATGGGACAACTAGTACATGTCCAGCAGTGGACGCAAAAATGCTGATAAAGAGGAAGACAAAGAAGTCGTTATACGGGAAGAAATTGCCACTATTGGATATAAGTGTAGGTATGTCTCACGTTCAGGCAGATAGGTGAGGTGAGTCCCAACAGACTTGCCGAACTTGACGAGCGGGAACACTTTCTTGCCACTCACGATAAAGAGGCCGCCACGTTCCTCCAGCGATAGGATTCTGGATGATTGCGGTTTCCTGTACAAAGTTATACATCATAATAATACTCGTATGTGGGCTACATACGAGTATTATTATAATGTAATTTAATATGTAATGTAAGTTAATGTCTCCACCGAGGGACACGAATCTACTCGGATACTTGTAAGATTGAGCCATACTCCATTAGATACGCCATACTCCATACATATAATTTACTCTATGCTCCTAACCATAACCAGATACATCTATCTACCAGCCTCCAGCACCTACTGTTGAGTGAAGGCCTCCTCTTCATTACGCCATTTATTGCGGTCCTGGGCCAACCTTGGGCCGGAGGCTTAGGCTTAGAGACCACCTTGTCATAATACGAGGAATATTTGTATGAGTAACGATATACAGGGTGGTCCTATACGGTATGAAAATGGAAAAGATCCCGTTCCGTTTCCGCGACATTACCGTTATTTTTCGGAGAATAAAAAGGCGCACAGTAGTAAGGTCACAAGTTTCAGAATGCATTTTGGGCATACTTACGCGTATTTCCTGGCGAGCCGGCTCCGCGACCGCGGCGGCGACACGAAGTCGTCGCTGTCGCTCTCCGATGTCCACTCGCTGGAGCCAGAACTTCTGGGAACATGCACGAAGCACCTATTTAGTCATCGAGGTTAGGATACGCGATATTTACTGATCGACGACGTTCGGAGTGGGCATAGGACCTAAGTTAGGCGGCACTTCGATACCATGTCATTTTAGACATTATAAAGCAATACTTCGCTTTAGTTCCATGGAACTGTTTCATGATGGATCAAACGCGATAGTATCTTTTCAACACACCTGCTCGTAAAGTAACCCTTATGACTTTGGTTTTAGAATCATAATGCTGCCTATTATACACGCGTGCGGTAATAATATTACAACACTAGTGCGGTAATGGATATAGTTCTTGGACAAGTAATGGCAGCAAAGAGTTTATAAGCTAGAAAAATATTATGTACCTACTTTAATTATTAATTAGAACAATGTTTAATTGTCAAAATAAGATGATTTAAACATTTATTTTCATCAAATTACAAGCAAAGTAATAAAACAGCGATGTATTTCGTTTACTATGATGAAAGGAGATCATTCACGGTCCATAAATTTTTCGGCCAAAAGTGAAAGTGCCGGCCAGAAAAAAAAGTGTAATATTCGGATAGAACACACAAATCCTAGTTTGTTTTTACTATGAAACGTTTCGATAAAAGGCAATACAAAAAAATATATCGCGCGGCCATCAACCAAAACTTGTTTTTCTAGTGCAGAATAGTGTAACGAATAAAACTTAGTACAACATGCATACCTCTTCACTCAGTCTGGACTGAGTTATTAGAGCTCGAAGTGTCATCTCATGAACCAAATTATATAGCTTCTAACTTCGAGCTTCTCGAACTCAGTCCGGACTGAGTGAAGAGGTATGTATGACATACTAAGTTTTATTCGTTACACTTACACTATTCTGCACTAGAAAAACAAGGTTTGCTTGATGGCCGAGCGATTTTTTTTTGTATTGGCTTTTATCGACTTTCAATGGCCTATAGAAACAAAACCATGGAGCGAACAGGTTAAGTGTCATAGTAAAAAAAAATAGGACTTGTGTGTTCTGTCCGAATATTACAAAAAAAAATCTGGCCGGCGGCACTTTCACTTTTGGCACAAAATGAATGATCTCTTTTAATATTTGGCTGTTTGTTTGGCTTTTGCATTGCCTCTGGCAGTCAGAGTTAAAGAACGAAAACAAAAACAAAAGCGCGCGCCACTTTCAATTTTCAACAAATAAAACTCTTGATTCATTGTTTTTATTGTGAAAATGTCGAGTACCTACCGATGAAGATAAGTTTAGTTTTTTTCTCACAAATGTGTTGAAAAACGTCGTATAAAACTCGTGAGCAATACTTTAATTATCAATTAATACATTTTATTGTCAATTGTACAATCAAAGAAGAAAACAGAGATATATTTCGTATCCTATGATAATATTTGGCTGTTAGTTTGGCTTCTGCATTGCCTCTGACAGTCAGAGTCAACAAGCAAAAACAAAAAAAGTGCGCGCCATTTTCAGTTTTTAACAAATGAAACTTTTCATTAATTGTTTTTATTGTGTGTGTGTCCAAGTGTGTTGAAAAACGTCGTATGAAACTCGTGAGCAATTGGTAATAACATACTCGGTTCTTTATGGCTCTCGCCTGCGGCTCATGCTGGTAAACCAACCTCGTCGGTTATATGACCAACTTTGTTCACTTGTTTCTTAATGTACTATTATTGTTCACAAAGCAGATATTTTTCAAACATGTCCAAACTCTGTATTGTACTCTCTCTCTCTCTCTCTCAAATTCATCACATAACTCGTACATATTGTGTACAGGATAGAAAGCTTACTGCACGTAATGGCGATTGACTCTGTTGCGATGACTGCAAGTGCTGTGACGTTTTCTTTTCACACCACCTGGAACAAACATTAAACCATGTCTTCACTGTTTAGCTGAAAGATTAATGCTATAAATTGCATACAGAATACTTTTTTACATCCTATAATAAAATTTCATGATGCCCTCATGCTGCCCATAGAAATGTAGTCATGCAGAGCACCCTAAGCATACTTACCACCACTGGTGGATCCAAACAAATTATTTATCAATTTCGAGTTCCCTCTCAATTGGGTCTTCCTTGCTCTCACTGATTCTTGTTTTTCCGGCTGGGTGTTATCATCACTTGCAGACTCTGAATGTGATTCCAACACTACAACAACTTTCGAGGCTACTTTCTTATCTATAGTAGGAACTGGTTTTAGTATTGTTGGAGACTTTTCAGCTAAGTCTTTAGAGTGAGAGCTGTTGCTATTTGCATTAATGTCTGAATGACTATCACTGTTAGGTTCGAGGAACTGCTCAGCAGATAACCTGACACTCTGCAGGCATGGGTTAGTTGATTGTTGTGAGGATACGTTTGTTATTTTGTTTCCATCTGTATTTAACTCCTCTGAATCATTGACCACTATTGTGGTAATAATGGGCTTATTTTTCTCAGGATTAGGAGCTTCTTTTTTAGGACTGCCAGTGTGATTTATAGGTGCATCTGCTAAAATAGAATCAGATGAGACTGATGGTTCCCTGATTCTTTTTCTTGTCACTTTAGTTGAAGAATCATCACTTTTACTTTTAGCTTTTGGTTGCTCAACTGTTTCATTGGATTTCGTAGTGGAATTCTTATCTTTTAGTGCCTCTGGGTTATTAGGTAGTAAGCTATCTGGCATGGAAGAATTAGTTGCAGATTGATCAGCAGAAATATCCTGTTTGCCAACAGTCACATTATTGTTTGGTGAAATAACTGTTTGATTGCAATTTCGCGTAACTATTTCCTTATCAAAGTCTTCTTTTTTTGTGATATTTTCGTTTTTATTTTCTTTCTTCTTTAGCCTCAAAGACTTCTTACTTGGACTTTCTTTTTTCTCTTCATTGTTTGAACCTTTATTTTTAGAGGGTGTTGTGTCTTTAGATGCTTTATTACTTTTACTCTTTTCATCTTGATTTTCTGTCTGCTCTTCATCGGACGCACTAAAGTCATGGAGTATATCCCTGATGATGTGAACCACGGGTTCATCAGCATATTGGATACGGTCCCTCAGAGACATCTTGGCTGGTGTTGCAACTGCTTTAGTAGGAGCAGGCTCATCATAGCCCAGGATGATAGTCTCAACTGATTCTCTATTAGATGATGCTTGTATTTTCTCACCTGGTCCTTTGCTGGCTTCATTACTTTCGTTTCGACTTGTGCTTGCTTTTTCTTGAACTGTGGAATGATAGGTTTTTTTTTAAATCAAATGCAAATGGGTGTAGTTACAGATATAGAATTTCTTATTTCCTGAAGAAAAAAAAAACAAATCTAGTAACAAAACTATGGTGCCATGTTTTTTTTTTCAAGCCTGTGAAAAAAAAACATTTTGTTTTTTTTTTTCTATTTACATCTCTAGTCTGTCACCAGGCTGTATCTCATGAACCATGGCAGCAGTTGAAATTTTCACAGATGATGTATTTCTGTTGCCGCTATAACAACAAATACTAATAATTGAAACAAAAAGTAAACTTTAGAAAAAACCAACTTCCACAAACCCTATTTGATTAGATTGAGTTTAATACAAACTGTAACCCCTTACCCCCCCCCCCCCCTTGGGGAATTAATTTAGTCAAATCCCATATCACTGCTACCCCACGCTACTAAGGAACCCCTGTACAAATTTTCATGGCTCTAGGTCCACCGGTTTAGGCTATGCGTTGCCTGCCCGTCAGCCACGCATTGTATTTGTACCTAGTATTGAGCAGATCTGGTGGCCATATGTGGTCTTCATCAGCAGTTCCGCATCACAATATTATGCTTATCATGTGCATTTGCACGAGTTATTATGAAAAACACAAAAATCACTATAGGTCTGCCTATAATATTTGAAGAGTTCCCTCGATTTCTCCAGGATCCCATCATCAGATCCTGACCTGGTGTCAATGGGACCAATGGAAAAAGTAAACCCTTTCAAACAAAAAAATATTTTTCCAAATCGGTCCATCCGTTTAGGCGCTATCGGGCACTAGACATAAAAAAGAAGGCACTGAAGTCTGGAAACCTAATGTTTTCACTTTTGACCCTTTTTTCGGTAAATTGATTACGATCATTTTACAAATAATAGAAAAAAGTTATGATCATTTTAAGTTGTTCTGGTAGCAAATTCGCAAATCACATTAAAAAAATCATAACTTCTAAACCGCTAAAAATCGTGGCATACACCACCCATACACATACACACAGGCATGGGAATGTAAAAAAAAATTTGGACATCACTTCTTGGACCAATACTTTACCATTACTGGAGTCTTCACTTGCTGTCTGGAACTCAAGTTTATTTTTGGGTTTTCCTGTGACATCCTCACTGTAACAATTAAATATTGACATTGAAGGAAGGAAGGAAGGAAGGAAGGAAGGAAGGAAGGAAGGAAGGACGGACGGACGGACGGACGGACGGACGGACGGACGGAAGGAAGGAAGGAAGGAAGGAAGGAAGGAAGGAAGGAAGGAAGGAAGGAAGGAAGGAAGGAAGGAAGGAAGGAAGGAAGGAAGGAAGGAAGGAAGGAAGGAAGGAAGGAAGGAAGGAAGGAAGGAAGGAAGGAAGGAAGGAAGGAAGGAAGGAAGGAAGGAAGGAAGGAAGGAAGGAAGGAAGGAAGGAAGGAAGGAAGGAAGGAAGGAAGGAAGGAAGGAAGGAAGGAAGGAAGGAAGGAAGGAAGGAAGGAAGGAAGGAAGGAAGGAAGGAAGGAAGGAAGGAAGGAAGGAAGGAAGGAAGGAAGGAAGGAAGGAAGGAAGGAAGGAAGGAAGGAAGGAAGGAAGGAAGGAAGGAAGGAAGGAAGGAAGGAAGGAAGGAAGGAAGGAAGGAGAAAGAAGCATTTATTTGCCATATATTAAGAACCGAAGCTATTTAAAAATATATTTAAAAGGTATCATTTTACTGCATTGCATGTCTAGAGGTACATAATCATACTGGCTATTTGGCAAAGTAACGATATGACATTTACCCAACTCTGAAGCTCCGGATTTTATCGTGATGTAACTTGTAATATGGGTTATGAATATCTGGCAGGATCCTCTTCAGGAATGTCTCTTTCAAGCTTTGCCAAGTTCTTATAGTTTTCTGGAATAGAAATGACAGCAATGTAATATAGAAGTACCTAGGTATGTTTGTCTGTATATATATATTATTCTTTTTTTTTTCACCCAGGGGGATGATGTGCCTGCACCTGGCCCAAGAGAGCGGGGGCCTTTGTGCATTTCCCCTGCGCCTGCACTTAATTCAGCCATCCCAACTCCAGCACCAGCTGAAGTAGGAGGCCTGGATGTTCGAGGAGGGTTGACGCTCTGCTGTTGTCTCCCAGAATCGCTATCCTTGTCTTTATAGTTAGCCCGGGTGCTATTGTAACATGTTGTATTTTTGTTATGAGCTTTCGCAGGGGCGTTCCCTGGACCGACCTGAGCATTTTAAGCCCGGTTACCAGTGGGTACCTCTCGTGGTACCCCCAGGGAGGTGGGGGGGGGGGGGGAAGAAGGTACCCCGCACGCATCAATCAAAAAAATCCTGCCGTACCAGTCCCCAAGAATGGGGATGGAGAAGGGAGGGCGAGACCTGGGTCCCTACATGGACAACTATCCCTGTTGCTGCAACCGCGTGTAAGGAGTTAGTAAGATGCAAATGCAAGATAAGGTGCAGCAACAACCTCTTTCATATGTTCTGTTGTTATTTGAATGTTTTATCTCCACTACTGTTTTGTGTGCCAAATATAATAAATAAAATAAACAAAGTTGTGAAGCGCAGGACGGCGGTAGCTCACAAACTAGACTCGCAGCGCAAGCCGTTGTAGTTTTTCTAGTGCAGAATTGTGTAACGAATAAAACTTAGTATGACATGCATACCTCTTCACTCAGTCTGAACTGAGTTACAGGAGCTCGAAGTTTGAAGCTATATAATTTGGTTCATGAGATGAAAGTTCGAACTCCTCTAACTCAGTCCAGACTCCAGACTGAGTGAAGAGGTATACATGTCATACTAAGTTTTATTCGTAATGAACACATGTATTAAGCGTCTTTGAAAACTAAACCCCCGAAGGAGGGAAACCGGGGATGAAGTTGTGTGTACAAATTCTTTCATTTTCAACGCCGCAGATCCAAAACGCTGGGTCATGTCAAATACATGTAGATTCCTTACAAGAGCTACACTAAGAAAGGATTTTTCAACATTCACGCCCGCAAGGATAGGTCATAGTTTAACTGCTATCAACGCAGAGCCCGAACCGCTGGACTTGACATTATGCACATACTACCCGGTCACAATATCTGTGCACCTGACCTCGTGACGTCATATCGGCGGTCTGGGTACGGTGTGAAAAAAAGTTATTTCGAGAAATGTGGAGGTAAAAAAAAACTACTAACCTATTCAAATCAATTTATCATTGATGAAGGGTTTGTTATTAAAAAACAATAATTTTGATTACAAAATCATTTATTATTAAACTCAGTCACTGTAAATTATTGACTCAATGCCTGACATTGTATCTTCCTCACTCTCACTTTCTGAACTCTCCGAACTGTCTTCCCCTAGTGATATTAAAAAAAAGATACGCGTGTAGCATCGTACACGTGTTAGAAGTAAAACTTCTGTAGCTAGATCATTAAGTGGTACCTATACTATACACCTATACCTACCTATACTAAAAGAGATTTAAATTTCCAATTTTGAGATCCAATCTCTGTTTCAAGTTACTTTTAAGTTTCAGACGTCCGATTATTTGAAATTATTTTATACTTGTACTTACTTTTAATACGTCATGTCATTTATTTCCCACCATTCTTTATCTACAATTTGTCGCGCTCGTGGTGATATACTTAACTCATTCAATAGTGTCACTACGGTCACTACTATTTGCATCTCGCTCAGATTATATACCATTCTCGCTCAAATGTATGCATATGCATTGCTTTGCTTGTTTTAGAAATCCATGACATTGATGAAACTCTTTTCTTACAAACTGTATGGATCGCATCGCACAGCTGTCAAACATAAGTTCCGGTTCCAACAAAGAGGTTGAACGAAGTAGTTTGAGTTATGCTAGATATTAGGCTACTAACGCCATCTAGCGAAAGAGAGTGAGCGCCATCTTGGCCATACCGGAAATCAAGAACTCGTGGAAGAATGCTTAAAATAATTTTTATTTGTTAACGTTTCATCAGGTTTTTCTCTCACTAATTAACATTCTTTATTGTACGAATGTATGATTATCTTATCTGATTAGTTAAAAACCGTATTGAAAATAGTTGCGGTTTTAAAAGTCTTCAGCCGACCCTGACGTCACCGATTCCAATTTCCGTTACATTTCTTAACCACTCGTGATAGCACCCGGCTAGTAACAATTGAAAAGCAAATATATGAATAACCCACAGTTGAGAGGTTAAATAAATTTTACCCCCGTGCCCCAAGAAGTTTTACTTCAAAAATGTGTGATGTTGTCGTCTGCTAGATGATCCTTTTCCCAGTATTCTCGCTGTAGTCTCTCCACGTGATTCACTTCTGTTTTTCCAGTCAGCTGGCGTAATTGACTTAATCGCATCTTTTGTAAGTTGTTCTATTTTCTTTTCCGATTGGTCAATGTTTTTATCTGCCACCCTTTGCTTTACCAAGTTACATATATATTCGATAGGGTTTAGGTCACAATGATAAGGTGGCAGACGCACAACTTCATGGCCATGCTCTCGCATCAAATCGTCGACGACATATTTTTTCGGCGGCTTTGTTCTCAGTATAATGTCTACAGGTATGGTGTACTGTTTATTTGCTTTCTCCGATTCAAAAAACTTGAGCACTTTCAAGATTAGATTTCTTGATTCGCTGTGTATTGTTTTTCCCATGACTTCAGTTTAACAGCTACAACAATTTTAATAACAACCAAACCAGTCCAAACTTAACAGTAAACAGTCTAAACTTAACAATAAATAATAAATAAAAAACAAAACACCAACAAAGCGAAAATATCAAAATTATCGGGACGTGTATCGGCAACGAAGATGCTAACCGTACTGTCGCACCGGGGAGTGCGCGGAGAGGTGACAGGGGAAGCGGGAGAGGCGCCGCATTCCAGCGAGGTGCACAGATATTCTGACCGGCTAGTAGATACCTTGCATAGTTTAACTGCTATCAACGCAGAGCCCGAACCGCTGGACTTGACATTATGCACATAGATACCTTGCATAGTGTAGGCATCCACTAATGAAGAATTTTTCGTAAAAGGCAAGTAAATTCCTTATTATGAGGTCTACAGGTACACGAAGTAAGGATTTTTCAAAATTCACCCTCTGAGGGGATGAAACGGAAGTCAAAAATTTGTATGGAGAAACAAGATTAAAGTCTTCACAAAATAAAAGGTTGGTTTTGACAGTTCACGCCCATGAAGTTTTAACCCTTAATGCGTAGGTAATAAAAGCCAACTGTTGCGTACAAGCAAAGCGTACAAGTTGCATCTAAAAACCGCTTCTATTACCTACGCGTTAGGGGTTAAAACTTCATGGGAGTGAACTGATAAAACGGGCCTTTTATTTTGTGAAGACTGTAATAAGACTATTTTATTCGAAACTTCACAGAAGTACTGCTAACGACATAAACAAGTGTTTCAGTTTTTTTTTTTCAAAATGCATTCCCTAAAAGGGGAAAAGGGGGTGAAAAGTCTGAAAATCAACATGGGTATCGTTTGTATGGTTTATCGGGTCGCCGATTACCGAAAATACAACGATTGTTGGATGTTGGATTTTTACGTTTTGAACGTGAAATACCTTAATCAAAGGGTGTTGAAGGTACAAACGAGTTTCGTCCTGCCTGTTCCTCTATATGTCTGTCTGTATGTCAGTCGGTCTGTCTGTCTGTCCGTCTGCCACAAGCATTATTATCAGAAACTTTACGGGCTATATAATGAAAGGAGTCTTTTGTATGTTTTGTGAACCGTAAACGACGGTCAGCCGGAACTTTTGTCAAATAAATATCAGGCATAGTAGCGGGTAATAGCTATAGGTATGTCGGCGCCATATCGTAGAATTGTTTGTACATATGAAATGGCCAACCGTGAAGTATCATGAAACGATGAAATCTCTTAACTCAAACTCTGCGGAAGCTTAGGTGAAGACTAAAGGGGCGAGCGCAGCGAAGCCCCCGAATAGTCTTCGAGTTACTTTGACATGTATAAAACAACAATAACCGGCCAAGTGCGAGTCGGACTCACGCACGCACGCACGCACGCACGGTTCCGTACCATAATATATAAAAAACAGCAAAAAAAAAAATTGTATGGGAGCCCCCCCTAAATATTAATTTAATTTAATTATTTATTTTTTAAGTAAATAATATACTCAATATATTGTGAACATTTTAAGCGTCTACATGCTACCATTATCAATATCGAGCAAAAATGAGCAAAAAAAAAATCACGTTTGTTGTATGGGAGCCCAGCTTAATATTAAAATTCTTTTGATTTTTAGTATTTTTTGTTATAGCGGCAACAGAAATACATCATCTGTGAAAATTTCAACTGTCTAGCTACCACGGTTCATGAGATACAGCCTGGTGACAGACAGACAGACAGACGGACGGACGGACGGACGGACAGCGTAAGTCTCAGTAAAGGGTCCCGTTTGGCACCCTTCGGGTACGGAACCCTAATAAACATCACGTAGTGCTGAATAAAAATGTTTTTAAAATTAATACTTTTAATGGTCGGCCATTTCATGCTATGCCCAATTCTACGATATGGCGCCTACAGGTTTAATGTTAAAAAAAATCGAATCTAGAAAAAAACATTAGATACTTTACGCGGACGAAGTCGCGGGTGAAAGCTAGTATATTTATATTTTATATACTGATAATTATAAAAATCTGAACATAACTTTTACATGGGGATATTAGGATGAGAACAAGGGGTTGTACTGAACATATTTCTGCTTTAAATTCTTATAGACTCTATCAACTCCTATTTAAGGCAGACACCAATAGTACACATAATTTCATCAGAACTTTAGTCTACCACAATGATTTTTTGGTCAATTATCAAGTTTTTAAAACCCTAATACTTACATCAGAGTTGGCATAGTCCACCCACATTCTCCTGCCTCGATACAGACTATAGCAATTATTCTCGACCAGGTAGTCAACAATCTCCTTCATCTCCTTCATGGTGTAGGCTCTTCTACAATAGTATACAAACATATTAGAAAAGGGTGCTAATTAAAGACTTCTTTTTAATAGCATTATTCGCCTCTAAAAACTCTACATTATAAATCTACATTTCCTTCTAAATTACTAACTTAGCCACAATTAATGAGCGTCTGAATAATACTATCTTAGCCACAGTTATCTTCTATGCAAGCCACTCTAAATACAACTCAGCATGGTGGTTATTTTTTAGCATCTTTTGTAACATTCAAACAGTAAAGTTCTAAAATATTAATATAAGTATGACATCAAATAATATATTATATTAGCTTCAAATTGTTTAACTCAGTATGTTTAAAATATAACTCATCCCACATTAATTGATCACTAAAATTGCCATCAAATAGTATATTATGGCCACTAATACAGGGTGTAACAGAAGGGTGTAGTCATATTTTAGGGGGTTGTTAGGGTGACCATTCTGAGCAACATGCACGCAGACAGACAGACAGACAAACGGACGGACGGACGGACGGACGGACGGACGGACGGACGGACGCCCCTAACTCCTACGCCTCCTTACCCCTCCCAAAATCAGGTGTCCGTAATATTAACCTTCACCAATATTAGTGGCCATAATTTATTATTTGATGACAATTTTAGCAAAATTTTGACGATTTATTAATGTAGGATGATGAGTTATATTTTGAATGTACTGAGTTAAAAAATTAGAAGCTATTTTCATGATAAAAGAATATGATGTATTATTTTACATGCTGAGTTATAATTAATGATGCCGTCTATGGAAGCCTGAATTATATATTTTGAGGACCTTGTGTTGAAGCTGTAAAACGTAAAATGGTGATAAGATGTAAAATTAGTGGCTGAGTTAGTAAATTAGGTGGCAACGTATAAAAAAGAAGGCAAGTAAAAAAAATAGTTGATCTCTAATGGCCCTTGCTTAGCAGAAAGTGACTATCGACCATTTTTGCGAAAATGAGTCTTGAATGCAACAGAATTTTGGTCTGACCAACGTTTCGGTAGTTAGTTAGAATAGCCTTAAAAATATTGAATTTACAAAAATGTAGACCATCCTATTTTTACCCATTTTATTCAGAGAAGACAACCAACCGTCAAATTAGTATGGAAAAAAATTATGGTCTGTTTAGTTCTGGAACATCAACTAAGCAGAAAATAACTATTACTTTGGTCACTTGTGCCAATATTGATTTCACATTTATATAACGTGATTATTTTCTGTTTTACAGACACCAACCATCTATTGATATTGATAGTCTACTTCTGCAAAATGAACATCACACTTTAGATAATTTTGATTTTGTTGAATGCCATCAATTTATTATACCTAGATCAATGGTCTAGTTACAGGTCAAAAATTAAATAATTTCTATCAAATCTCTACCAACCAGTGCTATTATTTATTTTTATGGATGGTCTCGGTTAATATTCAAAAAGCTTTAATACCATGCAGTTGGTCACTTTCTGTTTTATTTTTATTACTACTTTGCTGAAACAAACCAGAAACTTTGACATCATTTTTTGCCATGTTCCAGTGGAAGAAAATAAATCAATGTTTCTGGTTTATAGCTAGTGTATAGAACTTTTTTACGCAATTAAAACATTTTAAATCTTAGCCTCCATTGATTTTACACAGATGAATTAACACTAAAATCGCTGTAAGTATCTCAAAACTCAATTTTCGGTGATGGTCGCTTTCTGCTAAGCGACGACCACTTGACGCTATCTATATGTTGCAGTTGGTTGGTATAATGAGACGCTTAACTAACACCCTAGCCTAGACCATTAATTAAAGATCGACATTTAACCAAGTCACTAGCATTTTGATTTAAATAAAGCATCATCAAAAACATTTAACAATCTGTCTTACCGAAAGCCAGCGTGTTGGTTAAAACAAGATGGCGTCACGACAACAGCTGATTGATTTCAGAGTCTATCTTTTTGGCAAACGTTGTGCAACATTGGCATTTGTGTTCAGTGGTTTTTTGTTTCAAATTTCGTCTTTGGTGCAATTGTAAACATGTAGTCAACTCCTCCATGATTATTTCATGATTAGTAGTTTCACACAACCGAATTGGTTGCTTTAGGTCACTTTCTGTGCCAATACTAAAGGTAGGTTGTGTTAGGTCACAACATTATGAACCACCCAGAGCCGAGTGAGCCGAGGGGACCCCATGTAGTTTCACAAAATCGTTTTGGTTGCTTATTACCCTACCAAAGTTGAAATGTGTCTTGCTGCCTAGGAACATTTAGACAACTCGTTAAATGTTTCATTCACTCACTTGTCTGACGGAACTTTAGTGACTTGGTTAAATGCCGATCTTTAACGGTCTAGTGAGTTAGTTAAGTGTCTCATTAAACCATATAACTGCGACATATACATATAGAATATTTAGTTGGCGTTGTAAAAAAGACAAATTAGTTTATTAGAGGCTATCTTACTTTCCCCCTAACTAAATTAGAAGTTAGATCATGTCAACAAAAAAATCTGTGGCTCGACTTATAATTTCCCATCTGAAAACCTCAATATTGTTCAAACTGAGGTTGGAGTGTAGATAAGGGGGCGCCAAGGAAAAAAACTTAGAACAACGCTATGGGCTTCTGCCCCCATATCGGCACTCTGACCCAAACTGATAATTACTATTACACAGAAGTTTATGATGGTGTTGTTTCGTTTACTATAAACAAAATAAAAAGTATTGTTTTGGAGTGGAATGCTTACCCAGACATGTCTGCTTGTTAGATTTGTTCTGATCAAATTGTTAACTTTGGTTATAACTTTACATACAGAAAATCGCCTTGGTGATATGCATTAAAGATACGCTTTTTCTGCATAGGTGGTTAAATTAACTGCTCATCTACTGGTTATTATATTAGTGTTATTAGCAAGAATATGTAACGCGTATGCAAAAAAAAATGCTTCCGCCGAAGCGATCGCTGCCGCCGGAAAATTATATGAATTTGAAACAAGATGAGCGTTTACAAAGCCATTTGGCAAATGGTATTATTTTGTAAATCTCCCAAATATTGAGAAAATCTCACTATTATTGCAAACAAACATGCAAAATATTTGCAATTTTTCTTGATAGGGCAGGTATCAAACTATCAAACACTAAAATAATATATGGGTAAGTAGAGCTCGTCTAAGCTAAAATAACGCGCCCCACTCCTTGGTTTTGTATTTACTTGTCATACAAAACCAAGGATTGGGGCGCGTCATTTCAGCTTAGACGAGCTCTATCAAAGAGTACCGTAAAACGGGGTGAATAGGGTTCAAGGGAGGAATAGGGTCATGGTTAGAGTTGAAAATTACGGAAAGTTTCCGGAAGAGTCGCATTTTTCAATGAAAGTTTCGCGAAACTTGCGGGAATCTTGCATAATTGCGGCAATCTATGCAATTTCCAACATTTTTATTTTTTCATTGAAATGTGCAAATCTTTAGTCTTCCTTTTATAATAATCCTCTAACCAATAGACTAATTTTCATGGATAAAATTATAGAAATTACTTAAGTATAGTTATAGCGATAGTAGACAAAGTGTTTGAGCCTCGTTTCCAGTCGTAGGAAAATAGTTGCGACTTAAATGTGTTGTTATTTAATTGAGTTTTTAAAAAGATGTTCTTAGTATATTTCAACACGCGACCGCGCAAGGCGGTGTCTTTGGCGTCTTTGTTGTGTCTTCTTCACAAATTCATAGTTTCTATAAGACAAAATAGTATTAGTTGAAAATTGCCAAAAAAGGGAAGATTCCCGCAATATTGTGCGAAACTTTCGTCCAAAGCGAATCTTCCCTTGCAATTTCCAACTCTAGTCATGGTCATGACATGAACGATGGGTTTGTTTGCGTCTTTTTCTGCTTTGCTTTGGCGAACATGTATTTTTGGCGGGTCACATAGATGTGACGTCACGCACTACGTTCCGTTATGCGTGAACATAATGTACATGTACAGATAAAAAGATAAAAACTGATCTTAAAACCAATATATAAATAATTTTTCATTTTTCTGCTCGAAATAAAACACCCGCCCGATTCGAACGTTTCCCGCGCTACCAAAGATGGGCGCTGGGAATTATTCTGAATCGCCCAGTTTGGAAAAATTCCAAAAGTTGGAATTATTCTGGAATTATTCCGAATCCTTCCATTTTGGTGGGAAAATAAGAGGAAATATTGGAAAAATTAAGGTGTTTCGAAAAGATATCGAATTAAAACCTGCACACGTCGATAGAAGACTACTATACCAACATTTTATGTCATGAAGATTTTTTTCCTAAAGCGTCACATAAGCGAGACATTTGATATCATAGAGTGCCAAAGGTTTATTTTTGCAAAATCATTCACTCAAATATCTCGCCAATGTGACACTTTAGGACAGATTTCCTGATGACATAATTTGTTGGTATAATAGTCTTCTATCGACGTGTGCAGGTTTAGTTTCGATATCTTTTAAAAGCACCTTAATTTTCCCATATTTACACAAGTTTGATGGGAAAATATGTGTAAATAGTCTAAAATAAAGGTGTTTTACAAAGATATCGAATTTAAAGTTACACAGGTCGATAGAAGACTATTAGACCAACAATTTATGTCATGATGAAAATCGACCTAAAGTGTCACATAAGCGAGATGTTAGAATGAACCCAGTAAAAAATGGCAACGCTGGTCAAAAGTAGTGACCTCTGTCAACAAAGTGACATCTGTCAACAATGTTAAGTAAAATTATCACGAAGTCTTAAGATTTAATGATTTTGCAAAAAAAGCTTTTGGCTATCTAAAATATCAAATATCTCGCTTATGTGACGTTCAAGGAAAAAATCCTCATGATATTAGTTGTTGGTCTAATAGTCCTACATCGATTTGTGCAGGTTTCAATTCAATATCTTTGTAAAACATCTTAATTTTTCCATATTTAAACATATTTTCCCATCAAAATGGAAGGATTTGGAATAATTCTGGAAGGATATCGGAATTATTCCAAAAAATTGAATAATTCCGGGTGATTGTCCATGTATGCGCGCTACTGATACGGCGGCGCCCCTTTGGATAAAAACCCAGATGAACCCTCTCCTCACCACACCTCGTAAATGCTCTTATAAAATACACACACCTGCAAAAATATTGACAGTAAACCGGCCTTCTGTTCCGCGACGAGCTATCAGTGCTATCATCGCTCACGTGACGTCACGACCATCATGACCGTTCCGAATGGGAAATCACGACCACCGGCGTCTATCACAGATATCCATTCGGAACGATAAAACGCGACGGTAGACGTCGACACTGACAGATGTCAAACCATTCTAACCAAACTTTTGTAGAATAACAATTTAGATCATCGTTTTGAGCTGGTTTTGATTGAAAGTGAGTGAGAACAGGCTGCGGCTGAGAAATACTAATAATATGACTTCAGAAATGAATTAAAGTTATAAACAAACAAACTTTTCACCGCCGCCGGTACAGAATGACAGCTGTCACTTTGACCGATCTATCAGTGCTCACGCTCTCGACGATGGTCGTCGATGGTCGATGATATCCCAATATGGCGGAGTTGATGATGTCATTCATGACGTCATGGCAACCATTTTGAGATATCGTTGTCACGTCAAAAACTGATTCGGAATGGCATTGTAGACGCTGTAATCGATTATGGCGCCGATGGTCGGTGTTACGGAACGCGGCGCGGATGAAATGGATTCATCATGAGCCGTACAATAGAAAAAAATCAGTCAACTCAACTGTCAAATATCAATTTATTTAATATCACAGATCACAATTTAGCGGGAAATAAGTAAACAAACAATGGATGGAAGAAATCGGACGTTATTCCTCTAAAAAACATGGATTATAGTAATTATCTATCGATTTCCGATATATTAGTAACTAATGAAAGAGTACCGTGTAAATTTCTACACGATTTACCAAAATTGGGCAAGTATTTTCTGCAAGATAATAAAACTATACATACCTAATTTCCAGTCCAAGTCCATTGCAATAATTTCCGCTTGTTTGCAGGATTTATCGACCCATCAGCTACTGAAGACGATCTGAAAGCTGGGTCAAACCTGGAAATTCCTTTATGGCTTGCCGAGTCTTTGTTTTCTAGAAAACCACCGCTTGTAAATGTGGAGTTAGCAAAAATTTACAAAGACTCGTACCGAGAAATATTGAATGCAGACGCATGTACTGTGGATATGCACAAGCTTGGACAATACTTCTATGAGTTTGGTTGCTATATATCTAAGCATGATATAAAGGGAGAAGTTGCATCTACATTAGTAAATGTGAGTACCACATAACCTCTTAAACTCTACTTACACTGATTGATGCAACCATACCAGGCGTATGAAGGTGCTTCCATATAAGTATGTATGCAGATAACATATTTAAATATGTAATTTATGTTTTGGGACACTATATTATCATTTCAACCTTCCTTTTTTCCAGACATTCCGCCAAAGGTTTCGAATGCTGCTGTCAGCCAGTGTGTCCATGGACAGCATAAATGCCTTGCAGCCTCTGTCATACAGTGAGCGGGAACAAGCCACTGCAGCTGCCAACACTGAGCGAGCACTAGCCGACTGGCTGCACAGCGGAGACTGCAAGCTGACCACAGCCAACATGGTCGCCAACCACAGGAAGCGGAAAAGGGCTGAAATGGAAATGTTGTAGGGGAAACTCAATAGGTCATTGCAGGTATATGTATTTCAGTCTATTTAGTAGCTAATGTATAAAATATCAATGATGATTATTAATTTGGGCCCTGGATAAACTCAAATGATTGTGATTTTCATAATAATGACTTGTATGTACTTACCATCTTTTCAACCGACTTCAAAAAAGGAGGAGGTTCTCAATTCGACCCATGTTTTTTTTTTTTTTTTCTATGTTTGTTACGCGATAACTCCGCCAATTATGAACCAATTTGAACAAATCTTTTTTCGGCGTATAGGTAATACCTCAAGGGTGGTCCCATTGACACCAGGTCAGGATCTGATGATGGGATCCTGGAGAAATTGAGGGAACTCTTCAAATATTATAGGCAGACCTATAGTGATTTTTGTGTTTTTCATAATAACTCGTGCAAATGCACATAGTAAGCATAATATTGTGATGCGGAACTGCTGATGAAGACCACATATGGCCACCAGATCTGCTCAATACTAGGTACAAATACAATGCGTGGCTGACGGGCAGGCAACGCATAGCCTAAACCGGTGGACCTAGAGCCATGAAACTTTGTACAGAGGTTCCTTAGTAGCGTGGGGTAGCACTGAGATGGGATTTGACAAAATTAATTCCCCAAGGGTGGGGGGATAAAGGGTTACAGTTTGTATTAAACTCAATCTAATCAAATAGGGTTTGTGGAAGTCGGTTTTTTCTAAAGTTTACTTTTTGTTTCAATTATTATTGATTAAATTATAATGTTGTTTCTTATCATCATCACCATTATTTTGAAACAAATAGCCATCATCTGTTTGGTTTAATGGTCACTTGGTACTGGTAATTTGATCAACAAACAAGATTTATTTATACACTTGGATGAAGAGTGGAGTGAAATGTCATGCTATTTATGTATCGCAAAAGATCAGCCATTTATCACTATTGATTTGTAACAGGGTTGTACAGCAACAACTTATCTACCTATCTCATAAATAAATAAACTTTGCTTAATTATGTTATTCCCAAAAAAATCGTTTATAAACAGTCAAACAGCATAAATTATCTTTTACTGCTTATAAATTATTTTTGGGACTACATAGTTCAGATTCTTTTTCATTTTTGTGTAGGTGTAGATCCTGTAGAAATATGACAAACTTTCTTTAGGAGTATTAAAGTATCTACTTTATGGTGTAACTTACATCATACCTAAAATCCAGACTTCATAATCTTCATTCAGATCCACATTACTGGATTATAGTTAAATATAAAGTAGCAGTAGGGCAGTAGCAACCATAAGTAAAATATAAAGGTGATGAAATCAAACAGGAAGGGATAGTCTATAAAAGCATTTGGCACAGGAAGACTGCTTTCAGTTATCTGAGTCATTTGTTTGTGAACAGTCTAGTAGTTGGTGCAGCTCGGAGTTATTAATATGGCTTTCTCACCTCTTCTTTTTCCAAGTTGTATCCTAGATCAAGACTTTGGAATGTATATAACTCCCCAAGATTTAATAATACCATCAAATAGTACTTACTCATCAAATTATTTCAGACCATGGAAGTGGTACATGGAAAATGGATCAAAACAATCTGGATCATCAATTGAGAATCAAAAGGATAGATTTCAAATATCTTTAGATGTCCAACACTTTAAACCAAATGAAATCAGTGTAAAGGTGATCAAGAGGGACATATTGATTGAAGGTAAGCATGAAGAGAGAATCGATGTGCATGGGTTTGTTTCAAGACAATTCACCAGACGATACGTCTTACCCAATGACTGTGAGCCAGAAGATGTACTATGTAATTTATCAGCTGATGGTATCCTCATGGTAGTTGCTGACAAAAGGAATACAAAAATATCAAGCCAAGAAATAATGGTACCGATAACTTTATGTGAATCATTCTCAAAGAAACAGGAGGCTAAGTCAAGCCAAACAACTACCGACATTCAAAAGAAAGAGGAAATTAAGAATGACATAGAAGAAAGAAAAAGTCCAACCAAAGCTCAATTAACTAATTTGATTATGAAAGAAGGACACAGCTGCTTGCTGAAACCTGAATTCATGAAACAGTCAACATCAGAGACTTGTAGTACTGCCGAGAAAATCATATCAGAATCAAAGATGGAAACTGATGAATTATTTAAAATGACTGCAGAAAAAAATGGTCAAACTGTTACCCAACAAAGCGGAGTTAAAGAGAAAATTGGGCAGGCTACATTAGAAAGTGAAATTGCCAAGGCCTCAGATAACATTATGAAAATGGTGATTGGAGCTGATGAGGGAAGCAAGAAGATTACTTCTGAAGAGTCAGTTCAAATAGCGGTGGAGAACCTGTCAAGTAAATCCACCGTGTCTGCTTCATCAGAAGTGTCCAGTTATTCAACCATGTCCAGTGAAAAAATAAAGAGCCAGGAATCCTCCTCTTCTTATATGTCATCAGCAAGCTCAAGCTTAAAAGCAACCAATGAGAAATCCAGTGAGTTATGTGACACCATCAGTGCAGCTTTAAGGGAAGCTGCAGAAAACTTGTAAATTAAATCTTCTTTAGAGTGTATCACAAAAAAGTACAGCCATTATCACTGTTATTTATTATAGTACTTACTCATATTTACAAAACTCTGCATAATGTTACTTGTAATAATTGATGTAAATTTGTAATAAATTACCTAAGTATTTGATAAGAACTGAGATCATTTAACATTTAGGTTTAGGATGAAATAATTAAAGACATGACTAATTTCTAGCATCAGAGAACATAGTATTACAAATTCATTGTTGAGTTACATCCAATACCACAGTATCTAACACACACATTCACTTAATCTGATTGTTCTTCATAAATGGTATCAACATCATCACAATTTTCTTCCTCTCTTTGTTGGCATGGTAACAGTTCAGAGGTACATTTGTAATGAGGAATTGAATGTTAACATCTGTCATTCTTTACTGATGGGTTGAGGTCATGGAAGTAGGCGTGGGCCATGGCATCATCGGCTGGCATCCGTAGTGCAGGGTTGCAAGTAAGGAGACGAGCGAGGAGGTCTCGGCCTCGAGCCGGCAGACGAGGGACGACCTGGGCGAGGCCCAGGCTCGGCTGGTACACCGGCAGTGGCTTGTAGTCGGGCAGCTGGGTCACTCCTGGCCATGTATCTTCATTGGGGGTGCCTAAAATAGTACACAAACTATTTAATGATGGGGACCTTTGCATCAGGCATCCATTGTGCAGTGTGTGTGCGTGTGCCTGTGACGTGTGAGGGTGTGTATGTGTGTTTTTATCATTTACATTATTCCTTGAAGATTATGTAGTTATACTGATATTTTAAGTTGTATAATAATTAATAATCTGTACTCAATAAAAATGTTTGTCATCAGTATCCTTTATAAAGTAAGCTTTAATTTAATAAATAATGTTAAGCAATCCACCCATTTCTCACATTTGAATACTTCTTTAATCATCTAGATTCTAGAGTAATCTAGACCTAATCATAATAATGACATGATGTTGATGATACCAGGGATCGGAATGTAAGGAGCATGTAAAACAAAAAAATAACCAGTTAAACAAAAAACCCGAAAATTCAAACCGGTAACAACTCAAGTGGTTGTAACAGCCCCATGTTATGTCTCACTGCAAACTTTATGTAAATTCACGCCTCAATAGGGTTGGCTGGTGAAAGCTAATTACAGGTGGCGCTTGTGCAGATTGGTTCTTCTCCTGTCAATGTCATATCGGTAATATACGTGCGCAAATCCTGTCCTGTAAAGGAAAGGACATGGAACAAGACATCTTCTGTCCGGACATAATATGTCCGTTAATATAGTCCGCGGAGTATACCTATACTCCGACCTCCGTTAGTATAGTCCGTGCACATAATGTCCGGGCAGAAGATGTTCCATACTCCGGGATCGTTCCATACTCCGGGACATTGTTCCATACTCCGGCGATGGTTCCATTCTCCGACAATATCCGGGAGTTAAGAAAATTCATAACTTTTTTATTTTTAAATTTTTAGAAAAAATAAATAAACAAATATGTACATACATTTTATGTATTCTATAAAATAAATCGCAAAAATAAATAAATAAAAACTCGTCTGCTTCTTTTTATTTTCTCCAAAAGTATTTAACTTTTCAATTTTTTTTTTTAATTATGCGTGTTTTGACACCCAAAATTTTCCCGTAGACCTAAAACTTGCAACTATAATTGACGATTATGCATTCAAATCTGATAAGTATATACGTAAATTCGGCTTTAGTGTTGTGAGTTTTTGGGTTATGTATATGTTTATGGTTCTGCGGTCCAGCAGTGTCCTGCACTGCATCTGCGGTCCTGCAGTGTCCTGCACTTAATCCGTGGTCCTTCCATACTCCAGGTCATCTTTCCATACTCCGGGATCGTTTCATACTCCGGCGATTGTTCCATACTCCACCGAACATGGTGGAGTATGTTTATTTAGACAGGTCGGATTGGAACTATGTTGTTCCAGGACCGGACATATGTCCTGGAACTATTACTCATCTCTATTAGGTACCAATTTTTTTAGACGTATCACCTTCAGCCACTGTTTTCGAATGTTTATATCTTTGGGAAAATGATGGATTCCAATTTCTGAGCATCTAATTACACAACAACGCGTCATTATTGGTTGTTTTGATAAAAAATATAATTACATACAATATTTGTTTGTTATGGGCACCAATCGATACTAGCGCCACTTTGGCAGTTGCCAACCCCATTCCGATGATAACACTTTACCAGTCTCAAGTGCTATTGAGCATGACGAGAATGTAATAGCAGGGCATTTTTTGGCAACTTGCCACAAACCTACCCATAATAGAGGCAAATAATACAATTGCTGAAATATTAGGTATATTTTATTGGTACATACAGACGCAACCTGGGCAACCACAGACTGCCTAAGTTGTGTGGTACAGAGCTGCATTTTGCCGCGGAGGTAAAGTATCTAGGTGTAATACTAGATAGTAAGCTCAATTGGAGCAGTCACCTGAACAACAAGATTGACAAAGCTACGGTCACATTTTGGCAGTGCCGAAGAATGGTAGGTAAGACTTGGGGTCTAACCCCAAAAACCACTCTTTGGCTGTACACGGCTGTTATTAGACCCATAATAAGCTACGGTGCGATAGTCTGGTGGCCGAGAACCAAGCTGTCAACTGTCGCAGCCAAACTACAAAGACTCCAGAGGATGGCTTGCATGGCAGCAACAGGATGTATGAGAACGACACCCACTGCAGCCTTGGAAGCTATACTGGATCTGCCGCCGCTCCACCTCTTCATCAAGCAGGAGGCTGCTGCAACGGCGGTACGTCTTAAGAAACTTAATCTGTGGAAACATGCTAGGGTACCACACACCGAGATACTCGACGAGTACATAGGTAAGGAACCGCTACTAGAAGCGGCTTCTGACAGAATACCCAAGCAATATATCTTCGACAAGAAGTACAAAATTCAACTGCACGAGACCCCCTGGGAAGGACTTAATCAGAAGGAACTAAGGATCTTCACGGACGGTTCTAAAACAAACTCAGGTACAGGCGCTGGGGCATTCTCGGAGGACCTGAACATGAGGAAATCAACGTCATTGGGAGCCCACAACACCGTCTTCCAAGCCGAGTGTATGGGCATAATAATGGCCACTACAGGAATTGCTGAAAGGAAGGTAAAGGACTTTCCCATCCGAATACTATCCGATAGCAAGTCAGTTCTGCAAGCCCTAGACAACAACACCATCACCTCAGGGCTTATCTACGAGTGTCACCGAGCCCTGTCAGAGGTTTGTAACCATAATACCGTTACCCTACAGTGGATAAAGGGACACAGCGGCTCGCGCGGTAACGATGCAGCCGATGCACTGGCAAGGTTGGGTTCTGAACAGAAGGTAGAGGGACCAGAACCCATCATACCACTGCCATTCAGCTGGTTAAGGAAAACCCTGCGACAACACACAAAGGTAACACACCAATTCTACTGGTCAAACCTGGATACCTGCAGGCAGTCTAGACAAGCCCTCCCGATGATCAAACCCGGATTGTCGCGGAAGCTTCTTAAGCTAAAGAGGTCGCAGCTCCGCTTGGTAACCGGAGCAATTACTGGACATGCTCTACTAAACAAACACTTATTTACCCTAGGTATCACAGACAGTCCCCTGTGCAGAGCCTGCATGGAGATGGACGAGACAGCCACCCACGTCCTACTGGAATGTTCTGGTGTGGCCACCTACCGGGCAACTCACCTTGGTACACCGAGGTCGCTCCAGGAAGTCGTCGGCAACGTCAAGGGTCTGCTAGACTTCCTACAGGAGCTGGGTTGGCAGGAGTAGTGTCCCCAACCCGCATCACGCAAAATAGGCGCAAATTTACAGTCGTCGAGTTGCGGAAAACAAGCCCGCGATAACTATAACTATAACTATTGGTACATACCCAGCAATTTGAAAATTCTTTTCAGCTGATCATCTACATCAGACCCTGGGAACAGTGGACGGCCAGAGTTGGCAAGCTCAGCAAAGATGCATCCTGCTGACCACATGTCTATACTTGTGGTGTATAGTTTAGCTCCGAATAGGACATCGGGAGGACGATACCATAGGGTGACCACTTCCGCGGAGTAACATTTGACAGGAATACCGAATGCTCGCGCTAATCCAAAGTCAGCTAACTTCAGCTCCCCATTCTTGTTGATCAACAGGTTTTGAGGTTTAAGATCTCGATGTAGGACATTGTGACTGTGGCAGAAAGCGAGTCCACGCAACAGTTGATACATGAAAGACTTGACAACATCAAGATCGATTTCGCCGTTCAGACTGTCGAAGTATTTTTTCAAGTCCTGGTCACAGTGCTCGAATACGAGAGTCAGTTTCTTCTCACTGTGTAGGACGTCGTAGAGCCTGACAATATTCTTATGCTTGAGCTCTTTCAGCAGGCAAATCTCTCGTAAAGCGGAGGATGGTACTCCCTCATCATCATCGTCTAACCTCACTCGCTTGAGGGCCACAATTTCGTGAGTTTCTTTATTTTTTGCCTTGAAAACAGTTCCATATGTGCCTTCGCCGATTTTCTCAAGTTTTTCATATTTCTGCATGTTAGATACGACCAAAATACAACACAAGAAATAAAATCAATTGTTTATTTTTTGATCGAAGCCGAACGAATCAGTCGATTGACGTTTATTTGTTTGACATTTACTGATTGTTTACGAAGACTGTCTGTCTTGTAAAGTTGCGAGTCGATTGCGTGGGTCGGAATCGGAGCGGACGGATTTGTTGCACTATTGCATATTTTGATAGACAATCCAAATATGGCAATAAAGAAAACACGCAGTAGTCCTGCTTTAGTTATTGTTCTGAGCACTAGTCTGTGAATGTTGCCATCATTTAATTTTTACTCTTTTAAGTCGCACTAACAAAAAAAAACACATAAACGGTATAAATTAAATTTAACTAAAAATTAAATTAAATTTTACCCATGTCAAAACCTTCTGTTACCTTCTGTTCCGCGACTTGCTACCCTCAGGTGCTTCCTGCACCCTGCACGCCTACCATAGACATCAATACAAAGCAACAAATCCATCCGCTCCGATTCCGACGCAGTGGACGCGCAACTTCTGTTCTGTTCCGCGACGATCTATGTATCGATGCTACACTCAGATGCTACAGTTCTACATGGATGTTTTAGCACCTATATGACACTGACAGGGGCGCGCCACTGCAACGTTGATCGATTGATTGATTGCGTTAGTATTTCCGACCCTTGGCCACGTGCCAAAACATCCATTATGTATGCATGGCCAAGGGTCGGATCAATCGACTAATGTTGCAGTGGCGCCCCCCCGTCAGTAGTGTCTGTTGCAAAGACCAAGTACCTACTAATTTACGTCGATGGGAACTATCGGAGTGACGTCAAGTCGGAATCAAAATGGCGAATGGTGTTAGTCAAATGACGAACTGAGTAGAAAACACGACTTTTCAAATTGAATTATAAAATTTACATTGCATTGTTAAGGATTAATATCGACGATTCTCGTTTAGCGTGTTGGGTATCTACCACGGCCATTCATTCTTAGATTTATCTTACATGGGCAATAATACCGTATTCCAAGCAAACTATATTTTTAGTAATAACTGTGTTTATTGCAAATAGTCCTTAAAGGATCACTTTTCTTTTAAAAGTAATACAATTAATTTTTACACCTACACACTAATGGTATAAAAACTGTATAGTTAGTTATTTTCATACATAGTACATTTACTATTTTGATACATATATCACAGACATATTTAAGAAATAAAACCCTTAAAAATATGTAAATATCCAAGGCACTGGTGTTATCAATCACGTTCATTGAGTGAGATCTCATCTCTAAGCTACGATTCCACTTGAATCCTCTGGTATGACGGCGAAAAACTCTTAAAATAATAATATTGCGCCATCCTGGAACAGACGGAAAGACATGCTATGTTACTACTTATGAGCATCGAAATAAGACGTTTAAGTCTGGATTTTACCAACAAAAAGTTATACGAGAATAACTATCCCGGGGATAATTTGTATGACAATGACAGTTCAAAATAAGCTGGTACCTATCTATGAAAAAGTAGAAGATACTCTCGAGTAAAAGTTACTGTTTCGTTGGTAAATCATTTTATAACACATGCACTCCTCTTTTTACGTCGGGCGTTAAGGACCTGACCCGGCTTAATTGCGTCCAAGGTAATCCAATAAATCTAGGAACGAGTCTGAAGCATTATGTACAACATGGATAAATATCCAAAATGGATATTATACGTTTTTTTAGTGATTCCAGTCTATCGCGCACTTTGCAAAGTGTCATTTAATATAGTACCCTAAAGTGTCGCGAGGAAATTGAGAGAATAAAGAAATACATCTTCTTTACATAATAAAATTCAAAGTCTTGTCTCGCCTGACTGATTGATACTCGTATATCAACGCACAGCCTAGATCACTGGACCTGTACTCATGAAACTTTGTGCGCACTTCCTTATGCAGCGCAGGTTTCCACTGAGATGGGATTTGGCGAAATTCATCTTCCAAGGGGGGGGGAATGGTGGGTTATCAATAGTTGGTGACTAGTCAAGAACACCCCGGTGCCTCTGTCACCCCTTATGGAAAAGGCGTGATGTTGTTATGATAGCTGTTTCTACTTAGTTTCTAACTAACAGGCTGCAAAGCTAATTAATAAGAGGTTCACTGACCCAATCATGAGGCAGCAGCCTGTGAATATGGCCGCGCTCATTATGAATATCGCGCCGGGGAAGGTGGAGATCGTCGCTTCGTAGAGGGTGTTGTACAGGAGCGGCGAGAGCAGCGGACACAGCGCCTCCATCGCACACAGCAGCGCAAACACCTGGACGGACAATACAGAGAATGATATGGTGGCTGTTATAAAAAGGGTGGTATTTAATTTCATACTTTTTGCTCATCAGAAATAGTAACTAAAAATCATAAAAATAGTTTTTAGGGTTCCGTATCTAAAGGGTAAAACGGGACGCTATTACTAAGGCTCCGCTGTCCGTTCCGTTCGTTCTGGCTGTATCTCATGAACCGTGATAGTTAGACAGTTGAAATTTTCACGCTTTTTCCGCTATAACAACAAATACTAAAAACAGAATAAAAAAAATATTTAAGGGGGCCCCCATATAACAGTTTTGTTTTTTTTTGCCGTTTTACAGTAATGGTATGGAACGCTTCGTGCGCGAGTTCGACTCGCACTTGGCCGGTTTGTATAGTTTGATGGTACCTAGTTTTGTATTTCTTACATGTCAACCTAACACGAAGGGTAAGGGGGACTTCGCTCACCTTTAACCTTCACTTACCCTGACCCACATTGCCCTGATATTTGGTGAGCAAACCGGTATTTTTGATTTTCTATTAAATATACTAATAAAAAAGAACCATCTATCAAACAGCTTCTTCAGGGTATTACCTCTTTACTGCGTTACCTTCTACCCTGATTCTGACTCTTCCAAAAGAAAAAACGCCACTTCCTGACCCACTGTCTACTACCATTACCAACTGTGGTAGATTTTAGCCAAGGAATCTGGCCCAGGATCGCAAGTCAGCCAGTGGGTAGACCGGGTAGACCGGGTAGCCACTCTGTTACCGCTATGTGATACTTCATTCATAATTCTTTATTGCACGGAAAACAATGTCTTATAAAACAAAGGCAAATAGGCAAAGGCGAGCTTATCTCTAAAAAGAGATTTCTTCCAGCAAACCTAGGCAAGATAGGACAGATTGTTCTTTACCTTAGCTATGTCCTCGACAGGCAGCGCTTTGGTGATGTGGGACCGGATCAAAGGTGCCGAGAGTCCCTTGAACGCAGAGAATGAAGATGCTGAAACAAGATGTATACGATTCGCAAAAATATACATTTACACATATATATTTGCGAAATGCGAATTCGAAAATTCACCTTCAAAGCAATGAACTTTGAAGGTGAAATTCCCCTTGGCTCGATATTTTGGATGAGAAGAAGTTATTAGCATCGCTATATGTACATCGCGAAAGAGCTTTGGTGTTTCCTATTACTGAAGCAGTGCGTATTGCATAAGCGACAATGCATTGCAGTGTAGCTGTGCAGTGCATTGTAGCTGTGCAGTGCATTGCAGTGTAGCTGTGCAGTGCATTGCAGTGTAGCTGTGCAGTGCATTGTAGCTGTGCAGTGCATTGCAGTGTAGCTGTGCAGTGCATTGCAGTGTAGCTGTGCAGTGCATTGCAGTGTAGCCGTGCAGTGCATTGCAGTGTAGCCGTGCAGAGCATTGCAGTGTAGCTGTGCAGTGCATTGCAGTGTAGCTGTGCAGTGCATTCTGATAATTATAATTACCTACTCAGATATTTATCTCCCATCTAATAACGTCAAATCATTTGGAACACAAAACCCCGTAAAAACAGCATGTCATTCAATGATTTATCAATATCAAGTGCACATTCATCAGACATCTTATCAAATAGATAAGACAATTTTGTTTTCTATGAGTAAACACGGCGTGTAATGTGTGTTATGTTGTATGATTTGTAAGATAACTCAATGTCATTAATTACATTTTACATTCAAACGTGGCCCTGGGTTCCTGCATCTACCGTCGGAACTTTACTAACACCCAGTTTCCTGGGCGCTGATTAAAGTTAACAGGTTGGTTAAATCAGTGTCGGCCAATCAAGTTCCGTCATTTTGAACAATAGCGGTTCGTGATTGGCTGAAGCTGATTTAACCAACCTGTTAACTTTAATCAGCGCCCAGGATACCGGACATAAGAGCGCCCAACTAATCATGTTTAATAAGCATAAAAATATTCTTCGAAATTCGTAATTTCTTTATTGTACTCACATGATGACAAACAGATATCATAGAAAAATCGTGTACAAAGGCGAGCGTATCTCTAATAAGAGATTTCTTCCAGTAAACCATGTTGGGTAGGAGACGGAGATGATAGGAGGTAAGGGGAAGAACTGCGCGTACAATAAAATACTTACACTAAGGTAACAAATGTATGTAGACCATTAATGTCACCACCGAGGGGCACGGGCCTTTATCGGCTCTGGTTTAGTAATGTTAAATAATAAAGCGCCAATTTCCGAATTGAGAAGTTCACTGAGTTACGTGTTCTCACGATATTCACTGAGTTACGTGTTCTCACGATATTCACTGAGTTACGTGTTCTCACGATATTCACTGAGTTACGTGTTCTCACGATATTCACTGAGTTACGTGTTCTCACGATATTCACTGAGTTACGTGTTCTCACGATATTCACTGAGTTACGTGTTCTCACGATATTCACTGAGTTACGTGTTCTCACGATATTTTTTGTAACTTCTGCAGAGACAGAACAATACATAAGCACTTATTTAACCAGTGAAATTCTCAATGCAGAAATCGGACTCGCTCACCTAAATACATATGCCAAGAAGTGCGAGCGAACGCGATCGTCAGAAACTCGGCGACGGCTGACAGGTACCCGACGATGGCGAGCGACAAGTCGCCCAGGCCCAGCGCACGCGCACCCAGCTTCAGGCCGAGAATCGCGCCGCCCGCCGTAATAAGCGTGTTCACGGCGGAGTACACGCTGCACACAGACTATACGTTAACATGGCGTCACGCCATTTCCCGAGAGTACTCGAGACCAATCCCACGGACCTCAACAATATTATTGAACAAATTGTAAACTGGTCAGGGCGGACGTTGCGAAGAGATTCAAATGGCGGTCAATGATTAACCGCCAATGGCTGGTTTTAAGAAACCTAAGTCTATAGCTAGGCTGATGGGCTTGCCCGCTGTCACGCATATTGGAGTAGTGAATAGCTGGCTACCACCCGGTACGTATGGGATAAGACATGACGCTATGTGATGTTATATCATTACCTGAACTCCTTAACGGCCCAGTGTAGTTTCTCCCTCGCGTACATGTAACCGAGGCCGCCAAGCCCATACAAGATGAATATGCCCAGACTGTTCGATATCGTTAACAGGAGGATTTGCGCCCTTCCGTGATTCGGGCGACGCTTGAAGCAGGTTTCCATCATTTCTTTGACTAGCAACAGGTCTAAAAGTGTGCAGAGTCCACCCTGGAATGGAAAAATAGTACAATTGGATACAATACTAATTGCTTGTAAATTCCTTTTGTACGCAAAAAAGGGGTTGGATAAGAATCTCGCTGATGATGATGCTCGCAATAACATACCTTTAGGGCTCCGTTCAATGACTCGGTGAGGCATATATTGGTGAATGCATACGCAAACACATACAGTACAGCAACAACGAGCAACACACACACATTTCCGAATGCGTTGATCAGATAAGTCGTTGCCAGGGCGCCTAGGAAACTGCCTGAGGCGAAAGCAAGCTCAAGCAGAAGCATCCTGAAAGAAAAAGTATAAAGTGGTTAACAAGGGAAGTACAGTATTCCTTAGTAAATAAATCCGATTACAGTGGAAAATATTATATGATGGATAAAGCCTAGGAGCTTCATAAAAAAAACTTATAAGGGCGTGGAACAGACGATGACTCGCCCGCTCCGCTCCCGCTCCGCTACCGCCCTGCGCCCGCTAAGCCGCGCTCTCACCACCTTGCACCGATTTGTGTCTTATTGCTCATTAAGCTTTTAACAAATTCATCCAATATCTTCCAAGGATCATATTTATATCGAGAATAAAGCATGCCACGCACGCAATCCATACTTATAGTTGAAGGTAAGTATGGGTTTAGATTAGAAATGAAATGCGCCATTGGTTTGACCATAATGAATGATATGAATGATATTTGGTAAGTATGTAGAAATACAGTGGTTAGTAATAATAATAAAGAGCAAGCCAAGCATTACTATGAAAATCCACCAATGTTTGCGAGATATGACAAGATCAAGTTATTGTAACCCAAGTTTAATGAGCGACCTGACCTGACTAGCAAAACGCTCTCAGTCTTTAGATTACCTAAAAGATCTGTTGGCTGTGGTCGTAATATCGGCGATGTAGGTAAATGCCCCCGTGAAGAGTGCAGTATAACCTCCCGTCATGGAGAAAGGAACGACAGTCAGGATAAGCCACCATGGCCCCAGGTCATCCCATAAACTGTATACCACTGTCATCATGGCCGATATGGACATACCTAAAAATAGAAAGGTTGCTAATGCTCTCATAAAAAACAGGCACCTCTGCCTTTATTGCAAGCTTTATTTTATGGTGTTATCAACCTGTATGGAATTTTAAAAAGGTTCTTGTTTTATGGCCTCTTTTGTGACAAAACAACATGATATGTTTGGAATTTTTATAAAAACACTCTATGTATTAAGTTAAGTTAAGTTTTTGATCTGTGGCTTCTATCGTGTGTTGCCACAATAATTTCGCCAATGTCACGTGATGAGCCCTGCATAACTGGGGATCACGTGGTACAGTTATTAAAACGACACTAAGTTAAGCTGAGACTATAATCTAATATTGTTAGTACATATAAATTTGTTTAGTAAGTTTACAGATGATGGATGAGTAAGGGAAAGAAGAAAGTTTAGATTGAGAGGACGAGGGAATTTAGGAGGGAGAATATCGTAGAGTGAAGTATGATTATTAGAGCATTCAAAGAATAAATGATCAGGAGAACCGTCAGCCAGGCCACATTCACATAGGGATGTATCCCTTATCCTAATTTTTGCTAGAAAAACAGGAGTGCAGGAGTGTCCCAATCGAAGACGACATACGACAGATGTGACAGATTTATCCAGATCCCTGAACTTAAAGAACCAAGGACGTCTGGGAATTAAGGGTTGAATGGAGCCATAGTGTTTTCCTTTTATAGTTTTCGATACCTGCCATATACGGAGCCAGGAATTATCCAGTCGAGATTTAGCTACAGCAGCGAGATCCTGAGAGTGAATATTAAAATGAGAGGAATCTCCAGACATCACTGCATCCTTTGCCAGCGAGTCAACCTCCTCGTTACCATCAATACCAGAATGACCAGGAATCCAAGCAACCACAATGTTGACGCCAAGAACATGACATCTATATAAGGCCTCACGTATTTTTAAAATTAAAGAAAATTTAGATTTAGCTTTAAATGGATTTGCCAAGATCGCATAAAGAGTACTTAAGGAGTCAGTTAAAATTAATGATTTATGCAAACTATGAGATTCTGCATAAAGTATTGCTTCTAAAATAGCAGTAGCTTCCCCAGTAAACACGGACGAAAGAGGAGGGCATTTAAAGGACAAAATAATACGAAATTTCGGAATCCAGATCGCTGCTCCAACGTTACCGTCACCAGAGAGTTTAGACGCATCTGTGAAAATTGGAAGCCATTCAGGCCACTTTTCGGATAATATCCTATTGAAGTCTCTGTTTGCAAATACGTCGTCTTTCTCAATGCCAAAATTTAAACAAATATTGGGGTTATATACAAGGGAGTTATAGGGAGAAGAAAAAAGAGGGAATGATTCAAATTGGACCACAGGGTCACGAAGTCGGGAAAAATAGATGTAACTCCTGAGAAGACAAGGGAGGTCATTTAGAGATTTGTAGCCACGTGAGGTAATGAGTTGGAAAAGTCTTTGTAGTTTAGAGAGTAGAGGATGGGAGGAAACCTGAGAGAGTTTAAAGAAAAAATTATCGCATAAATACTGTCTTCGGAGGTGAAGAGGAGGGTCAACGCATTCCACTTGTAGTGCATTGGCAGGGGAAGATTTCATTGCTCCAGTGACTATACGAAGGCATTTCGTCTGAATCCTATTGATCTTTTCCGTTGCAACCTTATTACAAGGGTCCAACAGAAAAGTCCCATAGTCCAGGTGGCTTCGAATAATGGCGTTGTAAACTAATTTCTGGGAGTAGGGATGAGAACCCCACCAAACTCCTGATAGGGAGCGGAGAACGTTAATGTTTCTCTCACATTTTTGGGATACATGAGCTAAGTGAGGAATGCCAGTTAGTCTGGAATCCAGGATTACTCCTAAGAATTTAACCTTATTATCAGCAGGGATAAGCTCATTATCTACAAAAAGGTCAAAATCAGGGATGGTTCGTTTTTTGGTGAAAGTAACGGTCGAGCTTTTTGAGGCGGATAATGACAGTCCATGTTCAGAGAGCCAATCGTTAAGGTACAGGAGGGCCGAATTTAATCTATTTTCCGCTACCGCACATGAATCTACTGATAAGTAGAGGGCTATATCGTCTGCATATTGTAAAATATTACAGAAGGGAGTCACGGATCTAGATAGGTCATAGGTATATAAATTATATAAAATAGGACTAAGGACGCAACCCTGAGGAAGACCTTTCCACACGGTACGGACAGGGGAAGGACAGTTGTTGGATCTGATCGTAATGGACCTTTCCATAAGGGAGTTGCAAACGAATCTAACAAGTCTCTTCGGGATACTCAGCTGGAGCATTTTCTGCCTGAGTAGGGAGAGAATTACATTGTCGTAAGCAGAAGCCACATCCAAAAAGACTCCTACTAAATATTGTTTTTTTTGGAATGCAATGTGGATGTCGGTTATGAGAATGCTAAGACTGTCCATTGTGCTCATCCCCTTACGAAATCCAAATTGAGATTTAGGAAGAATGTTACAGTGCTCCAAGAACCATTCTAGTCTGTTTTTTATAAGATGCTCCATAATCTTAGCCAGGACGGAGGATAAAGCGATTGGTCTGCGAGAATTAGGATCTAAAGGGTTTTTACCTGATTTAAGTATGGGAATGATAATTTGTTTTGACCAGGATTCAGGGGAGGAGCCATAATCCAGAAAAAAGTTTAACAGTTCTAAAAATTTTAATTTACACTTGGAGCTTGATTTGGTGATAAACGAATATGGGATTTCATCAACGCCAGGAGAGGAGTCACGTAGGCCTTCTAAAGCACATTCCAATTCATCAATGGAAAACGGGGCATCTAAATCATTCGAAGGAAGCATGAGAGAAGGAGGGGTAGGAAGGGTATCATAGTGGGGAGTAAAAGGAGGAGCGAGTTTATCGGCAAATGCGTCTAACCACACTGAATCATCATTGGAAGTGATATCCTCTATGTTGAGAGAAGATCTGAATCTTTTGATGCTGGACCAGACTATTGAAGCCCTAGTACGAGGGGAAAGATCTTCACAAAACTTCCTCCAGCCCTGTCTTTTTTAGGGTTCCGTACCCGAAGGGTGCCAAACGGGACCCTATTACTGAGACTTCGCTGTCCGTCTGTCCGTCCGTCCGTCCGTCCGTCCGTCCGTCCGTCCGTCCGTCCGTCCGTCTGTCACCGGGTCCGCCTGCACGAACCGTAATAGCTAGAAAGCTGAAATTTTCACAGAATGTGTATATCTGTTGCCGCACCAACCACAAATACTGAAATACGAGAGATATTACAAATTGAAAGTGGTCTCGGTACAAGATACGTCTTCACAACACGCTTGAAAAGTTTATACCAAGGCCATTTTGTTTTGGTAGGTAAGCCTTCTTTTAATGAAACTAAATTTAAATGATATGGCAATGTCGTCCCCGGACTTCTACAAAGACTTTAAATATTAATTGATGAATTACGACGTCTCTATTTATTATGTAGAACTTTTAGAAAATAATTATAAAATTAATAGTTTTTAATTACTTTTGTGTTCATACAAATCTCCTCCAAATCTCAGAGCACAGAAATTAATTTTTTCCTTTTGGCCACTTCAAGTTTGGCTGCCAGTGATGTTTTAATTAAATACTCTTTGGTGCGTTGAAATGATGTTTTGCAGTCTGCATGACATTGACATAATGAGTGAGTGAACCTCATTGTACGGAAATTGTAGATGGGTGTCTCACGTTTTCCAGTAGGAGTAGGTTGTAGACAGTGCTGCTTACGGCGGCGTTTAGTAGGTACTAAAGGCCCTAAAAGCGCGGCAAGCTTTGAATCAATTCAAATGTTATTTTTCAACTAGCTACAAAGTTATTCTGACATAAGATGATAATTTGAAAAAAACTTTTTGGGTATTTCATGAAAAATACAGTTACAGATCACACATATACAGGGTGGAACAAACGAATGGGCCCTGGAGGGAAAGTACCTTAAAATCTCAAGATATCCGTCCGTCCGTCTGTCTGTCACCAGGCCGTATCTCATGAACCGTGGTAGCTAGACAGTTGATATTTTCACAGATGACGTATTTCTGTTCCCGCTATAACAACAAATACTAAAAACAAAATAAATTTAATATAAAGGGGGCTCCCATACCATTAACGTGTTTTTTTGCGGTTTTTTTAACCGACTTCCCAAAGGAGGAGGTTTACAATTCGTCCGGATGTTTGTTTTTTTTTATTATTTTTTTATGTATGTGCCTCGATAGCGCCTAAACGGATGGACCGATTTGGAAAATTAGACCGATTAAACCTATAGTGATTTTTGTGTTTTTCATAATAACTCGTGCAAATGCACATGGTAAGCATAATATTGTGATGCGGAACTGCTGAAGAAGACCACATATGGCCACCAGATCTGCTCAATACTAGGTACAAATACAATGCGTGGCTGACGGGCAGGCAACGCATAGCCTAAACCGATGGACCTAGAGCCATGAAACTTTGTACAGGGGTTCCTTAGTAGCGTGGGGTAGCACTGATATGGGATTTGACAAAATTAATTCCCCTGGGAGGGGGGGATAAGGGGTTACAGTTTGTATTAAACTCAATCTAATCAAATAGGGTTTGTGGAAGTCGTTTTTTTCTAAAGTTTACTTTTTGTTCCAATTATATAGATAATGGTACGGAACCCTTCGTGCGCGAGTCTGACTCGCACTTGGCCGGTTTTATTTAATAGATAAGGTTCGTTTAGACTGGGCAGCAATGTGTTTATATGTAATAAAGTTCTCCATGGACATATCAGAGATATATTTAATTTCAGCCTCATTTCTTTTGTTGACGATATCGGAGCATTCTGAATCCCACCAAGGAGGGGAAACTCTGTGAGTTCCAGACTTCTTAAGTGGGATACAGGAGCGGGCAGCATACATTATTGCTTCGACGAAGTTTGAATAGTTTAAGAGGAAGTTCTCAGAGGTAGATTGAGGAAGGGAGTCTAACGAGGAGTCTAAACAATCAGAAAATTCTGGCCATTTGGCAGAAGAGAGTCTAAATTTAACCAGGGGGGATGGATCGACAGTAATAGAGGAGGAAAGGGGAATAGATATAAGAATTGGAAAGTGATCGCTGCCAAAGGAGTTTTGAAGAATGCGCCATGAGAAAGAAGAAGAAACAGAGGGAGAAGAAATAGTAAGGTCAACAGCACTTTGGGGGTTTTGGTGAGGATAGACTCTACGGGTGGGGGAGCCATCGTTAAGGGTGCATAGATTTAAATTATCTAGGAGATCTAGTAAGAGAAAGGAGAAGGAGTCACATTTATAAGAACCCCAAGAAGTGTGATGGGTGTTAAAGTCTCCCATGACTACAACTGGCGCAGGGAGGGAGGAAATAATGGAAGATAAAGAGGGAATACACGAAGCATGAGGGTCAGGTAAGTACAAAGAAAGGAAAGAAATGCCATGTATTCTAACAGCCACAGCATTAATATTCTGATCATGGGGGGGAAGGGGAATTTGGGAGAAGGGGAGAGACCGTCTAACAAGTAGAGCGGAACCTCCATATCCATCATCCCTGTCATCCCGGAGGCAAGAATAACCAGATACCCGGAATCGGGATCCAGGGGTCAGCCAAGTCTCCGAGACGGCAGCGACTATGGGTTTATACTTATCTAGGAGTATAAGCAGTTCAGATTTTTTTGCTCTAATGCTTTGGGAGTTCCATTGAAGGATCAGGAGCTGAGGAGCCATTACCAAGGAGGCTTGAGAGTTGAGACAGTTGATGTGCGACGTTGGACGGTAAGGCTTCATTGAATTTGGAGATTATATTTATAACTAATGATAAGAGTGTTTCGAGGAGGGAATCATTCGGAGAGATAAGAGTAGACGGAGTAGACGATTGGGAGGACAGGGCAAATCCGTTGGGCAGCGATGATGGGATGTCTGCTATTATTTTTTGATGTGCTACTCTGTCATAACTATTATACGGTGAAGAGGGATTGGATCGTTGGGTAAAAACAGTTTTGCGGTAAGATGTTGTAGAGGGTGATTTCACCATAGTGGAGTAAGTCTTATTAGAAGTCGGGATTTTATTTGATGCCTCACCATATGACATGTTATCCTGTGACATCAACATTTTAATTGATTTCTGTCTGGTCTGCTCAGGGCAGCCCTTATCAGTAGAGAAGTGAACACCCGAGCAGAACAGACAGGTAGCTTCTAGATTTGGTACAGAGCAGGCATCTCCACTGTGTGGTTTAGCACAGCGGAAACAGCGGGGATCTGAGCGACACTGAGCTTTGACATGGCCGAACCTCAAGCAATTATGGCATTGGATGGTGGGTAGGAGGTAAGTTTCGACAATCAAGGACGAGTGAAAAGAGTAGATCCTCTCAGGTAGGTTTTGACCCCTGAAGGTCACCACTACCGACTGAGTTGGAACCCAAGAAGGCACACCGCTTTCCACCTTCTTTCGATTCAGTCGACGCGCCTTTAAGATCTCACCACAACCATTGGGTAGCTCAGCAGATTCAACGAATTCGTCCATAGACATATCTACAGGGACACCCCTGACTAGGCCCATACGGGAGACAGCAAATGTTGGGATGAATGCTTTAAATTTACCTTTCAGAATTGGGTTGACAATAAATTTATTTGCATCATCATGAGTAAGGAATGTGACCGACATCCGGTTTCTCCCGATCTTCTTTATACCGTCTTTTTTTAACTGATTTATCTTATTTACATACAGGAATTGACCAAGTTTTATAGGGTTGAAGGAAGTTCCCGAGGAGGGCTCAGCCTCTCTCTCCACATGGACCACAAAGGGACCTCCATCAGAGTTTGAATACTCTTTTAATTTATTATCATCTAAGCTAGGGTGAGTGTATATGGATTGGATGGAGGCCCCCTGTGAATCCATGTCCGAAATGTGTTTCTTTGTTGTGTTGAGAGAGAGTGTGAGTTGGGAGTCGCCCAGGGACGACAGCGCTCTTTTTCTATTTACTTCATTAGGAGTGCTAACGGAATTGGGCGGGAAGGAAGGAGAAAGTTCCATCTCAAAGTTGTCAAGAACATGATGGCTCTCCGGCGGAATGGATTTATCCGGAGGGGCCGGGGGAATCGAGGGGAGTTCACCCTCCATGTCCGCAGACATGGAGGGGTCTGTTATTATGAAGGATATAGATTTGATTGAGGGAAGAATACCAAACACCAAAGGAAATATAGAATCAGCTTAAATTAGGGTAGAAATAGTCAGAATTTGGAAAATATCCCACTTACACGTGCAGTACCCACCGAACGAGATAGCGGAAAAAAAAAAACCTCTATGTATTAGCAAAGTTCTTTTGTATGTCTGTATCTGATTTGTATGTTGATCTGCAATACAAATTAGAACATAATATGGTTTATGTAAAGTAAAATGTTAACAGGTTTATATATAGGTATATTTTTTCTTTATTATCCAAGTTACAAAATGATTTATTTTTTTTTAAACTAAGTTTACGGAGCAATCACGGAAACCTACTTGATTTATGCGTGATCTCTGTAGCTCGTTCCAGGAGTGATGAACCATCTGGCACATGTTTTATTGACCTGTCTCAATGAAGCACAGTAGACACACACATTTAATTTATGCAGGATTTTTGGTATCTTTAGTTGTACAATATTGTTATTTGTGTATTCCTACTTGCTCCATCAAGGCAGATCCTTACATATTAACTAATTTTCTTATACTTAAATTAAATTACAGTTGTAGGGAAAATTCTTGAAAATTATGGAACACATTCTGTACTTTGTACATTTGTCATGTAATAGTGTTTTTAAACGACTTCACAAAAGGAGGAGGTTTACAATTTTATGGGATAATTTTTTTATATATGTTTTTATGCATGTTCCCCGATTGCGCTAACTCTTTATTAATCTGTGATTGCGCCTAGACGGATGGACCAATTTGGAAAATTATTTGTTTGTTTGAAAGGGTTTACCTATCCTGGAGAAATCGAGGGAACTCTTCAAATATTACAGGCACAACAATAGTGATTTTTTTGTGTTTTTCATAATAACTCGTGAATTTACTCATATATGGTAATCATTATATTGTGATGCGGAACTGATAATGAAGACCAAACATGGCCACCAGAACTGCTCAATACTAGGTACAAATACAATCTACTATGCATGGCTGACGGGCAACGCATAGCCTCAACCGGTGGACTTAGAGCCTTTGTACAGGGGTTCCATAAGTAGCAAAGGATAGCACTGAGATAAATTAATTAAGGGGGGGGAATAGGGGGTTACAGTTTGTATTAAAGTCAAAAAGCACTTGACAGGTTTCAAATAGGGTTTGTGGAAGTCGTTTTTTTTAAGTGTTACTTTTTGTTTCAATTGTCTTTGTTAGAATACTGATGACTAATTTGTGTTTCCTTTACATTTACCCCTTTAAATTACTTAGTATGATGAATGAATCATGGTGCGTTCTGCAACACAATTAGCCATACTATTCACATTTTGCTTTGACTTTGTCTTAGACAAAGGTTTTATTTGTGATTGGTGATACAATAATAAGCAATAAAATAAAATAAAAATTATTAAGTTAAGATCTATGTAAAATACTTATAGTATTAGGTACTTAACATACTTAAAGCTACTTAACCTGTTCTATCCTGCAAGCAAAGTTTCCATATGACGAAAAAGAGAACAATAGACGGTAGAGCAGGGTGTTAGTGTAGCACTCATACCTACATAGTAATAAATATATAACTGACATACTTACTATACCCTGTAATATCTATCCAATCTAGATACCTAAACAATTAGTCAAATTATCCCAGATCTTTGAATAGGCTTCTGTGTGGCCAAGGTAATCCAATAAATCTAGGAACAAGTCTTAAGTTGAAGCATTATGTACAAAATGGCTTGACATTCTCAGAATTGTATATTTCCAGCAGATATATTTTATAAAGTCAATTTTGTGTATAAAAAGACAGCATTTGATGCTGTATGCCGGCAGCATGTGTGACTGTGTGTGCCTGTACATAAAGGTTATGTTTTTAATAGCTTCATTAAGATATATGATATTGAATTGAGTCAGACACCTGTAATGATATATCACGAATTAAATAAATAAATAAACGTTTACGTGACGTCATTCTGTTGTTATTTCATAGAACTCAGGAACAAAAGTTTCGTTTTGACAGTTCATAAAAAGTATCTATTCTGACTTGACAGGCCACAAGCCTATTGTCTATTTAACTACTCACCAAACAGAGGCCAAACAACAAGAGGTTTCCTGCCGTACGTATCTGACCAGACTCCAAGGAATAACGACAATACAGCTGGCACCAGAGATTCTATCACAGTTTTCACTGTAGTGACATATGTTGTGTACTTCTGTACTTCCTCTTCCAGGTGTTTGGTTGTATTGGATTTCTCCGGGGCAAGGAATATTTGGCACTCATCTTTGGTGTGGTGGAGGGCATGGACACATGTTCGGTACAGCAACACATTTGACACCACAGTACCTGGAATTATTTGTGGTAAGTATTTGAATATGTAATGTATAAATAAGTTCTTATGATGTAATATTTCTGTACTGTACTGTACTGTATTTATGAATACCTAAATAAATCATTATTATTATTTTCTAAGTTAAGTTTTTGATCTGTGGCTTTTATCATGTTCCAATAAATAAATAAATAAATATATAAATTAGGTCATTGATGACCAGTGATCGGAGTAGGTCGAGTGATTTGGGGTGAGTGACCTCAAACATATATATTGACATGGATATGGCTCAGAGATTCCCGGCTTTTAAAATGATTGTTTTTTTTTTTCGGAACTTCATAATGATTACCTACATGGAACTAGGTATAAAGTGTGATTCGAAACAAATCAATATGAGCAAGATTTACAACATAAAAGCAGCATCATTGGCATCGGCACAATGCAAAGTTTGCGACTTTGCGACCAATCAGAGTAGTCTCCAAGATGTGTCATCCGTTAACCTGTATGTGTGGACAATGATTTTTTTTCAAGCTACATACTAAAACACATTTTAATTCTAATTTGTTTAATCCCGAACTTTCCGGAAAAAAGGCATATCCATGATAGGACTTTCATGACGTAAGTAAGTACCAAAAATCACTATAGAAAAAAAAACACATGACTTGCTGTTCATAAAATGTCACACAAAAATAAAGGTTGCCTGATTGATCATAGAATCATATCATGACCAGCTCAAAATTATTTTTAGATAGGCGGGCGATGATGAATGATGATTCTATCAAAGGTTTCTAGGAAGGACTTTAGTTCCTGACCTACTGAAATTGACCTTGGGAGGGGGGAAGGGGGGAGGGGGGAGGTGGGGGGATGCCCCCCCTACTACTCCCCCCGAACGGAACTGTATAGTTTCTGAGTTATGATTTTTTTAATTTTTGGAGGTTACATAATATAAGGACTTTAGATCCTGACCTACTGACCTTGACCTTGAGGGGGAGAGGGGGGGAAGGGGGAGGGGGGCAGATGCCTCCCCTACTTCTCCCTTCCCGCGGAAGTGCCTAATTGCTGAGATATGATTTTTTAAAGTTTTGAGTTTTGAAGTTTTTTTGCATTGTTGGGCGGGGGAGTTGGAGGGGATGAGGGGTTGGAGGGGGGGTTGCCAGAAGTAGGGGGTCGCCTCGCTCCGCTCCGCTTCGCTCCGGCTCCCGGTTCTGCTTATAAGTGTGTACCTAACAAACCTATCTTTAGTTTTCAAACAGGAAGTAACCTATAATTGATCCAATCGGATTCAAAATGGCCGCCCAACCAACAAAAACTCGGACAGACAACACCCCAAATGCACTCCGTTTCAGAAAAATTACAACTTTTAATTTATCAAAAGTGATATTTTACGTTTAAAATAGATTCATCTTTTCAAATATGCATACAACGAAACGTAACTAATGTATTTTGACCACAGACCATAGATTTTGACATATTTTTTGCGTTTTGTTACATAATTTTACAATATTTTCAGATTTTCAAAAAATCATATCTTAAAAACTACTAATTTCCGTTACCTGAAACTTTCAGGAAGATGATTAAATGACCCCAACTATACGCTAAAAAAGTTTTGACAGCCTAGTCAATAGGTCAGGAACTAAAGTTGAGCCGGTTTCTATATAAAGTGCACAGTATACCTAACTAAGTACTGTAAATTGGCCTTGTTGAATAAATAATAAATTAGGCACCTATCCTACTATCTATTACCTGATAATGCAAGCGCAAGTAACGTAACAAACAGCGGTACTTCCATTGTTATGGAGAATGGCCTCCCAGGGAGCTCACTGATTACATTAACTGCAGTATTTTCCTCGTTAATTCTTTCCTCCTCTTCCTGAGCCATTGTGTAACTTCGTTTGTAAACCGGTGAAAATAGTAAGTTCTCAATAGAGTAGCTTTCCGCTAGCTATCAATTCCACATGCACATGCATCCAGCAGTCTTCTCCGTCCACTTTCTGTGTCTGTCTGCTTAGTCTGCTACTACCAGAAATCAGGATCAGAAATATAGTATGTACTTGCTTGCTGCCTGCCTGGCTAGATTTAGATTCGTTTATTCAATAATGTTGTTTGTTTTGAATTTTGATTTGATTTCGTTCGTTTCGTTCGACTATGTGATGAGGAGTTGATTCCAGGGCCGTACAAACAACCTAAACCAAAAAAATTGTGGCTTTTAAGTTGCGCGTCCACTGCGTCAGAATCGGAGCGGATGGATTTGTTGCTTTGTATTTATCTGTGCTTTGTATTGATTTCTATGGGCGCAGAAATGCCGATCCAGTGCACGCACTACCATAGAAATAGATAGAGATAGATTTGGTTCTCAATAAGCATAAGGTTCAAAATCAGAGATTTTCTGCCACTCATCTGTCAAAACAAGAGCAAACAAGCATTTGACAATTCTCTGGCCAACAACAAAAACGCATACGCGGGTAAGGGACAGAAGATCGTTATTGTTTCTCGCTTACACAAAAATGATTCGTATTATGTCATCTCTTTCTTTTCTTTTTTTTCTGACGATGTGCCATCTCTATACTATATTCCCTTTACGGCGACAACCAACAAAAACAAATCATCAGCGAGCAAGTGACACAGATTGCCAAGAGTAAAAGTTGAAGTTGAACAAGTGACAGATCAGAGGGGTTACTATTAACTCAGAGTTGTCTCGTGATGTCTCGGGCGAGAGCTCTCGCCCGAGAGGCCTGCCAAGAGAGGTACCCTCTACACTCTCACAGCTTCTAGTGCAATGCTCTCGGGCTCCTCGCGAGACATGCCGAGACGGAGAATGTAGAGGGTACCTCTCGCTGCGCTCGGGATGTCTCGTGATGTCTCGCGGGCTAGTCAGAGTTTGCACAATACGTTCGGTTAAATTCGATAGCGAAGTTATCGAGCAAACGAAAAAAGTTATCGACAGTCGAACTCATGTGAGTCTCAGTTTACACATATGTAGGGCTAGTCAGAGTTTGCACAATACGTTCGGTTAAATTCGATAGCGAAGTTATCGAGCAAACGAAAAAAGTTATCGACAGTCGAACTCATGTGAGTCTCAGTTTACACATATGACGTCCATTCGATTTGCGTTAGCTCGAACGAAACCCATCGAGCAAAATGAATGAATTGAACGAATGCCGTACAATACCAGAGGAAAAAAAAAAAAGTTTTGTTTTGCAAAGTTGTTTTGACGAAATTATTATCGTGTTTTCTTTGAACTTGCCTGACCAATTGGATTGGATTACCTGAACGTTGGACTGCAGGATCTCCAGGCTGCATCATGAGGACGAGTCCTAACCAATTTGAAGTGTTGGTGACTTTTATGGAGCAGTAAGTGGAGTATTTCCTTTTCAAAATCCTTTAGCGGACGTTTACGCCATAATTCCTATCTCGTGTACCAAACAAATTGCATTGAAATTTTCAGGTTGCATTACACCGACACGGCCTGTGTCCCAGTCCCCACCTGAACCCCGGTCGCAACCAGCTCTCGCTGGACAGACACCGACTCTGCGAGGCGGCAGGCCGGTAAGGACTCGAGGTAGACCCTTGCCTCGAAGAACTGCTCGACCTACGCACACGCAGCAGGCGGCTAACCACTTCCTGAACTCGGATGCGGAATGGAGACAATTTCGTGTTGAACAACACAGAGACCAAGTCCGGCTCCGGGAGTTGGAGTTGGATGGCCAGCGACGCTGGCAACAATTAACGTCTAGAGGTTTAGACATACTAGACCGTATAGCTACGAAGTACCTATTATAATAATAATGCATATACAATGATGCATATGTGATTGATAAGGATAATTAAAACTGATAACTAGTAACATTTAAATAAATAAATATGAGTACATAGCACACACGTTTATTCTTTTTATTATAATAGTTATCATTATTCCTCTGCTGTGAGTTTACTGGTATCCCCTAGGACTAGCTAGCTAGGATTGGCCCCGGGGGATTCGCGTGAATTCACTCCAATAAATGTTTATTGATAATAAATAATTACAAATTACCTATATAGGTCCTAAGTAGTCATACATACTAAAGATCGTCAAATATTAGCTGGTGCTTAACCTTATACGATTCTCCTTACTAAAGGCCTGTTTACACAGTGCGAGCTGCTGCCTGGCCAGTAGACATCTACTCGGTTTGTCTATTCGCACGCCAGTAGCTCGGCTCGCCTTTGCTGTCTACACGACACCAGCTACTGCCCAGTCCGAGGCGAGTCGCGATGTCGAGTCCTGTCCGGCTGGCACTGGCGAGCTACTGCCGAACGCGTCCAAACGACGCGAGCGACGGCCGAGCCGCTGTCATGTGCGAGTTGCTGCCGGGCGAGCAGCGAGTGAAAACAAAAAATGTTGAAGTAACTCGCATCCGAGCTACTGACCAACTCGCACGTGCGAGTTACTGGTATGTTACGTCCAAACAGTGCGAGTTACTGCAGTGCAGCTACTCGGCAGGCTGGCTCGCACGCTAGCTCGCACCGTGTGAACTAGCCATAATTGATTTCTTGTTGCTCTACCTCTTAACAAATCCGTGATGGCATTTTCACTGTTGTCTTCTTGTTCAGACTGCTCACCATCATCGGGCATATGTCTCCCCACCACCTGCACCTCTCCCTCATGACCGAGGTATTAGGTTCACCTAGCAGGTTCCAAGCGAAGAATATTCGTGCAGCCATTTTTTGGGCTAATATTTAGAGGCCTGTGCCCAGTAGTTGATCTCCAATTAACTAATCGACGACCGTTTCACCAAGAAAATTTAAGTGACATCTTGTCGCTAGCGTTTACTTTTCGTTAACTTTAATCAGTTACGCAAACCATCAAAAAACTGTAAAATGTGCTACTGCGACTCGCGAGTTGGTCAAAACCTATCGTCTTATTCGATCGATTCGGTAATTCATTCATTCATATATCGATTTAACGATAACTTTCCGGCGTAAAAAAAACTTAGACTCGGAACAATACGTTCAGGACGTTGCCGCTACTCGGCGCCAGGGGGCGCTCGTACGACGTCATACAAAACTGAGGTAATTCGATATCGAAAACGATTCGAAAAAAACTGCGACTAGCCCTAATGATGTCCATTCGATTTGCGTTAGCTCGAACGAAACCCATCGAGCAAAATGAATGAATTGAATTGGCGGCGGTTTTTGGGCCCGAGTCAAAGGGTCTCGGCATGTCTCGCGAGTAGCCCGAGAGCATTGCACTAGAAGCGGTGAGAGTGTAGAGGGTACCTCTCGTGGCAGGCTTAGCTCTCGCCCGAGACATCACGAGACCACTCGGCGAGAGTGTAGAACGAGCCTATACGTCGCGTCGAGCGAGCCTCGAGCCTCCTCGAGCTCGATCGAACACGCGCTCGCTTGGATGTGTTTATACTTCCAATTTTCAACAAAAATGTCGTTAGTTATTTTAGGAAAGGATGGAGCTATGCATCTCGTATAGAATATTATAGAATAGAATATATTTATTTTCATTCCATTTGTACTTATTTTAAGGTTTATTTATAATTATATTTGACCATTGTCTGGTGAAACGGGTGTCAACTTGACCTGCGATCACAGACAGGATGGTGCTGCGGGCGCTGCGGCTGGCGCGGGTCTGGCGAGCGTCGAGGCGCATCGCTTACGTAGCGTTGTGACTTGTGTAGAAGCAGTCGACGCGCGCCTCCGCGAACATCCCCGACGCACTACAGCGCCGCGGCAGCCGCAGCAGCCGCCTGAATGCGTTATTAAATTGAACACGAATGGCACTGAAGGATTTCTTCGTGTATTTAGTCCACAGGCTACATGAGTAAAGCGATGTACAGTATGCTCTAAATAGTATACGTTTGACTGGTACTGTACAGCGCGCGAACCTGTGGGATATCATATTCGCTCTGACTGCTACTACTGCTAGCGCCCTTCGCTCCCTCTCGATATCTGTATCGTCATTCAAATCCTCGGTCACAATGTGTCCGAGATATTTGAATGACGATACTCTCTTTAACTGCGTTCCATTTAACATGACTGGAGGGACGATGGTGGGACATTTATTACCCGCCTTAAAAACCATCATCTCACTTTTTGTTTCATTATATTTTAGACCATGCTCAACTCAACGGCATATGATTCACATCTTTCTAACAGCTTCCTGAGTGCACTGATTGAAGGAGCCAGTAAAGCAATATCATCTGCGTAGCTTATGTTATTGACACTTGCATTATCGATAGAACAGCCAACAGGCATCTTACTGAGCCCTTCAATCTATTATAGCTAAATTCGTTTATTCCACAAGATTCACATTACATTCATGTACGACATTGTTTTTGAAGTGACATACTTGACGTATATAAAAAACCATAAAGAATACTTTTTAACTTACATTCTCAACACCGGCCCTTAAACTAAAAGTATTCAGAAAAATAACACAAATTAAAACACACTCCTGAATCAAACAAAAATTAAACACATATTGTGACAACCCTAAGACAACAATTACAAAATTGACAGCCCTAGCTGTTCTACATATTTTACTGTCACATCTTTAGACAAAGCCTTTGTAAGCAAGTCCGCCATCATCTCATCTGTGCGCCGATATACAAGCTTTATAAGACCGTCACTCACGATATCCCTGATGAAATGATGCCGAACATCTATATGCTTCGTTCTCGCGTGGTACATAGAGTTAGCGCAAAGCTTCTGAGCGGACTGATTATCATTATGCACTATTATATTGTAATGTACACCAAGGCATTCATTAAGAAAACTCCTTATAAACAAGGCCTCTTTGCAAGCGTCCGATAGAGCCATGTATTCCGCCTCCGTGCTCGAAAGTGCAACGGTCTTTTGCTTCCTACTCTCCCAGGAGACAATACAATCCGCGACTTTGAAAACAGACCCAGTTACAGACTTGCGATCTACTTCACAAGACGCCCAATCTGCATCGACATACGCACTAACAGACATTTTACCCTTCTTGTACGTAATAGCGTGATCTATTGTCCCCTTAAGATAGCGAAGTACGCGCTTAGCTGCTTTCCAATGAGACTCAGAGTAACAGTCGTTGAATTGGCTCAGAGTGCTCACTGCATACGCTATGTCAGGCCTGGTGCACACCGCTATATACATGAGGCAGCCGATCAACTCTCTGTATTCGAAACTTTCATTCGTCTTCTCAGCTTTAGTTAACTTAAGACCAGTCTCCATTGGAGTGCTGACTGGCTTACAATCACTCATACCAAACCTCTCTAAAACAGTTTTAATATAGTTTGACTGATCAAGAGTTATCTGTCCGTTTTCCCTCTGTATCCTCATTCCTAATACATGATGAGCCGGCCCTAGATCTTTCATTTCGAACTCTTTCATCAGTTGATATTTAATCGTCGCCTTTTCATTCTGATCATTTGAAAATATCATGATATCATCAACATATAAAGCAATGATAGTCATCTTACCTTCCCCACCATGCTTTATATAAACACAAGGTTCCGACGAAAATTTCTTGAATTTTAAATTCTCAACCAGTGAGCTGTTTATTTTCTCGTACCAACTTCTCGATGCCTGCTTTAGTCCATACACGGCTTTATGTAGTCGAAAGACCTTATCTGGAAACTCGTCGTTCTTATATCCTTTTGGCTGTTCCATGTAAATTACTTCTTTAAGGTCACCATTTAAGAAGGCAGTTTTGACATCCATGTGATCTACTTCCATATTTAGTTGAGTAGCCAGAGCCAGTAGCATACGGATCGTCGAATATCTAACTACCGGTGAAAATGTTTCGTTATAATTAACGCCGTATTTCTGTGTAAACCCTTTTGCCACCAGCCTCGCCTTGTACCTCAAAACCTCACCATTTAGGCCTCTTTTGACCTTAAAGACCCACTTACATTTAACTGGTTTCTGCCCTTGTGGTAGATCAGTCAACGTCCAGCACTTATTATCTAGAAATGACTGATACTCGTCCGCCATCGCTTCCTTCCACTTGGCCGCATCGTCTCCACTCAGAGCCTCCTCCACAGAGGTAGGTTCGTCACTCGCTACTCCACCTTCAGCAGACATCCCATGCGCTACATTTGCAAACTCGTCTGCCTCTGAGTAGTTTGAGTCCGATGAGTTAATTGATGACGGCACATATGTTTCATCCGACGAATCATCGTTATCGGGGCTGCTATTTGAAGTAACTGTATCATTACCTGTTCCGTCGTCAGCCGCCACACTTTCAACAAGTGAATCGTGGATTGAGTCCTCATCTGGTTCATGAGCGTGCTGTAGTCCACTGTTGAGATCTATTATTATTGGCATATTCCGAGTTTCCTTACCTAGCCTATGGTCAAAATCGTTTTCTACAAAGGTGACGTCCCTTGCCTTGATGCATTTTGTCAAATCCAATGGGTCTAACAACCGGTATCCCTTTGTTTTTTCACAATATCCAACGAAAATATACTTTTTGCATCTCGCATCAAACTTTTTCTTGTTCTGTGTAAGAGCATACGCTGCACATCCAAAAACCCGTAAGTGTTCCAAACTTACCTTCTTATTTGACCACTTGTGTTCCGGGGTCATGCCCATCACTGCCTTGGTTGGTGACCGGTTCTTTAGATAAACAGCTGTATTCACCGCCTCTCCCCAGAACTCCTCACCCAGGCCAGAGTCTCTGAGCATGCACCTCGCCTTTTCCACTATCGTTCTGTTTGCTCGTTCCGCCACTCCGTTCTGCTCCGGTGAGTAAGGAACGGTAGTCTCGTGTCGAATGCCGTGCTGTGATAGGAACTCCTGAAAACTTCGACTTATATACTCTCCACCATTATCGCTACGGAGAACCTTGATATTTCTACCAGTCTCATTCTCAACTAACGCCTTGAAAGTTTTAAATATTTCAAAAACCTGATCTTTTGTCTGTAAAAGATATACAAAAGTTTTTCTAGAGAAGTCGTCAATAAACGTTAAGAAATACCGCGCTCCATTGAATGACCGACAGGGCATTGGTCCACACACATCCGTGTGCACAAAGCCTAATACTTCATCAGCTCTAGTATAGGACTTCTTTGGAAACGGAAGTCGCGTCTGTTTTCCCTCTATACATGCAACACAGGCTTTCAAATTTGCATTCACATAACTGATACCTACAGCCATCCCTTTCTTAAGAAGTTGCATACTCCTTGTATTCAAATGTCCAAGCCGCCTATGCCATATTTCCAGAGTCATCGGTTCACTACTGATTTCTGGTTCACACTTCCCTAAACCAGAACATGAAGGCAGAACAGATGGATCATTTGAAGCCGACAACAATGCCTCACCTTTAGTGCATAAAACATAAACACCGCCGCTATTGAATGCCTTGGCAACAATTCTCTCGTCATCTTTGTCAAAAATACAACATAAATCATTATCAAAAACCACCTTTAGATTTTTACCCAACATAGCACTGACCGACAGTAAATTTACAGATAAATCAGGCACAAATAACACATCTTTTATTATTGTTGTGACACCGCCTTCCAAACACATCTTGACATTTCCTCTTCCGTCAGCTTGAAGTTTCTCTCCATTGGCGACGCTCACAGACAACTTTGTTTCTGGCCTGTAATCGAAAAAGACCTCTTTTGTATTGCACATATGATGTGATGCACCAGAATCAACATACCATGCTTTATTTATAACACGTGAT